>CM061546.1:209981264-210388764 GCA_030864215.1 Capsicum pubescens
TAGTTATCTAACCAATATGCCCCAAATACGCCATTATGGCTGAGTTGGGGTCCAATCTGTAACCCCAATTGGAAGGGTGTCAATACCGCACCACTGGTAAGGACAATCTGTGAATAACCCTCATATAATAGGTGACTCTAGTGAGAACAGTGGTAACATTCATATAACAGGTTAAGCCACCTCATCTGCCCTCCTATAACAGGCTATGATGTCTCAACCTACGCTGGCTACGTAGTTCTAGAATGCAAGGATTGCTTCTAAGAATCACACCGTCATATAACAGGTGGGTTCCCAACCATGGGTTCGCTCGTTGCTAATTTCTACTCCCATATGAATAGACACTGAACATGATTAACTGAACTGACTGGACTAAGTTAACTGAATTTTCGTGGACTGACGGAATACTACTGAGATTACTGAATTTCTGAGGTTTCTGAGATTACTAAGTTTACTGAGTTTTCCTGAGTCACATGACTAACTGAATTTCTATGAACATGGCTCGACTGAGAGTATCTTGAAAACATGAAACTGGCTCTAGGCACACAACTAATTGCCAGGTACAAGTACCCGCAGGACTCGATAGCATGAAACTGACAAAGCATGAATTTCTTGAATACATGACCAACATCGACAATCCATAAATAATAAGATAAGGATTTCATGAAGTACAAGTGATAAAGCACCACAATGGCTACACATATATCCATAATTCATTGACTAAGTCATTTCATCAAACACTTAACATGCATGAACTTGTACATGAATGGGGATTTCATATTATCATACTAGAATGACACTTTTCCTTCACATAGGCATTTAATCAAACCCATGGAAAGCATGCTTTTGTTATACAATTATCAACACATCTAATAATCATGAATACATCTATCAACGTATAAATTTAAGGGTTTATCATGATTATTATGCATATCATCACATCCTAGGGTCAATAATTGGAATATGTAATTTTAAACATGAATCAAAACCCCACAATATCATGAACATGAATTTCAATTCAATTTAAATCATGAACATTCATTCATAGACAAATCTTGGATTTTGAAAAGAGATTCTTAAGCTTCATGGTGAAAGGGACCTATGAATCAATACATCACATACCTGGGTAGATGATTTCTTGAAGATTGATGTAGGAAAACTTGAATCCTTGACTTGAATTAAACACCTAGGGTTTCTTGTTCATGGGGATTGATCTTTGACAGGAAACCCTAATTTGATGTTGTGTATGAATAATGAACTTATGATCCTTGGTCTGATATAATTAGAGGTTAAAAAGAGTGGAAAAAGACCCAAATACCCTTTAAAAATAACTTAAAATTTACTAAACAGGACCTGTGATGGTCCGTCGCTGGATTGATAGTCCTTCGTATCGACCGTTGTACGTGGACCAAAAAAAGACTCGCTGCCTTATAGTGATGGTCTGTCAACCTGTCCATCACACCCTATCCAGAAGGTTGACTCACTACCTTGGCTGCGACGGTCTAGGCGACGGTCCGTCGCTAGGTCGACGGTCCGTCAACCTGGCTGTCGCACTTGGGCTATTCTGACAGCTCTAAGTAAAACATCCATAACTTTTTACTTTGATAGCGGATTTAGAAGAAATTTGTATCATTGGAAAGTTAATTAAATTTCTCACATGATAAAAAATAAAAATCTTATAAATTTCATATGTACAAAAATGGATTCATATTTCAAAGTAAGTTTCTAACATTCTTGGGATGATTTCAAGCAAGGTAGAAGTATGGGATATTACAATATCTCCCCCTTGAGAACAATCGTCCTCGAATGATACTAAGTGAGAGGGGAGAATATAAACTGACGTACATACTAAACATGAACAATTGGAACATTATCTCATGACTGACATAACTGATAACTAAATATATTATACTGATCAGGCATATTTGATGCTTGTATAACTGATTCATGAATGCATGTCTGAATATGCAATGGTATTTAATACCAAGTTTATCATGGAATTCTGTACATGAAATAGATAACAAGCTTGTCACTGAAATTTAAACATGAAATTGAAAAGCTTAAGGAGAACTGTTACCTTGAGCTAGATCTGAGTTTACAGAGAATAGGTGAGTATACTTGGTCCGCATGTATGTTTATGCTTCCCAAGTAGCTTCCTCAACTGACTGATTTTGCCAAAGAACTTTGACTAGAGGTACTTCTTTGTTCCTCAGTCTACGAGTCTGGTAGTCAAGAATTTCAACTGGAATCTCTTCATATGAGAGGCTGTTCTGAACATCTATGATCTGAATAGGGACTACAAAGGCTGTTGGGTCGCCTATGCACTTCTTGAGTAAAGAGACATGGAAGACTAGATAAAATGAGGCTAGATATGAAGGCAATTTGATCTTATAAGCTACCTTGCCTAAACGACTGAGAATTTTGAAGGGACCGACATATCGGGAACTAAGCTTTCCTTTCTTGATGAATCTCTTTACTCCCTTTATGGGAGAAATCTTTAGATAGACATAATCACCTATATCAAACTCGAGATCATTTCTACGCACATCAGCATAAAACTTTTGTCATCTCTGAGCAGCCTAGAGTCTTTCTCTGATCAACTGGACTTTTTCTAAGGCATCGAATACTAAGTCACGCCCTATAACTGAGGCCTCACTAACTTCAAACCAAACTATTAGATATCTACACCTCCTACCATAGAGAGCTTTGAATGGAGCCATCCGGATACTGGAATAATAGTTGTTGTTGTATGCAAACTCAATCAACGACAAATGTTCATCCCAACTACCCTTGAAATTGGTTGCACACGCCCTTAGCATATCTTCTAAAGTTTGAATGGTCCTTTCTGGTTGACCATCTGTCTGAGGATGAAAGGCTTTACTGAGATGAACTTGGGTACCAAGACCCTTTTGGAATGCTTTCCAAAAATAAGAGGTAAACTGGGTACCTCTGTCTAAGATAATGGATAACGGAACAGCGTGCAATCTAACCAACTCTCTAATGTAGAGTCTGGCATAATCCTTGGCTGAATAATAGGTATGGATTGGAAGAAAATGATCTGATTTGGTCATCCTATCTACAATGACCCAAACTAAATCATATTGGTGACAAGTACGAGGCAAACCCGTCACAAAGTCCATGTTCACTTCTTCCCACTTCCAAGTAGGAATATTGAACTCCTGCATAGACCCACTAGGCTTCTGATGCTCTATCTTAACCTGCTGATATGTAGAGCACTTAGCCACAAACTCTTCAACATCTCTCTTCGTCCCACTCCACTAATAGATTTCCCCTAAGTTGCGGTAACTCTTTGTGGCCCTTGGATAAATAGAGTAGCACGCACCATGCACTTCTGTAAGAATTTGCTGCCTTAAGTCGTCTACACATGTAACACACAAACGACCCTAACAACGTAAAACACCATCTCCCCCTTGGGAGAAAACCTCTACTTTCTGATCCTTGACTAACTCTTTTAACTTGACTAGACTGGGATCTCAATCTTGCTTTTCTTTTACCTTGGAAATTAGAGATAATTCTGAACTACTCTAAACCCATATGTCACTCTTCTCTAAATCGACTAAGCGAATGCCTAGTCTGTCAAGCTAATGGATTTCCTGAGCTAACTTCTTCTTACTATCCTCAACATGAGTAACACTACCAATAGACAGTCTATTGAGAGCGTCGGCCACGACATTGGCCTTGCCCAAATGATAAAGGACACTCATTTCATAATCTTTCAAGAGCTCTAACTACCTTCTCTGACAAAGATTGAGATCTTTTTTAGAAAAGACTTATTGAAGGCTCTTGCAATTTGTGAAAACATCCACATGAACTCCATATAGATAATGCCTCCAAATCTTTAAGGAAAATACTACAACTGCTAATTCAAGATCATGAGTAGGTTAATTCTTCTCATGGGGTTTAAGTTGTCTAGAGGCGTAGGCTGTGTCCTAACCATGCTTCATAAGGACACAACCCAAACCTACTCTAGATGGATCATAATACACTACGAACCATCTGGAAGAGCTAAGACTGGAGCTGATGTGAGTCGAGTCCTCAACTCCTGAAAACTCTTCTCGCAAGGATCTGACCACTGAAACTTGACTTTTTTCTGAGTCAATCTGGACATAGGGGATGCAATAGAATAAAATACCTCAACAAACCATCTGTAATAGCTAGCCAAACCCAAGAAACTCCTGATATCTAATGGAGAGACAGGCCTGGGCTAGTTTCTAACCGTTTTGGTCTTTTGAGGATCAACCCTAATGCCATCACCATAAATGATATGACCAAGAAATGCTACTAACCTTAGCCAAAATTTTCACTTACTGAATTTGGTGAACAACTAATGATTTTTGAGGGTCTTAAGTACAATTCTTAGATGGTCTGCATGATCACGCTCACTACGAGAATAGACAAGGATGTCATCTATGAAGACTATGATGAACATGTCCAAGTACTTCTTGAATACCCGGTTCATCAAGTCCATCAAGTCCATACTGAGTACGAAAAGCTGTTTTTAGAATGTCACATTCTTTGACTCTGAGCTGATGATAGCCTGATCTGAGATCTATCTTAGAGAAATAGCTAGAACCCTGAAGTTGGTCAAACAAATCATCAATTCTAGGAAGTGGATACTTGTTCTTAACCGTGACTTTATTGAGCTGACAGTAATCAATGCACATTCTGAGAGAACCGTCTTTCTTGTGCATGAATAAGACTGGTGCACCCCACGAGGACACGCTAGGTCTGATGAATCCTTTATCTAAGAGATCCTTTAATTACTCTTTCAATTCTCAGAGTTCTGCTGGTGCCATTGGGTATGGAGAAATAGAGATAGGCTGAGTATCTGGAAGAAAATTAACACCAAAGTCTATTTCCCTTTTGAGAGGAATTCTTGGAAGATCTTTGGAAAAGACATCTGAATATTCATTCACTCCTGGGACTAATTTGAGACTGGAAGTTTCAAAACTAGTGTCCTTAACTTGAACAAGATGATAGACACATCTTTTAGATATCATTTTCCTTGCCCGAAGGTGGGACACAAGTTGATCTCTAAAAGCTAAATTGCTACCCCTCCACTCTAGGACAGGCTTATTTGGAAACTAAAACTGGACTATTCTATTTTTGCAGTCGACTGTGGTATAGCAGGAATAAAGCCAATCCATGCTGATAATGACATCAAAATCAGTCATCTCTAATTCGACTAAGTCTGCTGAAGTGACTTTCTGAAATATCATAATCGGGCAGTTCCTGTATACGCGTCGGGCTATGATGGTTTTACCCATTGGGGTAGAGACTGAAAAGGGCTCTTCTAGTATTTTGGGACTGACACCAAAATCAACTGTTATATAAGGAGTAACAAATGACAAAGAAGCTCCTGGATCTAGAAAAGCATAAACATGCACATAAAAAATTTGTAACGTACCAGTAATCACATCAGGAGAATTTTCCTGATCTTACTGGGACTAGAGAGCATAAAGTCAATTTGGGTGTTGCCTACTAGTAGTACCAGGGGTGGCACCCTGCTGGTTTGGGTGACCCAACTGAGATAAGGAATGGTTCTGCTGTCTCTGAGGACCTGGCTGAGGACAGTCTCTGACTATGTGGCCTGGCTTTCCACATTCAAAACAAATACCACTGCCAGTTCTGGAAATACCCTGATAGTGCTTTTCATAAGTCTGGCAAAGAGGATAGGTGCGGGTACTACTAACACTGCCCTAAGATTTAGAGTCTGGCGCTCTATCTTTGTTACCATCCCTGAACTCAGGAGCTGGAGCACTAGCTGAAGAAGGATCTAGAACTGCTAACTTAGGACAAAACTGAGAACGGTTTCCTCCTTCTGATTTAGGCAGAGCAAAGTTGAAACTACCTGTCCTTGATCTCTTATTCTGCTTCTTCTTTATTTTAATATTTTTCTCTTCTATCTACTGAGCATGAGTCATAATCCTGGCTATGTTCATGTCACTATGTAACATCGTAGACCTACACTCATTGACTATACTATCATTCACTCCAGAAACAAACTTACTCATCTTAGCCCTGCTATCTGCAACCACATGAGGAGTATATCTGGCTAATTGAGTAAACTTAATAGAATACTCTTTCACCGTTATTTGCCTTGCCTGAGGTTAATAAATTCCAAAACTTTTGCTTCTCTCATCTCTAGGGGAAAGAATCTATCTAAGAAGGTAGTAGAAAACTCCTCCCACTCAATAAGACCGGCATCTACAGCCCTCTCTGACTTCTACTGTTTGAACTAAGTGTGACCAATATCCTGCAACTGATATGTAGCTAGCTCCACACTCTTACTAGAAGTAACCCCCATGATATCTGTAACCTTCTAAACTTGATCAAGAAATTCCTGAGGGTCCTCGTCTGACTTAGACCCAAAAAAGGATGGAGGATTCAATTTGGTAAAGTCCCGAATCCTAGCTGTAGCTGAATTGGCACTGGGTTGGCCGGAACGACAGCTGGTCATTCTTCTGAGCAGCAACATACTGAGCAAAAGTAGTGAATGCAGCTCTGAACTCTGCATGAGAGACATGTTTTGCCAAAGGATCTTCGGGATGAGGGGCTGGCTAATTCCCATTTCTTATTTTAGGAGGTATATTCTGTAGAAGAAAGGGATAAATGGATTATACTAAGAGATTAACTTGAGATTATGCTCACTGACACGACATGAATACTAAAAGAAGGAAAATTGTTCCTAAAACATCTTATAGCCTCCTACACATAAATGTGGCGCGCAATACACCCATGTACAAGACTCTACTAGATGTGTCTCTCAGACTTCCTAGGACTCTATTGAACCTTAGGCTCTGATACCAAGTTTGTAACACCTTGAATCTGGTACTCAGAGAAATACACAGTGCTCACGACCTCGAAGGACCACAAGCTAACCCATGACTAATATCTGAACCTGATCAATGTATAATATACTATAAAATGCAGAAATAAAGATTGTAAGTCCGTAAGGTTCAAAACTGTAACATAACTCATAAAACATAACATATGGATGGGGTATGAAATACCCTAAATTATCTAAACATACTGTAGTCTGAAAAACCTCTAACTGACTGAACTGTCTGAATAAGGAGTTGATGGGACATGTACCCGACTAACTCCAACTAATAAATTAATTAATGAGATAATAAAGTAATGTTCATGTCCTTGAAGTATGAGGACTTACTGCTAACTCTGACTGCGGAGAATGGAATACTACTAATGTTGTAGAGCACGTGCTTCTAAACCTAGGGTATAAAACACCATAGTGCAAATGCGTCAGTACTTTGGAATATACTGGTATGCATGTGAGGTAGGATTAATGAAAAGGGTTCACATGCATTAACTATGCTAATTGACTGAATAACATGAATGTGACAATGCATGCATGAATACATAATAATCGTAACTGAGTTCGTGATAACATGATTACTGAGTCTGAGTACTGATAACATGAGATACTGATATTTGTATAACTAAAATAACTGATACTGATCAACTGTATCTTACAGTCTAGGTTCTGGTGGAACTAGCTGAGTTCTATACTATTCTGAGTTGATTGTATCTGACAGTCCTGAATTCTATAGAACTATCTGAGTTCTATTACTGAGACTGAATGACGGTATCTGATAGTCCTGATTCTATAACTGAAACTGTGGGAAGTAGTTATCTAACTGACATACCCCTAATACGCTATTATGACTGAGTTGGGGTCCAATTTGTAACCCCAATTAGAAGGGTGTCAATATTGCGCCACTGGTAAGGACAATCTGTGAGTAACCCCTATATAATAGGTGACTCCAGTGAGAATGGTGGGAACCCTCATATAACAGGTTAACCCACCTTATCTTCCCTCCTATAACAGGCTATGATGTCTCAACCTACGCTGGCTACGTAGTTCTGGAACGCAAGGATCGCTTCTAAGAATCACACCATCATATAGCAGGTGGGTTCCCATCCTTGGGTTCGCTCGATGCTAATTTCTAATCCTATCTGAATAAACATTGAACATGATTAACTGAACTGACTGGACTGAGTTAACTGAATTTCTGTGGACTGACGGAATACTACTGAGATTACTAAATTTCTAAGGTTACTGATATTACTGAGTTTACTGAGTTTTCCTGAGTCACATGACTAACTGAATTTCTATGAACATGGCTCGACTGAGAGTATCTTGAAAACATGACACTGGCTCTATGCAAATATCTAATTGTTGGGTACAAGTACCCACAGGACTCGATAGTATGAAACTAACAAAGCATGAATTTCTTGAATACATGACCAATATCAACAATCCATAACATAATAAGATGGGGATTTCATGAAGTACAAGTGCTAAAGCTCCACAATTGCTACACATATATCCATAATTCATCGACTAAGACATTTCATTAAACACTTAACATGCATGAACTTGTACATGAATGGGGATTTCATATTATCATACTAGAATGGCACTTTTCCTTCACAGAGGAGAATTTAATCAAACACATGGGAAGCATGCTTTGGTTATAGAATCATCATCACATCTAATAATCATGGATACATCCATCAACGTATAAATTTAAGGGTTTATCATGATTATTATTCAAATCATCACATCCTAGGGTCAATAATTGGAATATGTAATTTCAAATATGAATCAAAACCCCACAACATCATGAACATGAATTTCAATTCAATTTAAATCATGAAAATTCTTACATACACAAATCATGGATTTTGAAAAGAGATTCTTGAGCTTCATGGGTTAAAGGGACCCATGAATCAATACAGGACATAACTGGGTGGATGATTTCTTAAAGATTGATGGAGGAAAACTTGAATCTTTGAATTGAAAGTAAACACCTAGGGTTTTTTGTTCTTGGGGATTGAACTTTGAGAGGAAACCCTAATTTGATATTGTGAATGAATAATGAACTTATGAGCCTTGGTCTGATATAATTAGGGGTTAAAATGGGGGGAAAAAGACCTAAATACCCTTTAAAAATGACTTAAAATTTTCTGAACAGGACCTGTGATGGCTTGTGCGATGGTCCGTCACTGGCTCGATGGTCCGTCATTTCGACCATCGTATGTGTACCAAAAAAAACTCACTGCCTTATAGTGACGGCTTGGGCAACGGTCCGTCACAAGTTCGACGGTCCATCAACCTATCCATCGCACCTATCCAGAAGGTTGACTCACTGCCTTGGCTGCAATGGTCTAGGTGACGGTTCATCGCTAGGGCGACGGTATGTCAACTTGGCCGTCGCGCCTGGGCGATTTTGACATCTCTGAGTAAAACGTCCATAACTTTTTACTCTGATACCCAATTTGGACGAAATCGGTATCGTTGGAAAGCTAATTCAATTTCCCACATGATAAAAATGAAAATCTTAAAAATTTCAAGTGTACAAAAATGGATTCATATTTAAAAGTATGTTTCTAACATTTTTGAGATGATTTCAAGCTAGGTAGAAGTACGGGGTATTACACGTACTCATGCCTTGATTAAATTCATTGTTGGTGCATATGTTTGTTTTTAGCATGTAAAGTTGTTTCATTTATGTAGAAAAGAATAGTTACTATTGTTTATTTCACTTTAATAAAATAGTAATTGGTTAAGTCAAGAATTTGTCATTTGCTTGCTAATTATTTTAATGGATTTCAAAATCCTCATATAAGAGATGAAGTGCTATCTTATTTTCCATCCAAGATGTTTATTCCTCTTTTGTTCGCTTGTTGTCTTGTCAAAATGATGAAAAAGTTTGGAATTTTATGGATAAATAGAATTATTTTGATATTTTTGAGTCATGCATAGTATGATTGTTGAACGATATTTCACTTTTAGAGAAGCTAAAATTTTATTTTAATTCTAAAGTAAGTAATCAATATCCAAGTGCTTAGATAGATAGTTAATTTGAGCAGGCTATTTAAGTGCTTGAGGATATGCTACGAGATTGTGTTATGGACTTCAGGGGTCAATGGGATGAATACCTACCCCTATGTTAGTTTACCTATAATAATATATACTACTTTAGTATTAACATGGCTCTTTTTAAGCCTTATATAGTAGACGATATAGGTCCTCAATTGGGCAGTTTGTTGCATTCAAGTTGAGCGTTATGGAATTTATATGCTCAAGGACTCTATATAAAAAGTTAGACTCATACAAGAGATACTCATAGTGGCTCAAAGCCGATAGAGGGAGTATGCAGATAAAAGGTAAGAGGCATGGAGTTTGAGAAGGGAGAGAAAGTACTTTTGAAGTTTTCATCCTTGAAGGGTGTAATGTGATTTTATAAAAAGGGAAAATTGAGCCCAAGGTACATAGGACTTTGAGGTTTTGAAGAAAATAGGGTCGGTATCATACAATCTGGCCTTACCCCTAGTATGTTTGGGGTTCACCCAATATTTCATGTATCTATGCTAATAAAATATTATAGAGATGGTGATTACATTATCCGTTGAGAAAATTATTTAATAAGGAAATTGAGATTCTAAAAAATATGTGAGAATTCTATGGACATGAGTTATTACATTTGTAAAGGTTTAGTGGAGGAATCGTTTACAGAAGTAGCCATGCTCAAGCGGTATGCGCACTTGTTTATTAATTTAGGTATATCTTATTTTAGTTATTATGTTCTTAGGTCAGCTGTCCTTTTGGGATGAATGAGTGGTAAATTGGTATCTAATGTAATGACCCAAAAAGTCATTGCATTAAATTAGGAGGTAAAAGTTGCACCTGAACTCTTGTTAGCTAAAATTTCAGGAATTCAAGACTAGTCTAGTTTTGGCTCAAATTTGAGAGTGTGTTGAATGAAATCTAGTATTGATATAAATAGTAATAACAAGGTCTGATATAGCGATTGGATATCCAACGAGTATAGGAACTCATAACAACTTCTAGTACCTAAAACAAAGTTATAGAACTCTGATTATAAAATTCATCGTGGAGGGGTTTGTTTGTGTTGCCAAGATTTGTAGTGTGTGTTAAAAATAAGGAAAAATGAGAGAGGTTTTGAGTTTCTACCTGAGACCACTATAGCATAATATGTAACCACTGCAATGGTACCGCGACAATGGTCCAGGAATCCATAACGGTAGCCTCTAGTAAAACAGGTGCAAACTACCGCAGCTAAAATTTAACCATTACAGGGGCAATTATCCACAGCAGCAGTAATGTGTAATAAAAATGTATGTTTTAAAACCTAGAAAATGATTTCATTCTCCACTTATTGAAAAATGCAAAAGGATACTAGAGAGGTGATTTTTAGTAGGAATTCAAAGTTTTTAATTTTAAAGGTAAGTAATTACGTTCCAAACTTGAATTTACTTTGTTAACATTAAAAAAAACTATAAGACAAATTAATGTTGGACATTGGGTAGCCCTAGTTCATGGGGAATTGATGAAAGTAATAGGAATGTGAATAAGTGCAACATATATGATCCTAGGATGTTAGAAAACACTAATAGAATTAGAATTACGACTAAATATGCTAATTTGAGTAGTGTTCATGAAGTTAAAATAATAAGAAAATCCTTAGAAGATGAAATAGGGTAAATTATGATTAGAATTAGTTATTTTTTATCCCCACTTGTTAAAAAAGAGTGAATTATTTAAATTTTTGTATATTTGGTGGTTGTATATATCAAGAACAAGTTGAATGAGAACTAAAAGGGAAAAGTATGGCTTAAATGTGACTTTGAGGAATGAACTTGAGGTAGGGTTTGGCTTTGTGGAGTACTTAGACTTTCGTGGCTTTATGCTCATTTGTAATTTAAACATCTATGATTGCTTTTTAGCATGACTTATATTTTGATGATTGTATCACATTGTGATAAGGTCGTAAGGTGATGGGCCAGGTACCACACTGGTATATTATAATATGTTATGACAATGGGTTGGGTACCATACTGGTATAATAGGATATACTACAATAATAGGTTAGGTGCTATGCCACCACGGTATGATATGATATGATATGATAATAGATCGGGTACCATGCCGGTATATTATGATATGATGAGAAAGATAAGGGTAAGAGATGATGGGCACATCTTGCATATATGCAGCTATTCATATGCGTTGAGTTCCATTTGATAAATATATGTGATGATGAATTATTAATGAAAATGATTAAGTATGAAATCTTTTAAAGTGAACCTGTGAGTGACATTATATAATAATTTAGGATGTGTTGTTTGATTAATATCATTGATTATGAATCTTTTTATGATCTTTCTTATACTTGTTTGACTTGCTTACTTGTATATTGTTAAGTTAGTGAACCTATGATGCTTACCAATTCTTGTTGATGTACTGATGCTACCTACACTCTTCTTTTTGTTAATTATAGAACATATTCCGCTAGTTGACACATGACCTTGACTCTAAATAGTGATTTAGTCCAGATTTTGACAGTGACCACCATGTCTGAGCAACCTTCAAATCTTCTATGATGTATGTCCTTTGATCCGAGACAAAGACAATTTCCACTTAGTTTATGTTTTTTGATATTTAAATTAGTTTTAGACTCAGTTATTCTTGTTAGATGTTCTTGTATGGTGACTTCAAATCTCGAGGATATTAATAAATAGATGCACTCTATTTATTTTTATAGAAGATGACATTGTTAGCTAAGATGTTATTTAAATGAAACCCTTTTAAACTAATTAAATACTTGGAGATTCGTATGAGAGAGGGTAATAACTAAGTATGTAAGGGTGAGATTATTATGGTTCTCCCACATAGGATAGGGGGGTTCCAATCATGACTATTTGGGTCATGACACTAATACATATCAATTAAAGTTATTTGAGTCCTTTTTCCAAAGCCACTGACCGTTTATCAAAACAATTATGGAGTAAAAAGTTATGGATGTTTTAGTGAAGCACTATTAAACAGTGATTTCAGTGATGATGAGTCATATGATGAGTCATCCCCAAATCATGACAAGTCATCCCCAGACATGACGATTCATCATCCCAAACTCATCATGACTATCCAGGGTAGTGTTAGAAAGTGTTTAAGATGACGACTTGAGCCACGACTCGTACCTCCAGGTGATAAATTTTCACATGAATCATCATGACTAGCACCAATAACTTTCCATACAGTCTTAAAAGGACCTTTTTGGTCTTCTCCCTCTCTTTTAGCACAAAAACTATGTCATTTTAAGTCTTATTAGGGGAATATTAAGAGTGGTGTATCACATAACTCCTCACTACCTCTCCTATACCTTTCAAAAATAATAATAGGCAATTCAAAACTCCAAAAAGGCTAGAAACTTAGGTTCTTCGCTTGTCTCTTAAGAAATTCAAGTATTGGTTTATATTCTCTCCAACGTCAAGTACGAGGGTATTCAATATGGGATTCATTTCTCTTATACCCCAAACCTAGTTTTTTTTTAATAATTTTTAGTTATGATTTTAATTAACTCATGATCCAGAATTCACACACAATTATGAAAAATTCTTGAATTTTAGTTCCCTGATGTTATTTTATTATTATGGTTCCCACTCAATGTTATTATGCATGATTTTCATAGATTTAACTTGGTTATTTTAATAATTGAAGAATTATACATATTTTACAAATTTAGGCTTATTTTTGAATGAATTATGTATAATTGATGGATATCAGTCGATTTTAGTATGACGTGGCACATTATGAACACATAATCCCATCATTTAGTAAATTTAGCATGATTAGTTCTAGTATTTCAAAAAAAAATCAATAAAATAAACTAGTTTTATGCTTATTTTTAGACAACAACATTAAACCAACCAAATAGTAAATGGTTTTTGGAGAAGTATTAAGCATTGAGTGGATAGGATTTCTAGATAACCCAAGTCTCAAAACTATATGGGGGTCTTTCGCTAGTTGAGATTGACACCATTAAATCTTAGAGGTTTAGTTTAGTGGATCCACCTCAGTCCATGGTTCTGCACTAACGTCAAGGTATAGAGAAGCCCCCCTCAATGTGTACTAGACATTTGACTCTATATGGATCATTGGTTTATGTCATTTAAGAAAAACCCACACATAAATAGCTTTACATAGTTATTGTGCTTGACCCTGATTTTACTAATTTTGGGATTTCTTATGTGATTTCAGTTACACTTCAGATATGAAAATACGATTCTTCATTTTGGTTCTTATACTTTAACTAAGTATATTTTCTAAGTTATGTATCTTCAAATAAACAAATTTTATAATATGTTCAGAACTAGTTTTAAATCATATGAAATATTTATGCCTCTAAAGCTTTTTAGTTTTTAAGAATGTTTTAGCTCATGATTTAGAAATTTCATTATGTCACAACTTTTTTGTACAGACAGATTTAGTTCATATTACAGTAAATAATTTATATACTCAATTTTAAATCATGTTTTAAGTATTTTTCATGACTAATGCATATCTCATGAGTACATCCCCACATACTTTCCTCATTCTACATTATTTCATAATGTAGGTATCAGTTCTAGCTCATAGGATCATGGTCAAGCAAATCACAACTTCCAGTCAGTAACAGGTGATGAGTTCTCCTTATTCAGGAACAACAGTAAGTTAGTAGTCATAGTAGTCTATTTCAGTGGGTATATTGATTCAAGATATAGTTCATGTCTCAGCTTCCCATATTCAGTATTAGTAGAGGCTTCACCGACAGTCAGTTAGAGTTGTATTTAATTTTTTCAGTTTCTTCATGATATATTGCTATGTAAAAATTTTAGTCTTTCAGTAAATTTTTTAGTTTTTCCCTATTATCATGCTATAATATATATATATATATGTGTGTGTGTGTGTGTGCGTGCGTCTATTTATATGTGTATGTACATAAAATATGATAAAATTCAATAAATAAAGCCTAAGAAGAAGGCCCTCTCCTTATAGTGGTTGAACGCTCCTCTACACCAGTTCAGTTGCTCATGACTTATGCTAGTATCAAGAGTTAGCTTGGGACCACTTGTGGTTTCAAGCATCGTGTTATGCCTAGGATGTAGACTCGAGGCATGACAGTAAGCTTTTGACTAATTGTATTTATTTTTAATTTATTCCATAATTGTGAGTTAGGCTTATAAACAACGAAGGGTAGGGCAAGTTCCATTACAACTATAAAGATTCAGGTCATGAATAATTAGTATTAGAGTTCTAAATTCACTAATCTCATGAGTACAAGATCAAGTGTCTAGTAGAGTCTCACAGATTAGTCAGAGATATTTGTTATGTATCTTCGGGTAGCTAAAGGACTTTAGGAAATCTCTATATCCTTATTCCTTTTCATACATTCTTGGTGCAGTCTATCTCTTAGAATCTACTCACTTTATTCTCTCACTAATAGTGAGGGCACATTTTTAGAGCGTATGCTCACTGTTAGGGGTTGCATTGTGTAGTTTGGTATATGTAATACTATAAGAGGAGTAATAAACTTATTACGAGATAGTGTAGTCAAATTTAGACTATATCTATGATATGAAAATAGATTGAGTAAGGTTATAGTTTAGATTGTACAGTCATGGGATATTTATTTTAGAAATTTAAATAATGGGTCAAAGAACTTTGTGATCACCTATTCTTTTATAGTTAGTTGTTCAGCACTGAAAAAGTGCACATGTGGATCCGATCATAGATGAAATAGTGTTGATGGTTGAGAATTGATGATTAAAGAAATAACTAGGTAATAAGCTTGGTAATTTCAAAGACTATAGTTAATGAAGTTTCTCATAATAAGGATAGGTTGCTTAGTGTATAATAAGAGTTAAGATGCTTCAACAGAGGTCAGAATTTCTACTACGGTCTTATGGTATGAATTTAACTACAAGGCTTTATCAATTGAGTGATAGGATAGGTGAATATACTAAAACTTTAAGGAAAGCTTATAGTTTTGAAGGATTAGTGATCAAGTAAGAGGACATATTTCTAACCATGAGCAAGGATTTTGTATAATGAGGTTTGAGATGGTATCACTACTTTTGAGATTTATATGAAGGGTATAATTTTCTATATTACTACTTGGGTGACTAGATCAGTTTGTATTGAAACACTTATGGTATTTTGGAATACCACTCGGATATATTTGAAGGAATTTTGACTTGTTATGATAAAAATGACTAGAAATTGAATACGACATTTGGAAAATGAGAATGAGATTATCTATTTCAATTCTAAATCAAAGGGTTCATCTTTAGAAAGTAAGACTTGGATTCGGTATTGAGCCTAAGTGCACATGCAAGGGTGTGTGGTTACACAAGTAGTAAAGTGGACTTTGAAATCCAAGTATCGATCCCTCAGGGACTTGTGCTCAACAACTACCCAATGTAGTCTCACTATGAAGATTGAAAAAGTGCAGAAGATTGAAAAAGTACAAAAGTAACCAATAATGTTTGGTAAGTGAAAACTAAAAATAAATGTAAAAAATGTGGTAATGTAAAGTACTTTAACAATAATGGGGAGAAACCCAGGGATGAGGCACTATGAACAACCCTATTTAGCTATATAATTTCATTGGTTTAGTTAATTATCTTGGTTGCTGATTCACAAGGTTGATAGCATGATTATGGTCTTCTTAGCCTCTAATCAACTATCTGACTTACCCTCACAAATACATTGTTGAGAAGGGATGCAAGAACTAAACTAAACATATTTTTTTTTCTTCTCGTGTATGAATCAAATAGGGAAAATTAAGTATATTCTTATCCTAAACACAAATCATAACTTTATTCCTTGAATGATTATGATCTATAAGACCCCGTACAAATTTAATGATTTTATTTTTGACCCCCCCATATTCATAATGTCAATTTTTTACTTGAATAACATTTAGGGATGTTCAAATAGTGTTTTGGGAAAGTTTTGGAATTTTTTAAAGGGGTTCAGGACTATTTTGGAAATCCAAGGCAATGTGACTCCATAGTAGTGGCGTGTCACATCGCTGGAGTTTTGTGATAGCATTATTTCAAGTCTAGCCTCCGCGATATTGTTGTTCCATGCTGCAGTGTTAAAATCCCTTAGTTTTTGTTTTTTTCACTTGGGGTGAGGGGCGTTTGGTCTTTTCACCCTTTCCATGACTTATAAACATAAAAGTGACATTTTCCCCTTCAGTTTTAAAGATCAAACACTCCTATTCTCTTCCCTATAACCTAAACTAGGAAAGATCAAGAAGTTTTGTAGGAAATTATTACTTTAGGCTCAAACATATAATTGTCTTTAATTTCTTGTGTATTTTAGGCATGCATCTCATTCCCTAACTTAAAGTTTACATTGTGGAACTTATTTACTCATTATCCATGTGGTTTGAATTAATGAGTTTGAAATTGGGTTGAGGGGTTTTGATTGGTATTACTTGAATTACTTTTTTCATATTTTAAATTAATGATTTATGCTTTAATTTATAATTTTTGGACCGAATGAATGCATTGTTATAGAAATTGGAAGGGGAACATGGGTTTTCCCAAATTGATGATGTTTTGGCTTGGTTATGGCATTAATATCAACCCACTTTGTGAATTTAGTTTTTTTAACATAGATAATTGCATAATTCAACTTATTTATGAACCCATTGTATTTCATTAATGGATAATTGATTAAAACAGATATGAAAGGCCCTTGGTGGCCATGGTTTGGATATCAAAATGGAACTTGGGAGTCTAATGGTTACATGGGTTGGTTTGGCATAATTATATGAACTTGCAAGCATAACTGGTATGACGATACCAAGTGGTAAGTGCCTTAATATAAGACTCCTAGATTAATGGTTAGGTTTATGTGCAAATTATTTTGAATAGGGCTTAAAGGGAATGGGTAGCTCATTATAAAGGTGTAGTCCTAGGGGGACTAACAATTAAACCATGTTTCCCGGTGAGGGGATCTATATGAATGTGTTCTTGATTCACACATTATATTTTGGGATGGCTAGAGCCTTGGTGTCCTTAGCCTTTCCTTTGGATTCCTTGGTTCGTATGGCTAACATGCACTGGGGACCTTTTAGCAGAAGGAGCTAAACCCATATAGCCTATGGGTGCCATTAGGCTAGAGCGAGCTATACATTTCAGGTTAATAGTTCAAGCTATCATGTTTTTGACCTTTGTCCCTATCCCTATATCCTATATATATATATGTATATGAATGTGGTGCATACGGTTTATGACTAGTTTTTGGCATTGCCATTATTTTATCACTTTTTCTGAGTTACATACCAATGCTTATCCCACTGACCATCCCAGGATGTTGCATCGTTTCATGATGTAGTGTCTGAGAACTTTTCTATAACTCTTGTGCAACGTTAGGTGGTTTGGTACATCTGTTGGGTGGCTATGAAGTGGTGATCTTCCATCTTTTGAAAGGCCTGATTATTTCATCTATTTCTTTTATGTCTTAGTATTTTCTTGGATTTTATTTTTGGTCATAGTTGGGGGCATGTCCCGACCTATTTGGCATTTGGGGTTTTAGATGCTTTTATGGACAAGTGCGGGTTGGATGTTGGTTTTGATTCATAGAGTTTACATTTGATTATCTATCCTTCTTATAACTGTTTAGTTGGCTTTCCCTATATTTTTTTATTGTGTTCTGGATGTTAGGATAAGGGAGTGGTCTTTGGCTTTCGGTGGGATTGAGATACCCATCATGACTAGGCCCTTTTTTAGGTCATGACAAACTTGGTATCAGAGCACAGTTCAAGGTCTTTGGGTTTCCACAAAGTCGTGTGGAGTAAACTCCCTTTTTTAGGTGTGTAGCATGCGACACTTATGAGGGAGAGGCTACAAGATATTTAGGAATGTTTCCCTTTCTTGTGTTCTATTTTTGAGAGGTAGATTCTAGTGCTATAAAACCTCTCTAACTCCTGGCTTACTCATATTTCAAATTATGCCTCTTTATATATCTGACGTTCGCAAAAACTTTATTGGACCCTTTTTCCCACCTGAGGAAAATATGGAGGGAACTCACCCTATCTATGAAGTACAGACCCAGTCTAGGGTCCTTTCTTCGGATTGTACTACTCCAAGTGGGGTTCCACTGGTCCCTACTAGTCCTTCTCAGACTTCCCGGGCTATTGATACTTATTCTTAGTTACCTCAGGGAGATATCTCTAATGCAGAGTTCCGTTAGTCTATTTATATGCTTACTTAGTTGGTGGCATCACAGAATCATCAGTCTGATCGTGTTGGTTTTATTGCTCATTCATCTAGGGTCACTCGAGTTTTCCAGTTTAATAGGTTGAAACCCCCAACCTTTATAGTCCCCAAGGTTGAGGAGAATCATCAAGGGTTCATTGATGAGATGAGAGAAGATTTTTAGGGTGATGCATGCTACTGATTTTGAGGCTATAGAGTTTGTTTCATATCAAATGAAAGATATAGCTTATCGGTGGTATGAGGAATGGGAATCAAAGAGGTGTGATGATTCTAAACTAGCATTATGGGATGAGTTTTTAGGTGTTTTTCTTGATCACTTCTTTCCTCACGAACTGAGGGAAGCTAAGGCCAAAGAGTTTATGAAATTAAAGTAAGGTAAGATGAGCGTGAAAAAGTATTCTCTTTTCAGCAGTTGTCTCATTATGCTCCGGAGTTGGTGGATCGCATGAGATCCAAAATAAAGAATTTTTTCTAGTTTATCTCATGATTTGGTATTAGAGTGTAAGGCTGCAATATTGAACAATGATATAAATATCTCCAGGTTAGTGGTTTATATGCAGTCGGTAGAGGATGAGAAAAAGAACTAGGTAGATCAGAGAGTGGCAGAACAAGAAGTTCAACTATTCAGAGTAGGGTGCAGGTCATCAAAATAGTGGGAGAGATAGTATACAGTAGACTAAGAAGAAGAATTTGGGGAATTCTTACTTGCCAGCTAGTGCTCCTTATCCTAAGCATTCTAGTGATCATCGCCTCAGACTAGTAGTGGTCCTAAGGAACAAGGTGCCCAGTCTCAGGTTAGTAGAGCTTAATCAGACCTACCTTACCCTCCTTATCATTTTTTGGACCACTTCATCAAGGTTATTATAAGGAGGAGAGGAACTTGTGTTTCAATTATGGTCAACCCTATCATCTGCAAAGGAATTTTCCTGTAGCTATGGTTGCCACTGGAGCTAATAAAGTCCTAGTTTCTACTTATTCCGCTCTGGCACCTAAGGGTGTCACTTATGGTATCGGCACTAGCTGAAATCATCTCTATGCACTTGTTACTCGTCAAGAGTCTGAGGCATCTCCAGATGTTGTTACTGGTATGTTACATCTCTTCTATCATGATGTTTATTATTAGCTTGATATGGGTTCTACCCTATCTTATATGACCCCTTATGTGGCTGTGCACTTTGGTTTTGGTGCTGAAAATATTTTCGACCCCTTTTTTGTGTCTACTCTGGTGGGTAATTCTATTATTTCTAGAAAAATCTATAGGGGTTGTGTGGTGTCCATCTTCCATAGGAAGACATTAGTTGATTTGATAGAGCTTGATATGGTGGAATTTATGTGATCTTAGGGATGGATTGAATTCATTTATGCTATGCTTTTCTTGATAGTAGGACCCAAAAGATCAGTTTCCATTTTCCTAATAAGTCGATAATCAAATAGGAGGTAAGTCTCTTAGTACCTAAGAGGAGGTTTATTTCCTATCTTAGAGCCCAAAAGTTGATATCCAATGGGTGTCTATATCATTTAGTTTGGGTTAAGGATTCTAGCTTTGAAACTCTCTCTTTGAAATCTATCCCCATGGTTAATGAATTTCCTAAAGACTTTCCTAATGATCTTCCTGGAATTTTTCTCGATAGGGAAATAGATTTTGGAATTGATCTTCTACCAGATACATATCCCATTTCCATTCCTTCTTATAGGATGGCTCTGACTGAATTAAAGGAGCTAAAAAAGCAGTTAAATGATCTTCTTGATAATAGTTTTTTTCATCGTAGTATTTCTCTATGGGGTGATCCTATACTTTTTGTGAGGAATAAAGATGGGTCTCTTCAAATGTGTATATACAATCGTTAGTTAAATAAGGTGACAGTGAAAAATAAACACCCTCTTTCAAGAATTGATGACCTTGTTGACCAGCTTTAGGGTGCTAGGTGTTTATCTAAGTTTGATCTTTATTTGGGCTATCACTAGTTGAACATTAGGGAGGTTCATATTCCCAAGACTACTTTCCAAACCCAATATGGCCATTATGAGTTCCTAGTTATGTTATTGGGGTTGACTAATACTCTGTCTATTTTCATGGATCTTATGATTTGGGTATTCAGATAGTTTTTATACTTATTTTTGATAGTTTCCATTGATGATATCTTGGTGTACTCTAAGAGTGAGGAGGATTATGCCAATAATCTCTAAACTGTGTTGCAGACTCTTAAGGACCAGAAATTGTATGCAAAAATTTTTAAGTGTAAGTTTTTGCTAAGTGATGTGACCTTTCTTGGCTATGTTGTTTTTAGTAAGAAGATCTACAGAAAGTTGAGGTAGTTAAGATATCACCTAGACCCATGACTTCAACTGACATTAGAACGTTATTAGGTTTGGCTAGGTATTATAGGAGGTTTGTGGAGAGTTTCTCATCTATTGATGCTCTATTGACAAGGTTAACACAGAAAAAGGTTAAGTTATTGAGGTCTGATACTTGTAAGGCTAGTTTTGAGAAGTTAAAGGATAAGTTGACCTCTTCTCTGATTTTGACCCTGCTCGAGGGTACTAAAGGGTTCGTCGTGTATTATGATACGTCCCATTTGGGATTGTTTTTTTTATGTAGCATAGTAAGGTAGTGGCCTATACTTCCAGGAAGCTTCAGGTTCATGAGAGAAATTACTTGACTTACGATCTAGAGTTAGTGACAGTGGTTTTTGCTTTGAAAATCTGGTGCTATTATTTGCATGGGGTTCATATAGACATATATTCTAATCATAAGATCTTGCAGTATATGTTTACATAGAAAGAATTAAATCTCAGGCAGAGGTAGTGGCTCGAGCTATTTAAGTATTATAACATGAGTTTGGACTACCATCTAGGTAAAGCTAATGTTATTATCGATACTCTTAGTAGGTTATCTATGGAAAGCTTATCTCATAATGATAAGAAGAAAAAAAGGTTGGTGAAGGATATTCTCAGGTTGGATAATTTAGGAGTTCATCTCTTGGAGTCTGAGGATACGATAGTGATTGTTCAAGAAGTGGTTAAATCATCTCTTGATGCTGAGGTGAAGGACAAATAGTTTTCTGATCACATACTTATACAGATTAAGGATGATGTGGGTCAGAAAAAAGTTATGGCATTCAAGATTAGGGGATATAGTATTCTAAGGTATTAAGGGAGATTGTGTGTTCTCAATGTTGACGGGCTGTAGGAAATGATTTTGACTGAGGCTCATGAGTCCTGATATATAGTTCTTTCGTGTTTGACTAAGATGTATCATGACTTGAATAAAATCTACTGGTGGAATAATATGAAGGGATATATGGTGCATTTTGTTGTTAAGTGTATGGTTTGTCAATAAGGTAAGGTTGAACATTTGAGGTCTGTTGGCATATCTCAAGAGATAGAGTTTCCCATGTGGAAGAAGGAGATAAATAATATGGACTTTATTATGTATCTTCCACTATCTCACAATTAGTATGATTCTATTTAGGTCATTGTGGATGGAATGACCAAGTCTGCTCACTTTTTGCCTATGAGGACTTACTACTCAGGAGAGGATTATGCCAAGTTGTTCATTCAAGAGGTATTCAAGTTTCATGGAGCGCCCGTGTCCATCATTTCAGACCGAGCTATGCCAATTTCTTCTCACTTTTGGCATTTATTTCAAAAAGGTTTGGGTACTCAGGTGAGCCTTAGCACTGCTTTCCACCCTTAAATGGATGGACAAGAAGAGCAGACTATTCAGACTTTGAAATACATTATAAGGTCTTGTGTGATTGATTTCAAAGGTATTTGGGTCGATCATTTACCTCTGATTAAATTCGCTTACAATAATAGTTACCGTATTCAGATAGCTTCTTTTGAGGCTCTCTATGGTAGATGGTGTAGGTCTCCTATTGGGTGGTTCTAGTATATTTGGTCTTAACTTGGTTCACCAAGCCATGAAGAAGGTGAAAGTTATTAGAGAAATATTTAAGACTGCTCAAAGTCTCCAAAATTCATATGCGGATGTGAGGCGAAAGGAGTTGGAGTTTGAGGTTAGTGATTGGGTGTTATTGAAGATTTCTTCTATGAAAGTAGTCATGAGTTTTGGGAAGAAAGGCAAGCTCAGTCCCCATTATGTTGGTCTGTATCAAATTGTGAGGAGAATTGGGAATCTCGCTTATTAGTTAGATTTACTAGAAAGTTTAGCTTTAATTCATCTTGTTTTCCATGTGTCTATGCAGAAAAGTAAGTGGGTGAACCTTATTTAATAGAGCCGATTGAGGATGCTGATGTTACAGATTATTTTTCTTATAAGGAGGTACCAGTTAAGATATTGGATAGGCAAGTTCGTAGATTGAAGACTAAGGGTGTAGCTTCGATTAAAGTCCTTTGGAGAAATCAAAAGGTGGAAAAAACACATAGGAAGCTGAGGAAGAAATGAATATCAAGTACCTTTTCTTGTTCTCCGTGTTGGATGATAGTGCTTGAGGTATGATTTTCATTTTCCTCTGGTAGCATTTCATATTTTTTATTTGGTTTTGATATATTCTTACTGTTATCGTGCTAAAAATGGCCTAGCTCCTCATTTGGGGACGAATGATACTAAGGGAGGAGGGGGGATAATGTAAGACCCTATAAAATTTGATGATTTTATTTTTGACCCTTCCGCATTTGTAATGTTAGTTTTGACTTGAATTATGTTTAGGGATGTTCAAAGTATGTTTTAGGAAAGTTTTGGAATTCTCAAAAGGGGTTTAGGTCTATTTTGGAACTCCGAGGTAGTGTGACTCCACGATAGTGGCGTGTCACGCCACTGGAGTTCCGTGATAGCAACATGGCATTGAGGCTAGCCTCCGTGATTTTGGCATACCATGCAACATTGTTAAAATCTCCTATTTTTTGTTTTTTTTATCACTTGGGGTGAGGGGCTTTTGGTCTTTTCACCCTTTCACAACTTATAAACATAAAAGTGACCTTTTCCTCTTCAGTTATAAAGATCAAACACTCTTATTCTCTTCTCTACCACCTAAACCATAGCTCAAGGTTTTTTAAAGAAATCATTACTCTGGACTCCTAACATCGAATTATCTTTTATTTCTTATGTATTTCAGGCATGTATCTCATTCCCTAACTTAAATTTTACATTTCGACACCTATTTACTCATTATCCATGTGGTTTGAATTAATGGGTTTGAAATTGGGTGGAGGGGTATTGATTGGTATTACTTGAATAACTTTTTCCATGTTTTAAATTGATGATTTATGTTTTAATTTATGATTTTGGACTGAATGGGTGCATTGTTAGAGGAATTGGAATGGGAAACGTTAGTTTTCCCAAATTGATGACTTTTTGTCTTGGTAATGGCATTAATCTCAACCCACTTTATGAATTTGGTTTTTGAACATGGATAATTGCATAATTTAACTTATTTATGAACCCATTGCATTGTATTAATGGATAATTGGTTAAAACAGATTTCCAAGGCACTTGGTGGCCATGGTTTGAATTTTAAAATGGAACTTTGGAGTCTAATGGTTACATGGATTGGTTTGACATTATTATATGAGCTTGCAAGCATAGTTGGTATGATGATACCAATTGATAAGTGTCTTAATATAAGACTCCTAGGTTAATGGTTAGGTTTATGTGCAAATTGCTTTAAATTGGGCTTAAAAGGAATTGTGTAGCTCACCGTGAAGGTGCAGTCTCAGGGGAGGTAGGGGGGTGGAGGTGGGAGGAATAACAATGAAAACCACATCTACTGTCATGGATGTCTATATGATTGTGTGATTGGTTCACACATTATATTTTGGGATGGCTAGTGCCTTGGTGTTTTTAGCCTTTCCTTTGGATTCCTCGATTTGTGCGGCTAACCATACTGGGGGCCTTTTAGTAGGGGATGCTGATCCCATATATCCCATGGGTGCTATTAAGACGGAGTGAGCTAGATAGTTTTGGTTAATGTTTCAAGATTTCATGTTCATGACCCTTGTCCCTATCTCACCATTTTATATATATATGTATATGAATGTGGTGCATATGGTTTTTGACTAGTTTTTGGCATTGGCATTATTTTATCACTTTCCTTGAGTTACATGTGAGTGCTTATCCTACTTACTATCTCAGGACACTGCATCATTTCATGATGTAGGGACTGAGGGCATTTTTGTTACTCCTATACAGCTTTAGGTGGTTCGGTATATCTGTTGAGTGGCTGTGAAGTGGTGAACCTCTATCTTTCGGAAGGCCTGATTGTTTCATTTATTTCTTGTCTTAGTATTTTCTGGGATTTTCTTTCTGGTCTTGGTCGGGGTCATGTCCCGACCCATTTGGCATTTCTGGTTTTTAAAGGCTTTAGTGGACAAGTATGGGTTGGATGTTGGTTTTGATTCATAGAGTTTACATTTGATTATCTATCGTTCTTATTACTATTTGGTTGGCTTTCGTTATATTCTTTTATTTTATTATGGATGTTAGGATAAGGGGTTGGTCTCGAGCTTATGGTGGGCATGAGATACCCATCACGATTAGGCCCTGGTTTGGGTCGTGACACGATCCTATTCCATACATCCCACGTTTTATTCTATCGTTCCTCCGTTCAGGCTTACGATAGAATTATGTGTTTATACTAAGGGTCGGGAATCCTAAAAATAGTAAAAACAAGGATGAATGAACAACCAATAATTATAATAAACATAAACCAACTTAATTACAAGCTTAAGTACTCATGTTCTTGGCCTCAACCCCGGATGAGGGTGTTTAGCCACTCATGGAATTACAAAGAACTATAATCATGGAATTCATACAATAATCCAAAAGTAAACTAAAGAAAAGGATTAAAAACACTAAGTGAAGCATCCTCAAGTGTATTCTAAGCCCCTAAGGTAGTCCCAGGTGTGTACAATATGTTCCAAGTGTTCTATTTATAGATAGAAGTCACAGTCCATTTTTGAACTAAGGTGTGACACGCTGAGACATTGGATTAATTAAGGAGTGGAACACCCTCATTGTGGGGTCTTACTAGAATGTGACAATTTTGATTATGTATAAGGGCATGTCATTCCCGTAACATGGATATCCAAGGGCGTGGCATGCCCTGGTGCTCAATTTTCCTGATTTTCCTAGCTTGATCCCTCTATTTCGCTTTGAGTTCATTACTTTGTGGTTGTTTTTACTCATCAAAATTAACTTGTATATCATCCCATAATTGAGTTATATAATCTTAAATGGTTTCCTATATCATCAAACAACATGAATTAGAGCTTACACAAAATACAATTCGACAAGATTAAGTAGCACAATCACATAGCTCAAGCTAAGAACACTAGTTTTCTCGTCTAAACTTTAAGTGCTCATTTTAACTCCAAACATAGTTTAAACACACCTTAAACATTACAAAAAGGTTTTAAACACTTAGGTGCTCAATTATATGAATATAAACTCATTATGCACCCCAGAAGTCCTCAAAACTAGGCAAATTAAGGCTAGATAACAACACTTAATTGCATAAATCTACCAAAGATCAACACCCCACAGTTAAAGCCTTGTTTGTCCTTGAACAACTCTTTACATTAAGAACCATATAAGTAAGATTCCAACACTACTTCTACAATTAAGGCACTCAATCTATCACTACAATGACTACTCGATTAGAAAGAACCATACTCAAGCATCTCTCATACGCAATTGCAACTCATGGACACTATTTCAAAACACTATAGCCCTATGAATTGACTCAACCTAGTTGGTAAATTAATGCATATAAATCAATCAACAAGATCATACAATTCACCTAACTATCATCGAGTATCCTCCCTCACCATAGGAGAGAGTTACCTATATCACTCACATATATGTAATTTATCATAAGAGTAGGTAATAGAATCAAATTTCACTCACTCCGGCTAAGAATTCACATGTTACATAAGATGAACCATAAGCTTATCCTGAGTGTAGTACTTTACTAATATCAAAATATTAAGACTTAAGATCAAATAGAACTTTAAAGATTGTAATGTGGGCTAAGGGATGGATAGGAACTATTCCGTCCAGTAATAGTGGCTATCTTCCCTGTGAATTTTAATATATCACACATAACATTTAACTATTTTCTTAACAAATAATTTTTCACCTCCTATAACTTCACACACCTCTTTTGTTTTACCCCATCTCTTTAAGTTAGATCACATGACATAATGAGTGATTATTCTTAATCAATACATGAGTTAATTTTTCTTTTTTTATTATATTAATCCTAACCACAACACATAAACTTTTTCAACACCACTAGATACTACTTTGGGGCTTCACTTTCACCTCTTTTCTTCTTATATTTCACACTCCTTATCCTTTTTAATTTCTTAACTAAAGCGCTTAGGAGATTTGGATCAAATCACGGTCAATCAAAGAAGGGTAGCAGGATACATATGAGGCTACCAAAGAAATAATCTAAGGCTCAACGGGGTCAACTAAGATTATGCACATGGTTGATAAAAGAGGTTATGAAACATGGATATCTATGAAATGCCCATATCATATCCTAAACCCAACACTCTTTAGTTCACTTTGCACACAAACCAGGCAAGTTCTATACATCCACGTGCAACAAGTAATACAACAAAAACCTTGTATCATACAAGGCACATGTCCAAATTAAGTAGGATCATCATAGATTCTCAACCAAGCACTGTCACAAATTTAGAAATAAGCCAACATCACACAAGAATCATAGAAATGATCCTAGGATTCTCAAAAGTAGTCATTAAACACAATTAACATGCTTTTACAAACAAAAAATCTTGTATCATATAATCACACACATCAACTAGCAATAACATCCCACTTATTTATAACAAAAAAGTTTTAAAATTTACTTCTAAAAATGAAAAAAGGATATTGGGTTCAAAGGGTGCCCCTTTGGAAAAGAACAACCAAGGGGTGGGTGAAGTGTACCCCTACTAGACTAAAAACAACAATATCAAACTAAACAAAGAGAAAATCTTCTAGTAGTTTTTCAATTTTAGTCAAAAACTTGAAACACAACAAAGAATGAAAATCCTATAGCAACACTTCACCCTAAACCATGGAAATTTTCCCAACCCCACACTTAAGAACATACTTTGTCCCCAAAGTATAATTAAAAGTAAGGATAGAAATGCTCTTTAAGGCCTCTAGGCCTAGCTATTAGTATCCAAGTCATTAATAGGCTCTAGTGGAACCCATACCAAGTCGTTGTCATGCTTCTTACGTTGGGTCTTCGGTACACAGACTTTCCATCAACCTATGAATCAACACAAACAAAAATGAAAGTGAATTAAAAACTAACATGCGAAAATAAAATACCTATCTTCACTTGGGTTGCCTCTAGACCAGTGCTCGATTTAGTATCGCGGCATGACCCACATCCCTGTTCTCATCCATATTCCTTCATATTATTCTTCCTACTCGTAGGCTATATTCTCACTATTTACTGACCTCTTAAGTGTGCACTCTCAAGGTTTGCATCTTCCTCAACCCTTGCCTTGTTAATGTGTTATAGAGATATAACACTTTAGATTCTTAAAACTAGGAAAATACACAGGTTTTTGAGGTTATTTTGTTAGATATGATGCTTTTTGGGTCTATTTAACAGGAAATCATGTTTTGGATGATAAGTTTGTGAAAAAGGTTTTTTTTGCTATTTTGGAGAAATTATGATGTTCGAGACACTTTTTGGATTGATTGTAATCAAATCATGTTAAGAATCAAAGAAGAACTATAAAGATGACTCCCAACACTTACTAAGTCAACCTACAGATCGAATGTAGGACCTATGGAACACAGGTAGGCAAAGTAAGTGCTAGAAGTCCAAAATCTAGAGAGCTGACTTGCAGGATTTTTTCCATTTGGTACCTATGGTTTGAACCTACGCTCAGGTCCAGGACTGCAGGTACTACCTGAGCTCGGTGTCAGACCACAGGTATGGACCACATGTGGTCACCAACCCTATTTCGTTCATACTTTGGTTTTAGGGTTTCCTCATGTACTATAAATACCCTTTATGTGTTTTTAGTAGGAGTACGTACTTTGGTATTAACAAAAATCTTTTGATTGCAAGATTCAATTTGGATCTTAGGATTTATGTGTATTGACTTCAGTTGATTAATTCAGTAACGATTGTGGGATTTTAGACTTCTTATCATTGTGATTTCATCTATGATTTCAGCTATGAATAATATTGATTTCTTCACAAGTATGAGTGGCTAAAACCCATCACTAAGGTTGTGGAAACCTGGCAAATTGATGAAGTAAGGAAAGTGTGATTGTTGAATTAAATCAGTACCCGTGGAATCCATTGTATTATCTTTGCTAAAATAGATTTCTTAGCGGTGGCCAATGTTAAGATTCCTCCTAGATTATTGGTTCTTACTCCAAAAGAAAAGTAGTGACTAGGAAAAAATAATGACAACAGTATTTTGGAGTTTAGCTGTCGATCTATGCTACTAGGTATTATCTACGTAAGATGGTTAGATTTCATCTAATAACTAGAGACTCAAAAGGTAATAATTAACTAGGATCAAGATAAGGGTTGGTAATTAAACATCCTAAGACTCAAAAGGTAAAGGGTGAAATCTGTCTACTCGTCCAAAAGACTGTAGATGGTACATAACTTATCGATTCTGCATACAAGGTATTGGGTTGGTTCAACATAGAATGATAAGCCTACGGAGTTAAGAAGTAAAGGGAACACAATCTTAGTGTTCACCAATATTGATCACAATCGAAGTTGATATTTTCTCTTTGTTCGATATTTCCATTCAAATCCCTCATTTACTTTTCCAGTTCTTACCAGTCGATTTCAGCATCCGAAATCCATGAGTCCACATATTCCCTTAGGATTCAACCCCAACCTTCATTGGGTTAATATATTTTTACAGTGACCGTATCATCATCTGATAGAAGGTGTTATTTGGATGTAATAAAAATTTTCACACCATTGTCGGGGAAACACGGTGTTTATTTGTGATTTGAAGTTGTTGCTATTTTTGGGATTTTCTTTGTGTTCTTAGTTGAGCATATGTCGGTTTATGCCTAGCACACAGAGTAGAGTCAATCCCTTAATCACATTGAATTTGAATCTAAAGAGGATCTTACAAACACCCCATAGGATGTCAGAGCAGAAAAGAGATAAACTTCTTATAGGGGTTCGTGATGTTGTACGTCCTCCTCATTCAAAAGGAGTACAGGATATAATTTATTGACAAACTAGTGAGCTATTAGATTAAGATGAAGCCGAGGGGAGGGAAATAGAAGAAGCTCAGAGGGTATCTAGGGATGCAGAACTAGCTAAGCAGAGATAAGAAGCAGACCACCGAGCAGCTCTCGGCGGAAACTAGCAAGAAGCTAGAGGTGCCCATGTTCAAGTAATCCCAGCATATCAGTATGTACAACTATATATAGATGATGAAGAAGATTTAGGATATGTATAGCTGATAGAGACTGGACCCATAGTTCCTCTTTTTTTGCCCCCAGGCATCAAGTTCAACATCAGGAGCACAATGATCCAGCTTCTAAATCTGAAGGGTGTGTTTATAGGCTTACCTACAGATGATGCAAATTTGCACCTTTCCAATTTCTCGAGATCTACAATTCGTATACAAATCCAGGAGGTGAGTCAAGAAACACTCAGACTGAGGCTATTCCCCTTCTCACTTATAGGAGAAATATCTTTTTGGTTAGGGGAACTGCTAAGAGACTCTATCACTACATGGAACAAGTTATGCTAGCAATTCTTGGACAGGTTCTTTCTCCATCCAGGATGTTGCAGCTTAAAGATGAGATTTATAATTTTAGGCAGCTACAGTCAGAATCTATGTACGAGGCATGGTTCAGGTTCAAGAAGAATCTGAGCATGGTTCCCAATCATAGGTTGTTAGGGACGAGTTTACTGGAAATATTCTATAGAGCCCTGACCATCAGCTCCAGAGCTATGGAAGACACCATATCTGGAGGAACTTTTATGAGACTACGCTGGGAGGCTGCTTAAGAGATGTTATATCAGATCTCGCTCACTAATCAAGGGTGGCAAACTCGGGAGGCTGAGAGGGGATCTGATACTTATGCTATTGGTACCTCCTGTGACCAGAAAGTAGCTGATGACATAGTAGCGTAAGAGATTGTGGTTGCTGAGAACTGATCTTGGGGTATTAGCAAAGCAACTTGAAGCAGCGACTTTGGAGAAAGTAAATGCAGTAGCAGCATAGGGCCAGCTTTCAAAGCTTACGAGGCAAAATTGGAGAAGGAAGAGAATTATTTAGATCGTTAGTTGGCTGGTTTCCGAACCCAAGGGCAAAAAAACCAAGGTCAGAACTATTATGAAGGATACAGAGACCGTAGCAGAGTGTAAGATAGTGATCAAAGGGAAAAAATGAGTACAAAGATAAGGGAGATAGATACATTCCACCTGGCAGACGAGATGCAAAATCTAGAATGGAAAAGATGTTGGCTAAGCTGGTGAAGGGTCTGGAAAATAAAAGATCAGCCTTATGAAGATTACGTGACACGACCCAAACCAGGTCTTAGTCGTGTCGGGCATCTCAAGTCTAACTAGGACTGGAGAACACCCCCAATATCCAATAATAACCGCCCTGCACCCTATGTCGGATTAATTTCGAACATATAACAAGATAAAACAATAATAGTTTAGAGACATTAAATAACGTCTATAATCATAATCTAACAACCTCAACCAATTATCCAACTGGTGCCAACCCCAATGCAAGTACCAATACCAAGAATGACACCAATACCGACACCGTCCATGCCCATAGTAGTCCAACAAAGCCTCCAACCAAAATCAATAACATCCGGTCGGGACATTCCCCCGACTATAGCCAATACCAAACCAAAGAAATAACAAAATAAAAGATGTCCAAAGCATAAAATGGAGACTTCTAGAGTATGAAAGCTCACCACTTAAGTCTGATTCAAACCTGTCCCCGAAATCCAAGTCACTAAGCAGGACGAAAGGTAGTGTGGCGAGTTCCTACATTGCGTGGGGATAAAACGACTGGAGACGGTTATCAGAGTGAACGTTTGCATTTACTCAGGTATAAAGATAAAATAATCCATTATTCAAAACCAAGTCAAATAACCTTATGCAATCACATATATGCATATATATTATACTAGGAAAGGGAACCTAGTTTAGCATGCATTTAAAAACTTAACCTGGGTTGTGTAGCTCTACTATCCCATATGTCCACCCACAGTCTATATGGGTTCATCTCCCCTTGTTGAAAGGACCCCAGTGAGTGTTAGCCGCACAAATCGAAGAAAAACTTGAGATGCCTAGTACATCTCCAAAAATATAAGCGTGACACCATGAACATGGTCACCATGACCAAATCTCACATCGGTAAATATGATTTTCCATTTTTGGTCCCCCCCCCGAGACCTCTAACTTCCACGGCTTTGCTAGCCCAACCCCCTTTAAGCCCATATTAAAAACAATCACACATTCCAACCATTTAACATGAAGTCTTTTTAATTAGGCATTAACCATTGGTATCATCATACAAATATTAGAGCTTGCAAGTCTATCATTTTATGCCATACCAAAGCCATTAAACCATGTTGACTCCAAAGTTTTCAATTAAACCAAGACCATGTCCACCAAGGCCTTTCCATACCATTAAGAACCAATCAAAGCAAATTAAGTTCCATTACCTTTTATTAAATGCAAAGATTTCAAAAATAGTCAAACTATGTGACAAAATCATTCTCATTGGCATTTTAACAAACAGGTTGAGGGCACATATGTTTAAAAACCATAACCAAGTAATTTGGGGGAATCCAAAGTACCCCTAAATCCATTTACCATTACCATGAATTGCACAATGGCAAAATCATATTAAAATCATGAAAGAAACATCATTAAACTATTAAAAACATAGTTCAACCATAAACATCCAAACCCCCAAACCATTAAGTTAAAATCATATCAATACCATGAAAACCAAGCATCAAAACACATTCTTTTTGTTGAACTAACAATGAGGGAGGTGTAACATGCCTTAGACACCAAGAAAGATGGAGATAATCACTCTTGAAAGCCCCTAATTGATTGTATTTAAGAAACCTTAGCCTCTTGCATGAACAGAGAGTTTGAGAGAGATTTTAAGAGTGTTTGATTGAGAATAATAGGTTAATGAAGTACCAAAAGTTGTTTTATGTCGTGGTATCAATAGGAGTTAAAAGAGATAAATGTCCATAATACCCCCAACTTAAAACTGTAAAAATACCGTAGGTGGTAAGTGGTAACGAGTTGATTCCTTGTCTCGAGACCACAACATACAACTCGTACCATGGAGTCATCACCAAGAAAGTGAGTTGGACACCCATACATTGTCCACCATATGACTCCTTGACCCTCCGCTCGTGACCATACCATATATCTCGTATGATCCAGTCATACTTAAGACAGAATCGAAAGATATTGACACTAGACAACATACAACTTCTCACAATGACTCATAACCTATCCTCATGGATCTTAGTAAGCCATTCATACTCAGAGACAAGTCAAGACATTAAGTTTTTGATTAAATGAAGGACCGACCTAATGACTCATCACCAACCCAAATGACCCATACCATGAAGTCGCAACCGCAATAGAAACCGAACCACCATTCATTGGACACCTTACAAGTTGGGCCACCTGACCTGTACCCACACCATACGACTCGTATGGTAAGTCGTTACAAGGACAGCGAGCTCAATGCTCAGGAAACTTTCAAGGGCCAAAACCCAGGGTGTTTTAATTCTCCCTCACTTGGATCATTCATCCTCGAATGATGAAACAAGGTAGTACAAGCAAGATGAAACCCCCAAATATCTCTACTCTTACCTTTAACTAAGTTAGAAAATAAAGATGCCAAGGAAATTTTCAATCTACCTTTAACAAAGATAGAAAACAAAGATGTTAAGATCAACACATACCTTAAGCACAAATTTAAAGAATGGGGAATAGGAATGGATACGTGGACTTCATGTCCTCTTTAGCTTCCCATGTATCCTCTTGCACGTTATGGTTCCTCCATAGAACCTTTACCAAGGCCACATCCTTGGTTCGCAACTAACGAACCTTCTGATCTAAGATACCAATTGGGATCTCCTCATAAAATAGGGAATCCAAACTACCAATATCCTTGATAGGTATAATTTGGGACAGATCACCCACATACATTCTCAACATAGAAACATGGAATATTGGGTGAATAAAGCTCAAACTAGAAGGCAACTCCAAATTATACGCAACATTGCCTGCCCTCCTCAAAATCAAGTATGGACCAACATACCAAGTACTGAGCTTTCCCTTCTTTCTAAATCGCATCACTTCTTTCATGGGAGATACCTTTTGGAACACCCTATCCCCAACCTCAAATTATAAGTTTGTACGCTTCACATCCGCATAGGACTTTCGGTGAATTTGGGCCGCTTGAAGCCTATCTCGAATCACCTTCACCCTTTCTACAGCTGGTAAACCAAATTTGAGCCAAACATATATACCTCACCAACCTCAAACCACCTAATAGGAGACCTACACCTCCTACCATACAAGGCTCAAATGGATCATCCCAATTCTAGAGTGGTAGCTCTTATTGTACACAAAGTTTATAGTAGGCAAGTGCTCAACCCAACTACCACCATAGTCAATCATGAAAGCTCGAAGCATATCCTCCAATGTTTGAATAGCCCTTTCTGCTTGCCTATCTGATTGCAGGTAGAAAGCAGTACTCAGACTCACCTTAGTCACCAACCCTTTCTAAAAAAATCACTAAAAGTGAGATAAAAACTGCATACCATGATCATATATGATGGAAATAGGTACCCCATGCAGATTCAAAAACTCTTCTAGGTACAACCTTGCATTATCCTCAGACGAGAAATTAGTCCCTTACTGGCAAAAAGTGAGACGACTTTGTCATCCTATCTACGATGACCCAAACCAAATAAAATTGATTCCTAAATCGAGGAAGACCGGTAACAAAATCCATATTGATCACTTTCCACTTCCACACAGTCAACTTAATTTCTTAATACAACCCTTCGGTCCTCGTGTGCTCAATTTCACTTGTTGGTACACCATACACTTAGACACAAAACTAGCCACATCTCTCTTTATACTATTCCACCAATGCATCTCCTTAAGGTCATGATACATTTTCGTTAAACCAGGATGAATAACATAACGCGACTTATGCGCCTCAGCCAAGAACCTCTCTCACAAACCATCTACATCAGGAACACCTAATTTTCCTTGGTACCGCAAGGTACCATCACCACTAATCTCAAAGTCCATCACTTTCTTCCCACCTATATCACTCTTGATCTTAATCAAGACAGGATCTAACACTTATTTCTCCTTGATTTCAGCACTAAGAGGCGCTCGCACCACCTCTTAAATAGATACACCACCATTCTTAGAGTCCAAAAGATGAACTTTAAGGTTAGATAAATGGTGAATACCCTTCCCCAACTCCCGTTTCTCCTTGTACACATAAGCCAAAATTTCTATGGATAACCTGCTAAGAACATTAACAGCCATGTTAGCGTTACTTGGGTGGTAGTAAAGTCTTATGTCATAATCCTTGAGCAACTCAAGCCATCTTCTTTTCCTGAGGTTAAGCTCTTTCTGAGTAAACACATTTTATAGGCTCTCATGATCAGAAAACATATCCACATGAACCTCATACAAATAGTGATGACAGAGTTTCAATGCAAATACCATATCTAACCATTCCAAGTCATGAGTCAGATAATTCTTCTTATGCACCTTAAAGTGTCTAGTGGTATAAGTTATCACATTGCCATGTTGCATCAAAATGCAATTAAGCCTCACACGAGAAGCATCACAATAAACCACAAAGACACAAGTGTCTTCAGGCAAGGTCAAAACCGGAGCCGAGGTTAGCTTATCCTTTAACTTCTCAAAACTATCCTCCCAAGCATCGGACCATAAGAACTTTACCTTCTTCTTTATTAACTTAGTAAATAGTGTATCTATAGTTGAAAAACTCTCCACCAACCTCCTATGGTAACCAGATAAACCCAAGAAGCTCTGAATATCGGTTGGAGTCATAGGTCAAGGCCACTTCTTAACCATTGTAATTTTTTGTGGATCCGACATAATCCATTCACTAGAAATGATATAACCCAAAAAAGTGACAACATTCAACCAAAATTATATTTTGAAAACTTATCATACAACTGCTGCTCTTTAAGGGTTTGCAACATAATGCAGAGGTGATCGCTATGATCCACCTTGCTTATAGAGTACACTAGAATATCGTCTACGAACACAATGACGAACGTCCAAAAACTAATAGAAGACTCATATACATCAAATCTATGAATGTTGTTGGGGTATTGGTTAACCCGAAAGACATAACCTAAAACTCAAAATGCCCATATCGGGTATGGAAGGAAGTCTTAGAGATATCCACCTCCCTAATATTTAACTGATGACACTAGGATCAAAGATTAATCTTGGAGAAAAACTTAGCACCCTGCAACTAATCAAACAAATCATTTATCCGTAGAAGAGGGTACTTATTCTTTACTGTAACCTTATTCAATTGCTAGTAATCAATACACATAAGAAGGGAACCATCCTTCTTACGCACTAATAACACCTGTGCACCCCACGAGGACATACTAGGATGGATGAAACCCTTGTCTAAAAGATCCTTTAATTGTTCCTTAAGCTACTTTAACTCAACTGAAGCCATTCTATATAGGGGAATAAATATAGGACAAGTGTATAGAACAAGATCAATCCCAAACTCAATCTCCCTATCAGGTGGAACACAAGAAAGGTCATCAGGGAAGACCTCAAGAAATTCATTCACCACCGGGACAGAGTATAAGGAAAGACCCTCCGAGTTAGAATCTTTAACTTGATCCAAATAATAGAGACACCCCTTGGAAATTAAGCTCCGAGCTCTAAGATATGACATAAATATTTCCTTAGGAGCTAGCAAACCACCCTCCTACTCAATAACTGGATCATTAGGAATTTAAAGATGACCTTATGGGTTCGACAGTCTAGAGAAGCATAGCATAATGCAACCAATCCATCCCTAATATGATGTCAAAATCAATATGTCCAATTTAAACAGATCCACCAAGGTTTCCTGACCACCCAAAGATACCAGATAACCCTTATAGACTCTTCTAGCCACCATAGAGTCACCCACCAGGGTAGATATAGAAAAAGGGTCTAAAATAAATTTAGGATCAAAATTGAAATGCACATCCACAAATGAGGTTACATAAGATAGAGTGGACCCTAAGTCTAATAAATAGTATACACCATGGGAAAAGAGTTTCAACATACCAGTCACAATACCCGATGATGCCTCAAACTCTTGGCGGGTAGTGAGAGCATAGAGATGTTTCCAATTAATGCCAAACCCAGATGGTTTACCCTTGGTTCCGAAGATGATGAAGAGGCAACTAGACCATTATTTGCCCCCGAAGTAACCTTGGCCACTGGACAATTCTTAATCTTGTGCCCTGGCTGACCACAGCTGAAGAACTTATCCCTTCTCTCTTCACAGTAACTCCAATGCAATCAACCATAAAATCTGTAAGAAGGATAAGATAGAGCTGACTGGGCCCTAATAACTTGAGATTGGGCACCCTTTGCCATAAAGTTGTTGCTACTATATAAATTCCTATCACCCAATGGCTTTGGGTAGAGAGAACTAGTCATCAAGACCTAAAATTTCCCCATATTTTCTTGGGCTAATTTCTACCATCCCAGATGCTCTACTATTGGCCACCGCCCTGCTAAAAAAATCTAAACTTCTTGCTCTACCACTCCCATGTATCAACCTACTTCTTCTTCCCTTTCTGTACCTATTGCATGTACACAACCAACCTAGAGATATCCATATCCTTGTTTAGCAAGGCAGCCTTACTCTCCAAAATTAAGGCTCGGGATAACCCAAAAGTAAACTTCCTTATTGTAGCCCTCATGCTAGAAACCAACTCTGGAGCATACCGATAAATTTGTGAAATTTCAAGAAAAATTCCTTGACTGAAATTTTGGATAGCTTCAGGTTAACAAACACTTCTTCCTTCTCTTCTCTTAACTCCTGAGGAAAGAAACGGTCCAAGAAAGCCTTAGAAAATTCTTCTCAAAGAGTTGACTCAGCAGCATGACCCCTTGACTGATCCCATTCCTCGTACCACTAGTACGCACATCCTTCAGCTGGTAAGCGGCAAACTCTATGCCCTCTACATTACTGGCATGCATGATATAGAAGATTTTTTTTATCTTATTTAGAAAACCTTGATCATACTTCTCAACCTTAATACCAGTAAAGGTCAGATGGTTCAACCTCATGAATTGGCCAACCCTTGTGGCCATAGAAGATGGAGTAACAGGAGAACTACTATGCTCATCCTGAGAAGCTATCAATTGAGCCAATAAATAAATAGACTGATGGTACTCAGCATTCATTATATCAGCTTAAGGAACTTGAGAAGGATTGGAGGGAACCGGTGGAACACTAGAAAGGAAATCATGAACTGAACCCCTAGACCGAGTTTGGACCCCATAAGTAGAATGGATCCCATCAATATTGTCCTCCGGTAGGACAAAGGAGTTCCTGTGAGCTTTAGATCATTGAGGAGGCATGATCTGAAAAGCAAACAAATAATAATTAGAACTAGAAGAGAATTCAAGACCTTAGACTCCACAGCTCAAAAATAGAATACAAGAAAGAGAAACATTCCTAAATGCTTTGTAGCCTCTCTCTTATGAGTGTGGCGAGCTACACAACCTTAAAAGAGACTCGACTTGGCACGGATTTGTGGATCCTAATTGACCATAAACCTAGGGCTTTTATACCAATCTGACATAACCCAAACTAGGGCCCAGTTATATAAGGCATCTCAAGTCCAACTAGGACCGGGGACCACCCCCAATACCTATGAATAACAACCCGACACCTTATGTCGAATGAATTTCAAACATATAATAAGATAAAATAATAATAGTTTAAAGACATTAAATAAATTCTATAATTATAATCTAACTTCCTCAACCAATTATCCAACTGGTGCCAACCCTAATGCCAATACCAATGCCAAGGCTGACACCAATATTGACAGCGCTGATGCTCGTAGTAGTCCAACAAAGCCTCTAACAAAAATTAGTAACATCCAGTTAGGACAAGCCCCCGACCATAGCCATAACCAAACCAAAGAAATAAAAAAATAAAAAAAGTCCATAGCATGAAATGGATACTTTTAGAGTATGAAAGCTCACCACTTTAGTCTGACTCAAAGCTGTCCTCAAAAGCTAAGTCACTAAGCAGGAGGAATGGTAGTTTAACCGGTTCCTGCATCCTGTGGGGATACAATGCCCAAAGATGGTTAGTAGAGTAAATGCTAGCATGCACTTAGGGATAAAGATAGAATAATTCCATCATTCAAAACCAAGTAATATAACCATATGCAATCACATATTGGTAGATATATCATGTCGGGAAAGAGAACTTAGTTTAGCATGTATTTAAAACCTTAACCTGGGTTGTGTAGCTCTACCATCCCATATGTACACCCATGTGCTATATAGTTTTAGCTCCTTGTGCTGAAAGGGCCCGGTGCATGTTAGCCATACGAATTGGAGAAAAATCAGAGATGACTAGTACATATCCTAAAATATAAGTATGACATCATGCACACAGTCACCATGACCAAACCTCATGTCGACAAACATAATTTTACAATTTTGGTCCCCTCGAGACTTTAACGCTCCACAGCTTTGCAAGAACAACCCCCTTTAATCCCATATTAAAACCAATCACATATTCCAACCATTTACCAAAAAGTCTTTTTAATTAGGTATTAACCATTGGTATCGTCATACAAAAATTAGATCTTGCAAGACTATCTTTTTATGCCATACCAAAGCAATTAAACCAAGTTGACTCCAAAGTTTCCAATTAAACCAAGACCATGGCCACCAAGGCCTTTCCAAACCATTTAGAACGAACAAAACCAATTTAAGTTTCATTACCTTTTATGCAACGGGTTGAGGGCACATATGTTTCAAAACTATAATGTAGTAATTTGGGGAAATCAAAGTACCCCTAAATCCATTTACCATTACCATGCATTCCATAATGTCAAAATCATATTAAAAGCATAAAAAAACATCATTAAACCATTAGAAACATTATTAAACTATGAACATCTAAAAACTCCAACTATTAAGTCAAAATCATAGCAATACAATAAAAACCAAGCATTAAAATGCATGTTTTCCATTGAACTAACAATGAGGGAGGAGTAACATGCCTTAGACACCAAGAAATATGGAGAGAATTACTCTTGAAAGCCCCTAATTGATTGTCTTGAAGAAATCCTAGTCTCTTTCTTGAATAGATAGTTTGAGAGAGTTTTTAAGAGTGTTTGATTGAGAATAATAGATTAATAAAGTCCCAAAAAGTGTTTTATGTCGTGGTATCCAAAGAAGTTAAAAATGAGAAATGTACAGAATACCCCCAACTTAAAATTGTAAAAATACCGCAGGTGGTTACATGTTGACCCCTTCACTCATGACCACAACATACGACTCGTACAGTGGAGTCATCACCAAGATAGTGAATTGGACACCCATACAATGTCCACCATAAGATTCCCTGACCCCACCCATGACCACACCATACGAATCATATGATCTAGTCGTACCCAAGAAAAAATCCAAAGGGATTGACACTGGACCACATACGAATTCTCACAATAACTCATAACCTATCCTCATGAATCTTAGTGAGCCACTCGTACTTAAAGCTAATTCAAGTCACTAAGTTTTTTATTAAATAAAGGGCCGACCTAATAACTAATCACCAACAAAAATAACCCATACCACCAAGTCATAACCACAACAAAAACCCAACCACCATTCACTGTACACTTTATGATTTAGGCCACCTGACCCGTACCCACACCATACGACTCGTATGGTGAGTCATTATAAGGATAGCGATCTCAAAGATCAAGAAACTTTCAAGGGACAAAACCATGGTATTTTATTAAGGCTGACATTTCAGAATTGACCCATAAGGTCGAGTCATATGCCACTGTTATCAAGCAGTTGGAGCACTAGTTATGGCAGATGTCAGCAACTCTGAACTAAAGATAACTAGGTACCATATTGAGCAACATGGTGTAAAATTTAAAGAATGATGGTCATGTACTTTCTATTACCATGAGGAGTGGTATCACTTTTATGGATCCCCCACGACCTACTAAAAAAGCTACTGATGACGAGATATCTATTGTCGAGTCTGAGAAGGTAAGGCGATAAAAGTAAAGCTACTGAAGACAAAGGTAAGGGTCTAGTCATTGAGCCAGAAATTAGATAGATTCTGAGACCGCCCCCACCTTTCCCTCAGAGATTAGAGCAAAAGAAAAAGGAAGGTAAGGTCAAGCAATTCATTAATATGATGAAAAAATTATGATTGAACATACCTATTCTAGAGGCATTGGAGCAGATGGTTGGATACGCCAGGTTTATGAAATAACTGATCATAAGGAAGAAAGGAGTAGAGTTTAAGGATGTTAATGGTATGCACCACTGCAGTGCAGTCATGCCTAGGTCTTTGGTGCAGAAAAAGGGTGATCCAGGTGCATTCACTATACCATGCACTATTAGGTCATCCCAATTTTCTAAAGCCTTGTGTGATTTAGGAACCTACATTAATTTGATGCGACTGGTTGTATTTAAGAAATTGGTCTTGAAACCTCCAGAACCAACTTTGATGTTGCTATTGATAGTTGACCACACAGTAAAGAAGCCTGTGAGAATCTTTTTTTATACGATCGTGAGGGTGGATAACGTCATCTTTCTGGTTGACTTTGTCATCTTGTACTGTGAGGTTGACACCAAGATGCCCATTATATTGAGAAGACCATTTATGGATACAGGTAGAGCTATGGTTGACATGGAGAAAAGTGAGCTAAAATTTTAAGTCAATGGTGAGGAGGATGCATTCAACATTTGGAAATTAATGAAGTAGCCAATCGACATGAAGGTAGTGTCGGTGATCGATTATATCGATGACCCTGGAGAAAATTCCTGTGGGTATCTTAATAAATTCTGAGTAGTCAAGATACCTACGTATGTCGTGATATTTAATCAAGTGTTACATCGGAGGCAACCCATGGTCTAGTTGGTGGAATCTGAGTAACCAACATAGTCGTTTCATGCCATGAAGTTAAATCAAGCATCGAGTGGGAGGCAACCACTATTTTTAGTGTTCTCATTTTTGTTGTTTTTCTTTGTTGTAGGTTTTTAGCTCTTGGACTTACTCAGAATATGATCAAAAAAATTCTACATTCATCAATTTCTAGGTAAGTGGGCTATGTGATTAGACCATCATGGTCACAAGTCCCACACGTTAAGTTTAGTAACAAAATGAAAAGTTGAAATTTTGAGGATGAACAAAATATGTAAGATTGTGGACTTTGGCATGTAATTTTACTTTTGGGACCTCAAACTTAGGTTGCGGGACCAAAAGTAGCTAAAAATATCAAAACACCAAGTCTATATTGTAGGAACGTAGGCTAAAAATTTTAGCCCAACACATGCGCCCAGCACATGCTTTCCATAGGTGGCACCTGCGCCTATAGCCTAACCGCAGGTGCACGCCGCAGGTAGCTGCCTCGGGTGGCTATTTACTGGCTTGATTTTTAATTTACATTTTTGTCCCACCAATACTTATATATTACCTAAAACCACCCCACCTATATTTAAACAACCTTAACCCCATTCTAACTTATTCTAATCCTCAAAACTTCACTTTTCTCTTTGACTTCAAACTTTCCTCTTAAAATGCTAACTAATCCCACACAAAAGTAAAGGCTAAATTGTCACTTGTTTGAGATACCAAATTGTTCCAACATGCTAAAAATACATTCCAACTTTGGTTTGCTTGACTTCTTCATTGTTCTCTTTCGATTCTCATAAAAGAGATAACTTTTCGGGCTCCTGGTGGTTATATATTAATCCATCTATTGTTTAAAAATGTTGATATGTGTATTCATTTGAAAATATATAGAATATATCATGATTATATGTAGGAACCTTGAAGTAGCCTAAAATCATAGTTTAGGGACTTATTTTGAAGTAAAATCTAAAGTTAGGCCCCAACCGTAAGTTGAACTTGAATAAATAAAAGTAATACCACTAGTTGTGCATGTTTGTTTGCTTTGAAACTAGTAATTTATGATAAGTGTGTGCACATTGTACTTGTTGGGATTTCAAGTAGGTTATAAGGGTGTGAAAATTATAAAAAAATTCAAACGTTTTGAATTTTGAATTTTTCTTCAACTTTTGTTATCCCTTCTATTAGAAATTAACAACTAGATTTTCAAGTACATATGGAACCTAAGGCTGTGAAGAAGGTGAAGATCAGTTGTTCGAGGAGACGGGCAGAGTCTCCCAAGATGAGTGGTTCAATGGAGAAGTACCCGAGGCAACACCATAGAGATACTACAGTTGAGGTGACACACATAGTCATGAGAGGACAGACTCGGCTGACTGCTCAAACAGATGCAGCCTGACCGAGGATAAAGTCAGTCAAGATGTCACCACTACATACTCCTCCACCTGAGGATGATGAAGAGGATGAGGAGACAGAGTTTGAGTCTACTACACAGGTTGCTATTTAGAACCCCTAGTATAAGGAGGGGTCCCAGGATTTATCCAACGAGGTAGAGTAGGAGAATCCATAAATGGTGCCCCAAACTAATGAGTGTACCCCTACACATGTATAGTAGATATATGTACCTCAGTCTGAGGAGGGTATAGTGCAGGCTACCTATAATGAGTCATTAAAGAAGGGGTAGAGTCTTGCTCTCGCGCATACCTAAGATGCACCTCCCGTGGAAGGACATTAGAGGTGGTGTATGCCAGGGATGCGGGAGATTTATATTATTAAAAATCATATTTGGGAGACAGGCAGACCTATGAGGTGAATTTATGAGGAGCTTTGAATAGAGCTTTTGGGGTTAGATCGAGTGCCATAATTACGGGTGACATTTGATAGATATTAGCAAGGGTGGACACTAGGCCTCTCGGTTCTTACAGCTTGACTATGGTATGAGAATTTTATACATCCTATAGAGCTACCGTAGTCCATCTTATGTGCAGACATCTAGTCCTGATCAGATTTGTGAGGCATCCACAGCTTGAGTGCACGCTAGTTAGAGAAGTAAGAATTGACATTTCTATAAATACTATTTGCAGAGTTATCTTTGTTCGAGATTACATTACTCCTTCATGTACAATTGAGTGCGACTATAGACTGAGGATTACACGTGATCAATATATTATGCGGGAGGCTGAGCACCAATGTTATAGGGTCAAGATGGCTAGGTAGATAGCCAATTATATTTCACCTTTGGGTGATGTAACCCCATGGATTGAGGGGCATATTGTGATCAAGAAGCTCCTTCTAATATTTGAGGCCAAGTTCTGGTAGTTTTTTATTAGATACAAACTGAACCTACTGCTTTGGATAATACATTGATATAGGAGAAAGTTGCACTGGTTTCTTGTACGATGGTCGATTATGCTATTGATTTTGTTGCCATTCTCAGGTATGAGCTACATGACAGATCCTTTGGGGAGTTAACTAATTTGCCATTTATTTTCATAATTCAGAGGCAGTGGGGTGAGGTAAGTGTTTTTAAGATACTGGGTGTAAATGAGAGGGTACTTGCAATGACGACTGTACAGACTAAGACTATGAGGGATCTAGCATGTCTAGGATCTTCTAGGATATTGACATAGCAGAAAACAATACCATAGGCCCATACTAAGGTCTTAGAAGTTTCAACAGAGCTTGATGTGATATATCGAGGTGATATAGGTGTTAGAATTGATATATAGATAGGGGAGTAGAGAGAGGCTCCAGACTCCAGTACACTATGAGAGAGGACACTAACTACTTTTTCTTTAGCCCTGGCCTCGACCTTAGAGACAATGGGTATACCTTCAGAGACTACTTATCCATCCGCTATAGATCTTACTTAAGGTATGATAACTATATCTAGTGAGTTTTTATAGAGCTTAGTGGACAACCAGAGGGCCACAGATGCTAGAGTGAGGGTTATAGAGACTAAGATGACTACTCTCTACGAATAGATGAGATCAGGGGTTAGGACTAGACTTGAGCAGGTATAGGACTGATGGGAGGTTTCACTGAGTGATGCACAATCTGAACCATGTTCCTACTTCCATACACATCTTTATAATTTTGAGAGATGGGTTACAGCCCGATACACTAAGATAGATGCATCAGATCTAGCCCAGATGTGTGGGGATTTTAATATATTATGAGTAAAGGTACGGTCTCTCATAAAGAGCCGGTTGTAGACACTCTGTTAGTTATACCCCAAGTGATCTAGATATCACCTCTGCACATACCGAAATAGTTTGATTTTATTATGAAGGGTGATGAGGAGGTCCTAGTAGTTGGGACCAAGAGAGGTCACACAGATGACTTATAGGACCCTAATTTACCATATGACCAGGCCATTAAAAAGGCCAGGCATGACTCTATGTAGTCTGCATTTGTCGATAGGCAGAGGTGTGCATCTATAGTAGTAGGTAGATCATCCAATAGTACACCTTCACCACCATTACCTCAGCTAACTGATATGCCCATATCTGGGGATGCTCCTGATTTGTGTACCTAGTGCATCCCATATATGTTCTCACTTCCCTCTGTATTACTTTGTTTTAGCACATTGAGGATAGTGCACAATTTTTCATTGGGGGTGGGCATATCATACCACCACGGGTTTTTATTATCCTGCTTCTTTTCCTATCGGACACAATATGGTTGTAGAACTTACATATCTTGGATAATTTTGTGTCGTATTGTGTTTTATTTCTTATTATGTTATTTTTGTGTAATTAGGAGATCTTAATTATTTAGAGCAGTAGTCAAGTTTTGACTGATTTTTTATGCCCCTCAAAAAATTGTGTTTAAGAGTTGTGTAAATGTATATATGTGTGAACATTATGAATCTGGTTATGGTATTAGAATAGGTACATGATAATCACTTTCTAGCAATTGCATGAATTAGGTAGTAGTTAGTAATATTAACTATGTGTTATGTGTGTGTGAGATACTACCTTGTTCCTTTTTTGTGTTGAATTCAGAACTTGCCAAGTTACTCTTGCCTAGGTTGAAGGATAGTTGATTAGGAAAGGATCATAGACCATTTTTTATTTTAGTCCACTTTTATCCTAAATGACCTTCCATGTGTACATTGTATCCCTTGATCCCTATTTTGAGCCTTGTAGCCTATTTTTCTTGTTTTACCATTCACTTTCCAATTTATATTTACAATGAACCAATTTTGGTGGTTCTCCTTGGAAATTATGCACCTCAACTCAGGCAAAATGCCTAAGTTGAGGGTGGCTATAATAGGGGTGCATAATGTAAAATAGGTATGATGAAGGGTAAAGTAAGAGAAAAAAGTTAGTAAGGATGGGTGTGGTAGGAAAAGAAAAGAAAAGAAAATTTTTGAAAAATAAAAAAAATAAGAATAAAGAAACCACACCGAACCTGAATGTGCATAAAAGAACAAAAATGGAGAACTAATGGTGGAATAAAAAGGAAATTGGCTATTAAGTGAGACCCTAAAGTTAGTGTAGTGCAAAGGAGGCTAAGTCACTTGATATGTCCATATATACCATACCATCCCCCAAGCCTACATTACAAGCTGCGAAAAGTCCTATAGTGATCCTAACCTGACTATCTGAATGCTAAGGTAAAGAAAATAAGTGCAAGCCTATGGTATTTGACATGCTTTGATTAGAACTTCTCTTCTGAGTACGAGTGTCTCTTGACCATCCCTACATTGACATGCATGATTTCATATGAGTAAGTGGGACCTCCTTGTTATAAGGGATCTTGAGTCATATTACTAGCTCGTTGCTTGTTTTGGGTAGTATAACTTGTATATATAAGTGTTTGTCTATTTATAATGTAATTGCCATACCTTGACCCCATATTATTGTGCTTCATGTTCACACACAGTAGTTTTTGAAAAATAACATTAGAGGGGATGTTGTAATTTGAGCTTTACGCGTCGACTGCCTGCCTTGAACAACTTAGTTTCTCCTGGTTAAGCCTCATTTTTGTTTTTGTTGTGTTTTATTTCCTGAGGACATACAAACGTTCTAAGTTTAGGGTGTTGATGTGTTATAGAAATATAGCACTTTTGATGCTTAAAACAGGGAAAATATATAGGTTTTTGAGGTTATTTTATTAAATATGATGATTTTTGGGTATGTTTTGCAGGAAATCATAGTTTGAATGATGAGTTCATGAAAAGGGTGTTTTTTCCTATCTTTGGAGCAATTATGGATGTTCGGGACACTTTTTGGCTTGATCGTGATTAAAGCATGTTCAAGAATCAAAGAAGAGCTGAAAAGATGACTCTCAAAACCTACTAAGTCAACCTACGGACCACATATAGAACCTATGGACCGCAGGTAGGCAACGCAAGAGCCAAAAGTCTAAATTCCCAAGAGCTGACTTGCAAGATTTTTTCCATCCAGTACCTGCGCTTTGTACCTGCGCCTAGGGCCAAGACCGCAGGTACTTCCTACGCCCGGTGCCAGACCGCGAGTATGGATCACATGTGGCCACCGACCCTATTTTCTCCCATTTCATTCAGGCTTTGGTTTTAGGGTTTCCTCATATACTATAAATATCCTTTATGTGTTTTTTAGGAGTTACACACTTTTGATATTCACAAACATATTTTGATTCCATGATTTGATTTTGATCTTGGGATTTATGCGTATTGACATGAGATGATTAATTCAGTAATGATTGTGGGTTTTTACAATTCTTATTATTGTGATTTCATCTATGCTTTCAACTATGAATGATACTGATTACTTCACAAGTATGAGTGGCTAAAACCCGTAGCTAGGGCAGTGGAAACCCTAGCAGATTAATGAAGTAGGGGAAGTGCGATTGTTGAATTGAACTAATACCTATAGCATGCATTGCATTATCTTCACTATAATAGATTTCTAAGCGGTGGCCAACGTTAAGATTTGGCCTAGATTATTGCTACTTACTCTAAAAGAGAAGTAGTGACTAGGAAAAGATAATGACAACAGTAATTTAGAGTTTAACTGTCGATCCACGATACTAGGTATTATCTATGTAAGATGGTTACATTTTATCTAATAACTAGAGACTCAAAAGGTAATATTAACTTGGATCAAGATAAGGGTTAGTAATGAGACATCCTGAGACTCAAAGGTAAAGGGTGAAATCTGTCTACTCATTCAAAAGACTATAGATGGTACATAACTTATCAATTATGCATGTAAGGTATCGGGTTGGTTCAACATAGAACGATAATCCTACGGAGTTAAGAAGCTAGGGGCAACACAATCCTACTGTTCACCAATACTAATCATAATCGAAGTTGATATATAATCTTTGTTTGATATTTCCAATCAAATCCCCATTTACTTTTCCAGTTCTTAACCGTCAATTACAACATTTGAAATCCATGAGTCCACATATTCCCTCGGAATTTGACCCAACTTTTGTTGGGTTAATATATTTTGTTAGTGATGGTATCATCATCTGATAGGAGGTGTTGTTCAGACGTCATCACTTGTCGGGCTCCTTCTTAAGGGCTTAAGTGGTGGCTCGATCAACTCTTTGAGATAGTTCAAAGAGGTCTTTTGTGGTTTGGGCCCCACCCTGCACTCATCCATTTCCATGGTCGTGATCATACACAAGTCTTTATAGTGTGACGGTGGATTGAGTAGTTTGTACACAAGTCTTTATAGTGCAGCGGTGGATTAAGTAGTTTGTATACTTTGAAGACCATCTCTTCATCATCCAATCTCATCTTTAAAGTGCCCTCTCTCTCATTAATCAGTTCTCATCCCGATGATAAGAATGGATGTCCCAAGATGATCAGCACCCTTTCATCTGCATCATAATCAAGAATAATAAAATCAACAGGAATAATGAACTTACTTACCTTAATGAGCACATCCTCAATGATTCCTCAGGGATGTACCTTGGTCTTATCTGTTATTTAGAGCACCAAAAAGTGTGGTCTCAGCTTCCTAAACTAAGAGTATTAAACACCGATATGGGCATCAAGATTATGTTTGCCCCTAAATCACTCAAAGCATGAACCACATCATTGTCATTAATTTGTATAGGGAGGGTGAAACTCCTTGGCTCCTTTGTCTTCTTGGGTATCTTCCTCATCACTACTAAGCTGCACTCCTTAGTCAATGCCCCAATCTTAATGTCCTACGGCTTCATGTTATTTTTCACCACATCATTTAAGTACTTAATACTTAGGTATGCCCTGCAAAACATCTGACAAAGAAAAATTAATGTGAAGTTCTCTGAATGTATCAAAGAACTTCTTAAAATATACATCCTCCTTGGCCTTTTTTATTATTTGAGGGAATAGTGGTGGTCGCCTTTCAGGTGAACACTTAGCTTTCTTAGTGTTAGAGTACCAAGACTTTCCCAAATTTTTTGCATCTTTAACTGCAACCTATTTCTTCTCAACCTGTTATAGGACCAACTCTGCCTGAACCTTCTTATTTTTCTTGGGAGGTTTGTCAATGAGGTCTCTACATCTCCTCAAGGTGATTTTCCTAACTTAATTTAGGTTCTCTATGTCACTTGGGAATCAACCTTGGGTCCTGTCATTCTACACCTGAGCTTGGTACCCTAACTATGTCTCTAACTTCTTCTAGACAAGTTGTTGATTTATTATCTCAGCAATCATTTAATCTTGGTTGGCCAGGATTTTATTTAATGTCTCCTCAATATTATGGCCTATGTGTTGTGCTGCTATTGAAATTGCTAATTCTAATTAGTGACCCAAGAATAATTGTGTTGACTCTTCTACTTGTGATTGTAGGCATACCATAAGTTCCTTTTTGTGCATTGCCAAAAAATTTACAATTTTTTGTATTTGATTCACGTAAGCCTATAGGGTTACCATTATTGCCTTAAATCTCACACCAGGATGGGGTCTGCTGACCTGTATTTACCTAATCATTATATTGATTTACACCTAATTTACTAAACCATGTAATCATCTAGTTCTGAAGAGCTGATAATTAGGTGGCTAAGGCTGTGACACTATTAACTTCAATAATTCCCACAGGGTTCTGCATGACACCTCTAGAGATGTCACCATGCCAGTCAGGATTACCTTGTGAAATTTGGTTCAGTAAGGTATATAAGTAATCATACATTTTATCCAATGCTTAACCACCTATAATCTAATCTAGCAAAATCTTTGTATTATGGTCAAGAGCTTCAACAAAAGTGTGAGCCAATACCTCGGTGGACTATTGATGATGTGGATAGTACCTGATAAGAAATTTGAAACTCTTCCAAGCATAATATAAATTCTCATTCACTTCTACTTAAAGATTAAAATTTCACTACACAACCTTGCAGTCTTGTCGGATGAGAAAAAATGGATGAGGAACTTCCTTGCTAGATCATCCCATGTAGTGATGAAACTTACAGGCTTTGCATTTAACCACTTCTTTGCTTCTCTTAAAAGTGAGAAGTGGAAGAGAGTGAGCCTCACTTAGTCAGTAAAGACTCTAGCGGGAATGAACATGTCACTAATCTCCAACAAGTTTTGTAAATGGACCTGTGGGTCCTCAAGTGACAAGCCAGTAAACTTTCTACTGTTGTGAAAAAGCTGCACCATGTTCTATTTCTTCTCAAATCTACCTCCAGGTGTCGATCTGCAGATGGTATAGGTGACATTAGTTGTGAGTAGGATTGCTACTTTGAGTACTATCCTGTGGGCTAGTTGATCTTCAGCCATGGGAGACGGAATAGCTTCCTCTTGCTGAATTTGAGGTATACAGTAGAGAAGTATTATTTCTCTCCTAAATTAATGTAAGTGTCATTCATATTCGGGGTATGGATCAACCAACTCTTTTTCCTTTACCATCTTACATGTTTTGCAAATCTGAACCTATAAATTTAGAAGATAAGATCAAGTTATTAACACCTAAAAGACAAAACAAAAAAACTATAAGTAAGACAGTAGCCATTTTACAAGTCCCCAACTACAACACCAAAAACTTGTTATACCCAAGCACACACTTAAGTTTACATGGTCACCCAAGTAGGAAAGTGGCCTTTGAAAGCCAAGTATCGACCACTCAGGGACTTGTGCTCAACAACTACCTAATTCTAGTCTCACTATAAAGATTGAACAAGTGAAAAAGTAACCAATAATGTTTAGTACATAAAAGAAAATAATAAACATAAAGAATATGGTAGCGTAAAGTACTTGAACAATAATGGGGAGAAACCCAAGTCTAAGGCACTACAAACAATCCTACTTAGCTATATAATCTCATTGGTTGAGTTAATTATCTTAGTTGTTGATTCATTAGGTTGATAACATGATTATGGTCTTCCAAACCTCTAATCAACTATCTGGCTTAACCTCACATCTACATGCTGAGTGGGGATGCAAGGACAGCTAAACGTATTTGTATTTCTTATCGTACCCTAAACTCAAATCATAACTTCATTCCCTTGAATGATTATGATCCTATTCCTCCTTCTGGGCTCAGAATAGAATTATATTTTTATCCTAAGGTCCACAAATTCGTATAATAGTAAAACAAAGGATGCATTAACATCCAATAATTATAATAAACCTAAACTAACTTAAGTACAAGCTCAAGTACTCATATTCTTGACCTCAACCCCAAATGAGGGTGTTTATCCACTCATGGAATTACAAAAAATCATAATCATGGAATTCATGTAATAATCCAAACGTAAACTAAAGGAAGAGATTAAAAATCCTAAGTGAAGCCTCCTCAAGTGTATTCCATGCCCCAAAGGTCATCCCAGGTGTGTACAATATGTTCTAAGTGTTCTATTATAGTTGGAAGTCACTGGCCATTTTTTAACTTAGTTCATGCCTTGTTAAGATATTAGTGCAATAAGGGTGTGGCATACCCTTATTGAAGAGGCTAACTATAATTTTAAATTTGGATTGTGTCTAATGGAATGACACACCCTTAAGATAGAGATTCAAGGGCTGGCACGCCCTTGTGCTCAGATTTTCTAGATTTTGTCCAAGCTTGCTCCCTCGATTTGGCTTTGACTTCCTCGCTTCATGGTTGCTTTTCCTCTTCAAAATCAGATTGTATATCATCCCATACCTGAGTTTATCATCTCACCAAGATTCCTATATCATCAAACAATACTAATTAGGGCTTAAACACAATAGAATTCGACAAGATTAACTAGCACAATCACATAGCTCAAGCTAAGAGCACTAGTTTACTCCTCTAAAATTTAAGTGCATATTTTGACTCCAAACTTAGTTTAAATACCCCTTAAACATTAAACATAAGTTATTAACACCTGGGTTCTCAATTATGTGAATATAAACTCATATGCACCAGAGAAGTCCTCAAAACTAGGCTAATTAAGGCTAGATAACAACACTTAGGTACATAAATCCACCTAATATCATTTAGAATATCATAATTATCTAGGTCTTGATTAATAAAGTGGAGATATTATCATGTGTCTCTCAAATGGACTATAAATTATTGAGTATGATTAGAGAAGGAAAACTATAAACATTTAGCATATATTTTATGATAAGCTCTATGATAATTTTGAATTTGGTAACTTGTAAGGTTTAGGTTTCAAATTACATACATGATTAGATCGATGGAATATGATTGGTGGTGTACTAAGGAGTTTAATTTTATAGCATCTGTAAGTGAATAGGGTGATGTTGGTCAGTAAATGAAGCAATCAACATGGGCTAGATAAAAATTTAGTGTTTTTGAGGTAAGGCTATAGTATGGTGGTGGATTATGTTATACTATAGACTAGAAGAATAAGAGATATTTATCATGTCAATGATAGAGTTCTTGAAAGGACATATGCTTAGGAAAGGGCGGGGTTACAAAATTTATTACTTTTGGATATTAAAGGGTGGAGTATTTTATTTTAAAGTTCTTAGCTTAGAGTATAATTTATTATGTCATGGGACTTATTTCAAAGAATACAGAATGATGAACAATCTAAGAAAGGGATAAAAAGCTTGTATAAGAAATTCTGAGGCATTCAGAACTGTGTTATAGGTATAAGTTGGGAATTAAAAGACCTAGCAGCATAGTAAGTAAAAGTTTAGAAATTTTAATGAAAAAAACATCATGTATAGATCCCTTAGATTTGAAGATTTATGCGTATTTGATCCTCTAAATTCAGAAATAATAGTTCGATTTGGAATATTCATTAGTAGAAGATGGAATAGTTTGTAAGGTACTCATGAAGGAATTAGTGGTGACGTTTCCAAAGATTTGATTTTAATTTGGGTGACAATCAGTGAAATGGATTAATATTAATTTTGTACTTCCATTTTTGGTTGAATTGTTCATGTTATGATAGGTAGATCACACATGTATCATCAAAATTACATATATCTCTACAGGTTTATTGATATTTTGGGTTGAACGATACTATCTTATATGAAAATTGTAGAGGCTATTATGATTAGTACAAATGTATATCACATAAGGAGTTTTGAGGTGATCAATGAATTTCTCTATAGGTTGGCACAAGAATGTGATTGTTTAAATAATGGTCAAAGTATGACATTTGAAGGTTTGTATGAAATTGATAATGTTTTTTTATTTAATAGTTTTGACTCAGTGAAGTTGTCTACCAAATTTGGATCTAGCGCTATAAGCCTTAGATAAGGGAATTCTAACAAAAAAAATGCTTAAAGTAGACTCTCAACAAGTAGAGGTTCCTTACAGGGAAAAAGGAAAAGTCAAAAGTCAGCATTGTGGAGAGTGGTAAATGCATTTTCTAAGGTTTTTTTATACTTATATGATTTTTGAAGTGTGAATAGAAAATTTATAATGCCATAGTATTTTGTTGGCTTAGACTTGACACTATATCGTGGATTAAATTATCGGCTTGTGGAGGCTATGGTGTGGTTTGGTGAATCATGTATGTTCAAGACTATGTCAACGATCAACTTAATTATTATGTTCAAAGACAATTCAAACATATGGAAATTAATTTTGTAAAAGTTTTGGTTTTGGATAATAGAGATATAGTCTTTTGAGTTAAAACAAAGCAGGATTTTGACAGCTAGGATGAACAAGTGATACTATAGATGTAACTTTATATGAAAGTCTTTTGTTGAGGTCTACTATGGGTATTTGTAGTTTCTCAAAAATATCGGTACTTTTTTTATCCGTTCGAGGACAACGGATGTTAAGAGTTAGATATGACAATCCTTATTGTGATTTTTGACTTATGGTGCATCTTAACCATTTTACCCCTCCTAGTAGTTGTATTAAGGTACTTTTAGTTTTTGGAAATTGATTACATAATTCTCGAGGTGGTTGGTTGAGTATTATGTGAGCTCTCTATTTTGGAAGGTTGGAAAGTTGATATATTTGACTTTAATGAACATCCATACAAGTTGAAATTATATCAAAGTTTTATCAGCGCCATCAGTTTTGAGACATGATTTTTAGGATAGTCTGTCTATTGGTTTGAGTCTTTTTTAAATTAAATGGTCCTAACCTTTATTAAAAAAGAAAATATATGCACACACATCGAGTTCAAGCCTAGTTAGTATTGGCCCAATCCCAAATCCAACCAAATAAGAAAAAAATAAAAACCAAAAAAGAATCTGAAATAGCTATCAAAGAAGAATCTCTAGAAGCTTCATCGAGGATAATGAAGAGGAAAATGAACATCTGTAACAATCCAAGATGAGCCACTCCAGGTACACTTTTCACCAAGTATTAAAGATAAGGTACCACCTTCCACTTGTTACAATAGTTTGAACAAAAACTTGAGTTTTGGATAGATTACACTTTTACAAAAAAAAAACTCACTGATGATGTGTAATCATTTCTGTAGAGGACTTCTTCAACTCAAGAATGTAACTCCTCAGGTTTTTGGCCCTTGAAAATTTTTTGAGTTCTGAGCTCACTGCCTTGACTACAACTTACCCTATGAGTCGTAATGTGTCTTGACGGGTCAGGTGACCCTAGTCGTAAGGTGTCCAATGAATGGTGCTTGAGTTTCTATCTTGGGTATGACTTGGGGACACGAGTCGTAAAGACTCATGATGAGTCATTATGATGGAATCGTAATCAAATTAGACATTAAGTGTCTATGTTTTTCTCTAAGTACAAGTGGCTCACTATGAGCCATAAGGACTTGTTACAAATTGTTGGGTGCAAATCATATATCCCATCTCAACTAGGCATGTATATTTCTAGGCTTTCACAATTTTGGTTTGTATATTCATAATGATACCATGAGCACTTTAGGGCATCCTCAAGATATGTTTTCAGATACCGCTATACAATTACAACCCGTTTTTGCTCAATGGATACAAAACACCCATGCTTTAGAACCTGGTGCAACGGCTCCTAGTGCAACAGCAAGCACCAGTTTAACTTGGGGGGGTGATTTAGTGGAAGTGGGTGGTAAAGTGGTATAAGATGTCCAGTGTTTACCCACTTGGGTTTTGTGCAGACTATGACTAGACTCTATGAGTAGTAAGGTATTATTATAAGTGGTACCTATTGAGTCATAGGATCAACAATGTGTGGGGGTCCTAGAAACTGTCTTGGTTATAAATCGTGGTGACGAGTCATAAGGAGTTGCTACGAGTCAATCATTGACTCATAGTCAATAGCTATACTTTTCCAGCTTTTAAGTTAAGGGCATTTTGTACATTTCCCCTCTTACCCAAAGTGAAATCCACATCTTATAACCCTTTTAGGGTGTCATTATCACTCAAAAAAATCTAAGTAACTTCTAAAACACTCCAAAAGGCTCTTTAAATTTCCTTAAGCAAGTCAAGCTAGGGTTTCATCAAGTTGGTTATCTAAGGGATCAAAAGTCAGTTTCTCTCTAAATTTCTTGGTGTTTAAGGAATTTTACTCTTACCTCATTGTTAATTTGTTAAAAACATGTGTTTTAAAGTGTTGTTCATGAGATTTTTATAATGGTTTTGAAACAAGGGTTGGGGGTCTTGAATGCTTGTTGTTGAACAATGTTTTTCTATGGATTATTTATGATTAATCATGCTTTAAATATGGTTTTAAACTTGTGGATACATGGGTATGGTGAATGAACTAGGGGAATTGTGATTATCCCAAACTTATGACTTTTGAAGTGGTTATGACCCTATCCCCAATTTATTTGTAATACCCCGATCGTTTTCTAAGCTTAAATCCATCCTTTAAGTGGATATGTATGATGTCCAAAGATATTGATGTTTAAACCATGATGTATTCTCTAATTTCTAATTTTTTTCATGTAGAGCATTTAATAAGCTTTCCATTGATACCAATTTCATTGAGATCCGACATCGGATGAGGGAGTCATGGCCGTTTTACTAAACGGTGTCTGATCGCCCAGGTTTGAAGGTTGACCTGGTGGACCGTCAGATTCCTGGTGGACCGTCAGGTTCCTGGTGGACCGTCAAGTGCCCCTTCAATCCAAGGAAGTGACTCCTTTTTGAGGCTATCGTGTGACGGCCAAGTTGGTGGACCATCAAAAAGTTGATGGACCGTCAAAGGGTCCGTCAGGTCGAGACAGAATATCTCATTTCCGGCCCTCGAGTGACAGACGACTTGGTGGCCCGTCAGTTTCCTGATGGACCATCACTTCAACCGTCACGTCGAGGCAGAACGTTCCAGTTTTGGCATTCGAGTGATGGACGACTTGGTGGACCATCAGTCCCTCTGACGGACCGTCAGGTCGACCGTCATAGGCCCCAATCTATAATTTTCAACTTTTCTTTCAATAGGGCATCTTAGTCATTTCCGCTCCTTGTGGCCTTATATATATATATATCTATGTAGAGAAGAGAAGATCATTTTTCTCCATTTCTCTCCAAATATCTTTCAAGAATTCTCTAGAAACCTAGGGTTTCTTCCAAACCCAAAAATCAAATCATCTCCAAGAAATTAAAGAAATCTCCCATAAATTTCTTCAAGTTTTTAAAGAACTAAGTTCCTCAAGTCAAAGGCAAAAATGTCTTGGTATGAAAGTGTGAGAAAAAAGTTTCAAGCAAGTTTCTATATCTTCAAAATCAAAATATAAGGTATGTAGGGTTTGAATAAGAACACTTCTTTCGTTCTTGTGCCTAAAGAATTACTTTCTATTATTGATTTATATGATTTTTCAAGTGGGTTTACATCCAAATTTCTTTATGTATGATTTATGAGACTTGAGTTGAATAAGCTTGATATTTATGGTTATTTCACCATCATGTTTCTTAAATTGAGCATTTATTCCATGAGTTGTATATTGTCATTATATATATTAATGATTTCTAAGTGATTTATGATAAGTGTCAAGATTTGTGTTTTTCTATGAGAGATTTGACTATTGAATACATATCGATACATGAGATTGAATGTCAAGAATAAGTCCGATGATGTTTCCTTGAAGCTTTGGTATTTGAAATGATTTGATAAGCAAGGATACTTGATGTTAAGAAAGATTGTTTGATTTTGAGTCGAGTTAGGAATCCACAGTCATATATGATTTATCGATGAGATATACAGTTGTTTTGGTCATTATGATAGATCCATGAGTTGATATTGATTGAGGTGGATTTCCTAATGCGTTCTGAACTGAGTCTGGGAGGAGTATTTAGCACAGAGCGAGAAATTTGGTATTTCCCCAGAACTACATCCCACCGTAGGATTGATATTGATAATTATGGGCCAGAAGCCGAGTATGAGATTATGATAATGAGATTGAGGTTGTACTTCCATGTAAGAGTACAACACCCCTGCCAATGTGGGGTTCTCTCCTTAGGAGGGCAAAACATTGGACTCTATATGGCCCATATGGAGTAGTTATATCGGTTATAAGAAACTCCCAAGCTCATAATGATCTAAATACCTTGTGTTATCGAGTCTCTCTAAGTCATGAGTTAAAGATTTTAGAGTTGAGTTAAATAATTTTATGAGATTTATGAAACACATGTCATTACTGATGATTTATGGAAATAATGTTTGAGATAATTCAAGCTAAGATAGTTATTATTGTCAGCATACATTATTTCTCATACATTTATGATATTATTTAAAATGCTGCATCCACCCCCACATACTCAGTAGACTCCCAAGTACTGACTCCCATACTCTTTTGTATTCTATATTTCCTCCTGATATAGGTTCAGGTGCTCAGTCTCAGCAACAACAGTGATCTCTGAGTATCCTCATCTACATTCCTGAAGTTGGTAAGTCCTCATGGTTCGAGGACTTGTATCTTTTATTTTATCTTGTTAATATATGGTTATTTTCTTTCAGTTTAGTACAAGTTAGTTGGGGATCTGTCCCAATGGCTCCTTAATTCTATGTAGTAGAGGCTTTGTCAGACTAGAGTACCAGTACATACAGAACTGCAGTATTTTGACTGTACAGGACAGTATTACTTTGTATCTCAGTATGTTCAGGACACTGTTATTCCTCTTTATCTTATCATGATTTGTGTTATAATGAGTTGTGAAAGTGATGATAGTCTTAGAGGGTTAGCTTGAGGACACGTGTGACCTTAAGCATCGTGTGACGTCTCGGGATAGGTTCTCGGGGTGTTACATTATAAAACTAATTTTTATTATGAAACACGTAGGGATTTGTAAAGTTGAACCAAGGGGATTGTGAATTCCCCCAAGTGATGTAATTGTTTTGGCATGTTAATTATTACCTTGTAAGTGTAGTTGTTATGACAAAACCAACAATGCATGCCTTAATGTCAAATATAGTTCAATTAATGGGATTATGTGATAAATATTTTAATTAGGCTTTAATAAGGGTTGTATGGCTTAGTCGTGGAAGTTGAGGTCCATGTGACCAATACTAGAAACCATATTTGCCAATGGGGGAGGGGGGGTTAAAGTGACCCAAGAGGTTCGAGTCTCCCTCAATATTATTTCATGATTAGGGAGGTTTAAGTCCCCCATAAATCATCATATTTTTGGTTGCTTAAGTCACCTTAGTATATGATTGGGAGGTTTGAGTCCCCCGTGTATATATATGAGATTATTCTCTGATTCGTGCAGTTACACATACTGGTCCTCGACCAGGGGGTAAGAACTGAGGCCCGTATAGCCCATGGGTACTATTATATGATGGTTGAGCTACACAATCCAGGATAAAGTCATAAAATACATGTCAAGCATTGTTCTCTATCCCAGCATGTAATACATATGTATATGCATCTGATTATGTGCATTGATTTTGAATATTTGAATTGTTGACCATGTCATTATGTTATCTTTATCTCTAAGCTTCATGCTAGATCTCTAACTGCTAACCATCTTCGGACGTTGTATCCCCAAGCGATGTAGGAACTAGTCATACTTCTACTTTTCCTGCTCACTGATTAGGATTCGAGATTAGCTCATAAATAAACATTGAAGTGGTGACATTCCATACATTAGAAGTCTATATTTTATGTTTTGGTCTCTTATGTCTTAGATTGTTTAGACTTGTTTTTGGCTACAGTTAGGGGTATGTCCCGATACTTCATGGATATTCAATTTTGGTTCTTTGTTTAGAATGCTTTGTTTTGATTACTATGGTTTTTGGGCGGGTTTTTTTGGTTGTTTGGCCGGTCGTCGGTCATCAGTTATAGACATGCATTAATTTTTCTTAAGCTTATTGCATGCTATCTTGTTATATGTTTGGAGTTCATCGACCTTGGGGTATGTTGTATTTTGTTTGGTTAGGTGCAGAGGGTGATCTCCGATCCACATGGTACTTGAGATACCTATCACGATTAGGCCCTGGTTTGGGTCGTGACAAAGATGGTATCAGATCCTAGGTTATGTGTCATTGGGTGTCCAACAAAGCCATGTCGATTAACATCTCATTTATAGGTGTGTAGCGCTCCACACTAATAAGAAAGAGGCTACGAGACATTTAGGAATATTTCCCTTTCTTATTATTCTAATTTAAGTTATAGAGTTTAAGGTCTGGAATCTTCTTTAATTTTTGTGTGTTTGCTTTTCGAATCATGCCTCCTAGAAGATCTGATGCTCGTGAAAACCCTTCAATCCCTTCTGAGAACAATATGGATAGAGCTTATCCGACTCTATATGTTTAGACCAGGTGTAGGATCGTTGCTTCTAATTTCCCTAATGGAGCTCTACCAGTTTCTCTTTTCCCTCCTCAGGCACCTTGATATGATGTGTCTAATATTGAGTTTTGTCAGTTGATTCATTTACTTACCTAGTTTGTGGCCTCCTAGACTGAGTGGGTTGTTTTTATTGCTATATCCTTTGAGGCCACTAGAGTTGTCTAATTCATGAGATTGAATTCTCTTATTTTCACTGGTTCTAAAAGTAAGGAAGATCTCTAAAACTTTATTGATTCGATGGAAAAGATCTTCTATGTGATACATGCTATAGACGTGGAGGGTGTAGAGTTTGTTGCTTATCAGTTAAAGGATATAGCATACTAATAGTATGAGGAATGGTACCAGCCTAGGGATGATAGTGCTGAGTCCACTTTGTAGGATGATTTTCCTAGTACTTTCCTTGATTGTTTCCTTTCTTAGGAGTTGAGGAAGGTGAAGTCTAAGGAGTTCGTGAACTTGAAGCAAGGCAGGATGTCAGTAAAGGAGTATTCCTTGAAATTCCATCAGTTGTCATGTTATGCTCCTGAATTGATATTTGGCATGAGGGTTAGAATGAGAAAGTTCGCTTTGGGGTTGTCTTGTGAGTTGATTTTGGAGAGCAAGGTTGCCTTATTAAATAAGGATATAAAGATCTCTAGACTTGTGGTGTATCTTTAATAGATGGAAGAAGAAAAGAAGAAGAAAGCAGAGATACGTGAAAGGTAGAGTAAGAAGTTTTGCTAGTTAGATCAAGGTAAAGGTCAGCAATAAAGTGGTAGAAATGGTAGGAAGTAGTCTAAAAAGAAGTAGGGCCACTCTGGTTCCTACTCTATGACAAGTGATCCTTACCCAAAGTCATTGGGTGGCCATCGTTCTTAGTATAATAGTAGGTTTAGAGAACCAGGGACCAAGTCGCAACCTAGTAAGGTTCAGTCAGCTCCATCGTATCCTCCTTGTAGATTTTGTGGTCAAGTGCATCATGGTTTTTTGAGAAAGAGAGGATTAACTGCTTTAAATATGGTCAGACTGGTCATATGCAGAGGTATTATCCTTCTAAGGTTGCTTCTGGGGTGAATAAGGTTCTTGTTACTACTTCATCTGCTCCTGCACCAAAGGGTGCTACTTCTGCTTCTAGCTATAACATTGGTTGGAACCATCTACATGCGCTTACCACTTACTAGGATTATGAGGCATCCCCTGATGCTATAACTGGTATGCTTAAACTTTTTTCTCTTGATGTATATTATCTACTTAATCTCGGGTCTACTCTCTCTCATATGACCCCTTATATGGCAATCCATTTTGTTTTTTATCCTGAGTGTATTTCAGATTCCTTTTCTATGTCTACCTTAGTAGGTGAATCCAATATAGCCAGGAGAGCCTATAAGAGTTGTGTGATGTCGGTTCGTAATAGCGAGACCTTAGTGGATCTAATTGAGTTGGACATATTAGACTTTGATATGATATTAGGGATGGATTGGTTCCATTCGTGTTATCCATCTCTTGATTGTTTGACCTAAAGGGTAAGTTTTTATTTCCCAAATGAGCAGGTAATTGAATTGGAAGGTAGTTCCCTAGTTCCTAAGGAAAGGTTCATCTCGTATCTTAGAGCCCAGAAATTAGGTTCCAAGGAGTGCCTCTATCACTTAGTACATGTTAAGGATTCTAGAGCCGAAGGACCTTTTATGCAGACTGTCCAATGGTCTGTCAATTCTATGATGTGTTTCCTGATGATCTTCCTAGTGTACCACCCGATAGGTAAATTGATTTTAGGATTGATCTTTTTTAGAACACTAATCCTATCTCTATCCCTTTATCTAGAATTACTCCAGCTAAGTTATAGAAACTCAAGAAGAAGTTGAAGGATCTTCTTGACAAGGTCTTATCATCCTTAGTGTGTCTCTGTGGGGTGTTCTCGTTCTCTTCGTGCGTAAGAAGGATGGTTCACTTTGGATGTGTATTGATTACCGCTAATTAAATAAGGTAACCATGATGAATAAGTATCCACTCTCGAGGATTGATGATCTCTTTGATCAACTTCATGGTGCGTAATTCTTTTCCAAGATTAATATTCGGTATGGGTACCATCAGTTGAAGATTAGGGAGGCAAATATACCTAAGACTACTTTCCGAATTAGGTACAGTTATTTTGAGTTTTTGCTGATGTCATTTGGTTTGACCAATGGCCTAGCCGCATTTATGGATCATATGAATTGGGTTTTGCGTTAGTTCTTGGACTTTTTTGTCATTGTCTTTATTGACCATATTTTGGTATACTCCAAAAGTGAGGCGGATCATGTCGATCACCTCCGCCTTATGTTAGATACCCTTGAGGAGTAGTAGTTGTATGCAAAGTTTTCTAAGTGTGGCTTCTAGTTAAATATTGTGAATTATTTGGGTGATATTTTTTCTAGTGAAGGGATCATAGTGGATCCATATAAGGTTGTCGTGGTTAAGAAATGGCCTATACCCACGGTTTCATCCGATATTCTGAGCTTTTTGGGTTTAGCCGGCTAGTATAGAAGGTTTGTAGAGAGGTTTTCTTCTATTGATGCCCTATTGACTAAGTTGACTTAGAAAAAGGTGAAATTCTTATTGTCTAATGCTTGTGAGGGTAGTTTCGAGAAACCGAAGGATAAGTTGACTTCGGCTCTGATCTTGACTCTACCTGAGGGCATTAATGGTTTTTTTGTCTATTGTGATGCATCTCGGGTAGGGCTGGGTTATGTGTTGATGCAGTATGGCAAGGTGGTTGCTTATGCTTCTAAGCAGTTGAAAGTTCATGAGAATAATTATCCTACCTATGACTTGGAATTATTAGCTATGGTGTTTGCATTAAGGATCTAGCGACATTATTTGTATGGGGTCCATGTTGATATTTATTCTGATCATAAGAGCCTACAATATGTGTTCACCAAGAAAGAATTGAATCTCAGGCAAAAGAGGTGACTTGAATTGCTAAAGGATTATGAAATTAGTCTCCACTATCATCCAAGTAAAACTAACGTGGTTGATGATTCTCTTAGCAGGTTGTCCATGGGAAGTTTATCTCATGTGATGAGGAGAAGTGGGATTTGGTAAAGGATATCCACCATTTGGATAATCTAAGAGTTCATCTCTTGGATTTCAAGGATGGTGGTGTTATTTTTCAAGAGGTAGCGAGTTCATCTCTTGGTGCAGAGATAAAGGAAAATAAGTGTTAGATCCTATTCTGTGGCAAATCAAGAATGATGTAGGCAGGAAGAAAGTGACGGTTTATGATATTAGTGGTAATGGATCTTGAGTTTCCAAGGCAGATTCTGTGTTCCTGATATTAATGGGTTATGAGAAAGAATTTTGGCTGAATCTCATGAGTTGCAATATACTATTCATCTTGGTTTAACAAAAATGTATCATGATCTTAAGGAAAATTATTTGTGGAATGATATGAAGCGAGATGTGGCCAATTTTATGGCTAAGTGCATGGTGTTTCAACAAGTGAAGATAGAGCACTTGAGACCCAGTGGGTTAACTCAAGAGATTGAGCTGGCAGTGTGGAAATGGGAAATAACAAATATGGATTTTATTAACGGTCTCGCCAACAATTTGATTTGATTTGGGTCACTGTGGATAGGTTGACTATGTCTTCTCACTTTTTGCCAGTAAGGACAAATTTCTCTTCTTAGGATTATGCCAAGTTATTCATTGAGGAGATCTTGAAGTTGCATGGTACTCCAGATTCTATGATATCAGGTCTGGGTACTCAGTTATCATCTCACTTTTAGAGGTCATTCTAATGAGGTTTAGGGACTAAGGTGACCCTTAGTACGACTTTCCACTTGCAGATAGATAGGAAAGCAAAAAGGACAATTCGGGTCTTAGAAGATATGCTACGAGATTGTGTATTTGATTTCGTGGGTGGTTGGGTTGACTTCCTACTTCTTATAGAATTTGCCCGCAACAACAGTTAGCACTCTAACATTGGTATGGCTCCATTTGAGGCCTTATATGGTAGGAGGTGTAGGTCTCCTATTGGGAGGTTTGAGGTTGCGAAAATAAATTATTTGGCCTTGATCTGGTTCACCAAGCTATGGAGAAGGTAAAGGTGATTTAAGATAGACTTAAGGCCACCCAAAGTCGCCAAAAGTACTATGCAAATGTAAGACGAAAAGAGTTGGAGTTCAGTGTTGGCGATTGGGTGTTTTTGAAGGTATCCCCCATAAGGGAGTGATGCAGTTTTGTAAGAAAGGGAAGCTCAATCTCCGTTATGTTGGTCCATACGTGGTTTTGAAGAGGGTTGGTAATGTCGCATATGAATTGGAGTTGCTCTCTAGTTTGAACTCGATTCATCCATTGTTTCACGTTTCGATGTTGAGAAAGTGTGGGTGATCCTTCGACGATTGTTTCTTTAGAAGAGGTGGGTATTTTGGATTCTTTGTCCTATGAAGAAGTCCTGATTGAGATTTTAGATCAGCAAGTCTGTCGGTTGCACACTAAGGATGTGGCATTGGTAAAGATTCTTTGGAGTAACCAAAAGATTGAGGAAGCTAATGGGAAGACAAGGAGGACATAAAGTCCAAGTATCCATTCTTGTTTCCCATTTTGGATAATCGTGCTTGAGGTATGTGTATTCCTTAACATCTTTGTTTTATGACTTAGTTAAAGGAAATGGTGATTTACTTGGCATCTTTGTTTTCTTTGTTATAGTTAAGAGTAGTGGTATGTAGAGTCAAATAGTGCTAATAAATGCCTTTTCATATCATTCAAGGATGAATGATACTAAGGGAGGAGTATGTAATGCCTTGGGTTTTTGGCCTTTGAAATTGTTTTGAGTTTAGAGCTCACTGCCTTGACTATGACTCACCCTACAAGTCGTAATGTGTCTTGGTGGGTCAGGTGACCCTAATTGTAAGGTGTCCAGTAAATGGTGCTTGAGTTTCTATCTTAGGTACGACTTGGGGACACGAGTCATAAAGACTTATGATGAGTCGTTGGGATAGAATTATAACCAAATCAAAAATTATGTGGCTAAGTTCTGCTCTGAGTATGAGTGGCTCACTATGAGCCATAAAGACTTGTTATGAGCCGTTGGGTGCACATTGTAGGACGTCCAATTTTTACCCAATTGAGTTATGTGTTGACTATGACTGTACCCTAAGAGTAGTAAGGTCTCATTACGAGTGGTACCAGTCGAGTCGTAGGGCCAACAGTGTGTGGGTGTCCTCAAGACTGTCTTGGTTACGACTAATGGGGATGAGTCATAAGGAGTAGCTATGAGTCAATGGTTGACCCGTAGTCAATGGCAACATTTTTCCAACTTTTAAGTTAAGGGCATTCTGGACATTTCCCCTCTTACCCAAATAGAAACCCACGTCTTATAAATCCCTTTAGGGTGTCATTAGCACTCAGAAACAAATCTAAGTAACTTCTAAAACACTCCAAAATGCTCTCTAAATTCCCTCAGGCAAATCAAGCTAGGGCTTTATCAAGTTGGTCATCTAAGGGCTCAAAAGTCGATTTCTCTCCATATTTCTTGGTTTTTAAGGCATGTAATTCTTCCCTCATTGTTAGTTTATTAAAAATATATGTTTTAAAGTATGGTTCATGAGATGTTTAAGATAGTTTGGAAACAAGGGTTGGGGATCTTGAATGTTTGTTGTTGAACAATGTTTTTCCATGGTTTAGTTATGGCAAATCATACTTTAAATATGGTTTTGAACTTATGGATGCATAGGTATAGTGAATGAACTAGTGGAATTGTGATTTTCCTAAACTTATGACTTTTGAAGTTGTTATGACCCCATCTTCATATTGTGAAACATGTTTTAATTATGAGAAGCGTGGGAATTTGTATAGTTGAACGAATGGGATTGTAAATTACCCCAAGTGATCTAATTGTTTTGGCATGTTGATTATTACCTTGTAAGTGTAGTTGGTATGAAGATACCAATAATGTATGCCTTAATGTAAAATATTGTTTAATGAATGAGATTGTGTGATAAACATTTTAGTTGGACTTTAATAAAGATTGTGTGGCTAAGTCGTGAAAGTAGAGGTCCAAGTGACCGAGACTGAAAACCGCATTTGTCGATGCGGGGGTCAGTGTGACCAGGGAGGTTTGAGTCCTCATTATTATTTCATGATTAGGGAGGTTTGAGTCCCCCATAAATCACCATATTATCGGGTGCTTAAGTCACCTTAGTATATGATTGGTAGATTGGAGTCCCCTATATGAGATTATTCTCTGGTTCATGTGGCTACATGCACTGGGCCCGACCAGGGGGTGAGAACTGGGGCCCATATAGTTCTTGGGTACTAATATATGACGGCTGAGTTACTTAATCCAGGCTAAAGTTTTAAAATGCATATTAAGCCTCGTTCTCTATCCCGGTATGTAATACATATATGTATGCATCTTATTATGTGCATTGATTTTGAATGATTTAAACTTTTGACCATGTCATTATGTTATCCTTATCCTTGAGTTTCATGCTAGTGCTCCAACCGCTAACTATATTCAGACGTATCCCCACGAGATATAGAAATGAGTCATGTTTCTACTTCTCCTTCTCAGTTATTAGGATTTGAGATCAGCTCGTGAGTTGACATTAAAGTGGTGACCTTCCATACATTGGAAGTCTACATTTTATGTTTTAGTCTCTTATATCTCAGACTGTTTAGACTTGTTTTTGGCTATAGTCGAGGGCATGTCCCGACAATTCATTGATATTCAGTTTTGGTTCGTTATTTAAAAGGATCTGTTTGGATTACTGTGGTTATTGGGCGGTGTTGGTCAATTTTTTGGCCGGTCGCTGGTCATTGATTATAGACATGTATTAAATTTTCTTAAGCTTATTGCACGCCATCTTGTTATATGTTTGAAATTCATCTGACCTTGGGGTATGTTGTGTTTGGTTTGGTTAGGTGCAGGGGGTGATCTCCGATCCACATGGGACTTGAGATACCCATCACGGCCAGGCCCTGGTTCGGGTCGTGACAAAGAACAACCAATTATGCAATTATTAATAAATGAGTATCCAATTTCATCCGCAATAGCGACCTTAAAAAGATTTTAAGGTTAAGAGATTTACCTTTTTTTATTTTCCCTGAGGATTTAGCCTACAAGTTGACTAATACTACTGCCAAAGGAAAAAACCAAAGAGTCCATCCTCAACTAGAAGTAATAGGGTAGATCTAGAATATTTTGTAGCAAGACCCTACTTGTTACTTTCTAAAATCAGATTAGACCTACTGCTAAATTGTTGCCACTGCTAGTACTTGATTTGAGCCTTAATGACTGTAGTTTCTATTTTGACACTTGATTATTTGAGGATTAGGAATCATTTCTTTCTCCATATCAATTATCATTTTTCGTCACTAGTAACCCTTGAAATGAATTATATGAAATATGTTATGTGCCTGCAAAATTAAAAACATGGTTGGTAATAAAATCGGCCAATTTGTCACCTTCTCTAAATACGTGATCCACTTCGATATCCATTAGCTCTCATCTTATTAATCTTCCTTGTATCCAAGGCCTGGCTCTAATGGACTTCTCAAATTTTGTATAAAACCTTCTTGAGAGTCAATGAGTCTATTTCTAGTAACATGGAGAGAAGGTTATTAGATACAAAATATTATAAGCCTCATCTCAAAGCCATAGCTTCAACAATTGGAATTGATCCATCTGCAATAGACCTAGTTTCAGCATAGATATCCTCTGCCTTATCTTTAATATAAAAAACATTGGAACTAGGGCCGAGATTTCTTTTGTAGATCTATTAGAATTATATTTACCAACATTTTGTAGTTTCTAATAACCTACCTTACGCTCAATAATAGGAGTGTATTCTTCAAAATTATTAACCAACATATGCCAATTAGTAGGGATCTCTTTCAACGAATGGTATCTAACCAATAGTAGGACTATTGGTTTAAGTCCTGAGACATTTAGATGAGTTATGAAATAGTTTTAAAGTTTTGAAAGTTAGATGCTTAAGTGAGTTAACCAAAGTTAGCATTCAAGGTTAGAAAGGTAATTTTTATGTTTTGATTATTCTACTAGGCTCGGAAGGTGATATTTATCCTAGTTGAAGGTTTTGTTCAGTTCTCAAGGCTATTTGGTGAGTTTTGATTGGTTGTTCAAAAAATTAAAAATTCCAAGTTCAGAAACAAGATAACCTTATTCGGGTGCTTTGATGATTTCATCATATTTAGAATATATTTTACAATTATTTTTCATTGTGTGGTCTGTGTTTAGGAAATCTCGAATGAATTTTGGCTACTTATTTGGAGTTTAGATTAATCATTGAATTTTAATAGTATCACTTGAATTAAATAATCTATTTTGGGTGTTTGAATGATACCACTAGATCCTTATCAAAATTTGGGTACCAACACTACAAGAATCAATGTATTTAGAGTTTCTATCAGAGAGATATGGTTATTTTAGTTCGAACAACAGGTTTTGGCTTTCTGTTGCAAAGATTGTTCTTTGTGAAAGCAATAATTGGACTACGAACGTGAAAAAAAAAATTTACTAGACTGGTCAACGTGAATTTTGGTTCATCGTAAACGTGGTAGGGGCCGGAGAACACGCAAAAAAAAGTCACCTCAATGATGTTAAGCGGATAAATCATTGATTTAGTAGTTTGACATTTTGGGAGATAGGAATCTCCATTTGAAGTGATTGTAGATGCATTTTTATAGTATAATCATTGGGTATGTGATTCTATCTTTATTTTACTCATTTTTCAAGAATGCCTATTTCACTTTTCATGATTGTTATTCATAGGTTGAGATTTGAAATCCCAAATTTATGAAATCAAAAGTTTTTTTATTTTTAGATCAATTTTTGATGACTTTGCATTGGTTTTTAAGAATTAAGGTCCATGTAGTATGGTAAACTTATATTTGCATAAATTTACCAATTTATTTCATTTTAAACCACGTTTGATAATGGAGATTTGAGGTTTTACTAGTAAAACTAAAATATGGTATTCTAACAATTTCTAACTTTATTTTAACTCTATTTTTTAAGAGATTTTTTATTTAACTCCCAGGATTATGGGTAAATTGATTTTCTAAAAAAACTACTTTTGCCCTTTTATTTACAAAGTTGATTTTTGGGATGACTTCTTAGACTTGGAACAAAAGTGTTCCAATATGAATATCATTGAAATTCCAATATGGCTATTGTTGAATATGTATTCAAGGTGATTTTTAGATATTTTGGAAAAAGTTATTTTGATGGTATTTTTTGGCGCATTTCGTTTGTTGCGAGGTAGGTTATGGCTTAACCTTTTTCAGATTTGGCTTGGGTAGGAAAAGTAATATATAAAGCATGCTACAATATGGTCGAATTCTTTATTTTTACATTATTTGGGTCGATTATATTACTATGATATCTATGTCGGGGCTTCTTTTGACCTTATTATTGTTTAGGTGGTTATTATCATTGTGATATTTGTGTGGGTGTTTGTGTTGACTTTATTATTGATTAAAGTGATTATTATCATTGTGATGCTCGTGTGAAACTTGTGCTAACCTTAATAGTGTCTTAATTTGTTCTTTTTATTATTGTGATTTCCATGTCGGGGCTTGTGGGGATTCTGTTAATATTTTGAGTTGATCTTTTCATCGTATTGTTCGTGTGGGGGCTTATAATGTTCTTGATAGTGATTTGAGATAATTTTTATCCTTGTGTTTTTAGTGTGGTGCTTCTATCATGATTCATTGAGATTAGAAGGTTTTTATTCATATATATACTATTATTGAGCTGATTTTTATGCATTATTAATTTTGCTATTAACATGCATACTCATTTATTTCTTGATTAATGGAACTAGTACTACTAATAAACACTGATTCTATGTTAAATAAAATGAACCACCTTAAATAACCTTGTCCAAAGATTTAACCAAAAAGTTATGCGATATTAAGAATCGACTTGACCGAGGGATATGCTGGCAGGATCGAATAGTGAGAAAGTGAGTGATATATGGGTTAAAAGCCTCTCCATGGGTCCTCTTCTAGAAGAATATCCTTGTAAGGTGTATAATAGTGTAATATGGCCGTTGAATTTCATCTCATATCATTACATTTAATCATATTGCATTGAATTATATCATTGGTTTGACATAGTGAATGTAATACCTCATGAGATCCTAAACAAGCTTCCAACTATTCATCGCATGTTTAAAGTCCCCAAAGCGTTGGTTTCACACTAGAGACAAGTTCCATAATCACTGCGACACCCTCAAAATTTCAACAATTTTATTTTTGGCCATCCCATGTTTGAAGCATTGATTTTTTACTTGAAATATGTTTAGGAATGTTAAAGGTGTCATCTGGGAGAGTTTTGGAATTTTTAAAAGTGGTGTGGGGTGATTTTGGACCGTTGAGACTATGAGCTTCCAAGTTTTCATTGTGTCACGGTGGCTACACTTCGCGATATTGGCATGGCACGGAGGTAGTGTGGGTGAAGGACTTTTTGGTCCATTCTCATCCTTAGCACCCAATCCACAGCTTAAAATTTAAGAGAGGCATTATTTGCCCCATCTTAGTCAGTTATCAATATTCAACCTTCTCCCACTCCCAAGAACAAAATCAAGGGTTTCTCTCAAGAATTCACCCTCCCAAGGTCTCAAATCCAAGTCCTTTCAAGAAACCAAGAAATTAAGGTATGTGGGATATTCATCAATGGGATCCTTCCACCCATTGAATCCTAAAGTTTCCCCAAATTTTCAAGTTTAATTCCCCTTTTGATTTAGGCTTCCATGACAACTATAATATCCATGATTTCCTCCATATAATTCTCGAATTCAACCATGAACAAGTGTTTCCTCATAAATTAAAGCATTCTTCCGTACTTTAATCATGAAATATCATTACATCAATGAAATTATTGGATTCTTGAGTTTAAGTCGTGAAATTTCTTCTCATGTCATTACTTTAAAATTATCGTATTTATTTATATTTTTTTCAATGTTGTTGGGTTTTGAACACCCGATACCTAGATGATCATGCATGCTATAGTTTTCAATATTTCAAATTATTCATACCATGTTTTTACCATGAAATTTATAACATTATCATAATAAGCACTCACTAGCATTATATTGTGTTAAATATATCAGTTAACATATTCATGATTATTTCAAATTATGCAAACACTGTTATTTTTAGAATATCATATTTGAGCATATCAATTATCAGTGTCAGTTCAGTTGGGAGTAATACTTAGCACCAAGCTAACCTAGGGATGAAGGTTTACCCACCAGTATAGGACTGATACCTTTAGTAGAAGTCCCTAAGTTCCAGAACTATGTAGCCAGTGTAGTTTATGATAGGGAACCCACAAGTTTAGGACTGATACTCTCTTAGGGGTCACCCGCTAGTTTAATACTGACACCCTAGTCCTCCAGGACATCAATTTAGTGGATCCGCACAGCAAATGTCAGCACTCATGGTAGCATATTAACACCCTTCTAACTAGGGTTACAGGTTGGACCCTGATTAGCTCAGATTGGGGTATGTCAGTTAAATGTTAGCTCCTATATTTTTAGTTCAATGTTCAGAATTTGGCATGACCAAGCGTTCATATATCAGTTATTTAATTGTTCAAATTATTTTTGGACATGCTTATACTTGGTCTTGCATTCGATATTCATGTTCATGTATTCATGCTCAGTATTTATGATTATCAGTCAGTTTCCATCTTACATATCAAATCATTCAAAGTACAGATCCCATACTCTCTTTTGCATTATATTGTCTTATAACATAGGTTTGGACGCTCAGTTTTTCGATCGTGCTTCGATAACTCGTATGCCACTCAGCTGTAATATTAGTGAGTCATCATCAGTCAAGGACTAATTATACTATTTATCATGCTTTTTAGTACTACAGTTCATGTTTATTTCAATATTCAGAGTTAGTTGGGGATCATCCCACCAACTCATCATATTTAGAGTTTTCCAGACAGACAATAAGTATGTTCTCAGTGATAACTATTCAGCACCTTTGATATTGTTTTGACGTTTAGATATTTTCATGAATGACTTTTGCATAGTATTTTGTTACTTTATTTTAGTCTTTACAGCATGTGGCAGATCAGGGGTTAGCTTGTGGTCACTTATGGCCTTAAGCACCGTGTCACGACTAGGGGGTAGTCTAGATTTATGACAAACTTGGTATCAGAGCACGAGGTTTAAAATTTCCTAGGGTGTCTGAAAGTCGTGTTGAGTAGAGTCTTGTGCATGGGTATGAAGCGCACCATACTTATGGGCGAGAGGCTATGAGATGTTTTAGGAAAACTTTCCCTCCTTTCAGTATTCATGTCATATAATGGGGTGTAAACTCTGTTAAACTTCTCCTTCTAACTTAACCTATGTTATTTATAGAAAATGCCTCCCAAAAGGAATGACGGAAGGAGAAATGGGGACCAGCCCACACCACCACCTATTCCTGAAAACCCTCTGAACGAACATGTCTATCATGCCAAATTCAGGACTGCTTTCATATTTTTGTCCCAGAGTATGGTTTCCAGAATAACCAAAAGGTAGTTTCCCCAGTCAATCCAGTAGTGAACACAGTAGTTGTTAGGATCCGAGACTTTACTCATATGAATCCCCCAGTGTTCTCTGGATCCAATTTTGAGGAGAAACCCTAGGAGTTTCTTGATTGTGTGCATAAAGTGACTGATATCATGGGTGTCACTTCAAGTGAGAGTGCTAATGTAGCTGCTTAACAATTGCAAAGGGTGGCTCATACTTGGGTTAAACAATGGAAGAAGGATAGAGGTGCCAAACAAAGACTTGTAGAGTGGAATGAGTTTGCTACTACTTTTTTAAACAGTTTCTTCCCTCTTGAGATAAGGAAGGCCAAGGTGTAAGAGTTTATCAATCTGAAGTAGAGTAGCATGAGTGTGAAGGAGTACTCACTTAAGTTTACCCAGTTGGCAAGATATGCTCCGACAATGATGGATGATTCTAGGGCCAAAATGAGTAATTTTATGTCCAGAGTTTTAGAGAATGTGGTCAAAGAATGCAAAACTGCTATGTTGATTAAGGAGATGGACCTTTCTAGATAGATAGTTCATGCTTAGCGGATTAAGGAGAGAAGCCAAAAGAAAAGAAAAAGGAGAACCAGACGGCCAGGACGGGTAGCTTTAGCTTGTCTCAGCCAAGATTAAACGGCGGTAATCGTTCCCAATTCTTCAATAAATTGTCATCCCCAACCCCGTATTCTACTAGTGCTCTAGTGCCTAAGTTCCGAAAGAATACTCGTGATAGAGCACCAGGCCCTAAGTCCAGGAGAGTGCAAATTATGGTCGTACAAACCCAGTCTACAAGAGGTATGGTATGAACTACAAAAGTGAGTGCATGGCTAGCAGCGATGCTTATTTTGGATGCGACAAGTTAGGCCACAGAATCAGGGAGTGCCCATTAGTTTCCCAGAAGGGTAAACATTTTCATCAGTAGGGTCATACTAACTTCTCAGCCATTCCAGTAGGTCACCGCATTCAGCATGCGCGCCACCTATAGTGTCACTAGTGGACATCGCCAGAACCGACTTTATGCCTTCCAGACTCAACAGGATCAGGAAAGTTCTCCTGACGTGGTTACAAATATGTTACGAGTCTTCCACCTTCATATTTATGCATTATTATATTCTGAAGCTTCACTTTCATTCGTGACTCCCTGTATAACAATAGACACTACAACAAATTTGACCTACAACCACATTAATTCTAGACAACACTTGAAGAGTATTGCCAAAGATATCTTAGTCAACACTTTCAAGGTGTGGCCTTTGTATAAGGCTTTTGGACATAAAAATTTTGACAACATTTTAAAAGTGTGTTCTTTAGAATTATAGACTACACATTTTAAATGTCACCAAATAATAAAATAATTTACAATGCTTTCTACATATACGTCCACACTTGTTACATGTGCTATATTAGTAATGGTATAAAAACACTTTATAAATGTTCCCTAATTTCTAAAATTTCCATTTTCCCTCCGTATATCTATTTCCCTCAATTTCTCAAATTTCGAAAAGAACGAAGTGTATGAACCTAAATTTTATTGACAATGGTTTGACTATTCATCTCAACTCCATGACGCACCTGAAGGTCCTCTGAAAGGCTTTTTTGGTTTCTTTGTAAGGGTTTCTCATTCATTCATAGTTTCGCTTGTTTCTTTCATAAGGGTTTTCTCATTCTTCAGCAATCTCATTCATAATTTAGGAATGAAATTATGATAAAGCTTTTTAGTTATGAATGGAATTATATCTACGAAATTGTTTCACAATTTCATTCTTAAGGTTTTTTTCATTCTCTAGATTTGATTTTATAGTTTTGTTAAATTTTTTATATTTTCTGCAAATTCCATGGCGTAGCGAATTGAGTTTTCTATATTTTGTACTATCCATTTTTTGTTATCCGACAAGCCTATCAATCCTATTTGACAATTAGAATATTAATTTTGTTTCGACATTTTGTATATGCACATAGTTATATTGTAATTGCCAGATCTTCATTTTTATTATAGCTACTACTGTATTTTATTTTCTATTTATGTGCTTTTTATTGATTTTGAAATGGGGAATAGTGGTCATCCATGAAAGCAAGTTCACATTTTGTCTCTCAAATTCCCATTGGAAGCGGTGGAGAAAGAATCAATGGTAAAATTAAAGTTGACTAAGGTGGCGATAAAGGAAAATGTCTAGTATGAAGCCATCGACAAAGAGGGGAGCGGAGGTTGTGACTCTCTATATTAGAAATCCGACAGGGATGATAACAGTGCTTTACTCACACGAAAACACAATTGGTTTGGGGCAAATGTATGAGTTGTTCACTGAACTCAGTCACCATTTCCGGGTAAGATTGATTTTGTATATTTTCTCATGCTCTTTATAGTTTCAGTACAATTTTAACACTAACCAAGTGAGATTTCTTGTTTTTGGATGAGAATAAAGTAGTGATAAGTCTCGTTTCACCAACACAGTGTGAATAAAATTTTGTATAGATCTTATTTCTAACAATCTGTTTCTGCCAATGGCTATTATTCTGTTTCTAAACCTTAATATACTTTGTCGTTGTTGATTTCATGGCATAGTTGCATCATTTAGTATGTTGATCATGGTCCTTGTGTCTTTGGTGCACACAACCCCATTGTAACAACAAGGGCTGGAAATGATTTGGTTTCTTGCCTTATTTTTGGTACAATATTGTAGCTGGTAAGATTTAGAAAATAAATAAGGGTTTACTTTTTTACTTTCAAAGAAAGATATCTTATTAATTAGCTTGGACATGCATTTTTTTGGAGTGCGTGAAAAGGGAAGGATTAGATGAATCTAAATATGAAATTGAAGAAGAACAAGAAGAGCAAAATTGGGTTTCTTTCCGTGGATAAATTCTAAGCAGAACGGATGGATTTATGTTTCATCTAAAAGTTATCTCTATAAAAGATGAAATTTAAACTTTGTCCTTACTAGAAATGTTCTTGATACATTTTTCTGTCTTTAACCGAAACAGACCAAAGAATGATGTACTATAGGAAAGCATTGAAGTTACAAGATTTTATTAACATGGCTAAGAATAAAGGTTTGTCATATTCATATATTTTGGTTTTCTCCATAATCCAATATTTGGCTCAAGTGAACATCAACTGCATGTTTTTGTCTTCCCCCAGATATCCTCCAAGGTTATGATGCAATTAAGAGGAAAAACAATACATTATCAGATCAACTAGAAGCCTTGGCATCCATGAAATTTATACATGTTGTGTCCTGTCAAATATATGGATTACAGAAAACTACTAGTGACCCTCTGGCCCAAGACATATTTAATTTGATGATAAGGTACTTTTTCCATGTGAAATTTTTATTTAGGTTACCTTTTATATTTGATCAGATGTTTTTTGCAATTTAAGTATGTTATTTTACGGATATATTTCTTAAAGGTTCCCTTCATTGCATGTTGCTTATGTTAAGGAGAAACAAGAAATTATGGCAGACAGGCCACGAAAAGTTTATTCATCTATTCTAGTTAAAGTTGTTAACGGCTTTTATCAGGTATGAAAAAGAATCCATCAAATGATTGAATACATTAAGTAGAGACATGGCTTCGAGAAAGTGTGATTACACTATGCCTGTCAGATAGGAAAATGATTTCCTATCCCCTGATTGCATGCTCCTTATGAATTTGTATACCTTCCCCCATCTTTGTATCCACTAGTTCCTGACTGTTGTTATAGTTTTGTTAGTTACATAATCTCGTATTTAATCTAAGTTGCTTGGACTCTTTAAAAATATCTTCGGGTGTGTGTTGGATCCTCCAAAAAAAAGTGTATTTTTGAAGGATCCGACATGGGTGCAGCAACACTTTTGGAGAGTCCGAGCAACTTAGTAGTTAATAGCTAGCATTTACCAAAAAGAGACTTCTTTTATCTCTCATATGTTCAATCACATTGCTAATCTACTATATATGCTTAGAAAGTTTAAAAACCTGTCTTCTGCTCAATATGTTTAGACACTTCACTGTCGATATGCATATGCCTTCTCATGAAATACAGTAAGGGAGATGTATATGTTGATTTCGTATTTTATATATATATATATATCAAATGAATCTATGCTTATTCTTAAAAGTCTTTTTCAACTATTTTAGGAGGTGTACCGCATAAAGCTTCTAGTACCACCAAATATTGGAGAAGGAAAACCTGAAAACCAAAATCATTCCATAATTTTCACACGCAGTGAAGCACTACAAACAATTTACATGAATCAGGTATTCGTCAGTTTTATGATTTTAAAAAAGAATTAATCTTATATATTTTTTCTAATAGCTTGTTTTTATAGGATAATTATTTATAAGAAGCTTTGAAAATGTGAAATATCTTGCAAGAGTTCTTGAAAGACCATGGTTGGCGTCCTCCCACATTACTTGGTATGAGAGAACACATATTTATGGGAAGGTCAGCATCCAAGAATTGTGATTACTGTGACCTTATTATGAAACTATTTAATACCTTCACTCCAGTAAAAGGCCTGTTTCACAATTTTTAAGACTTTGACCATATGTCTCAAATTGTCTAAATTTTAGCATTTGTGGTTTCCTATAGTTTCTTTCTGTTGTCTTAAAATTTGAAAACTTTTAGTTTCAAAAGCAAATTGCCTATGTTCTTAATGAATTTTAATATGGTTAAGTATATTATATGGAGTTCATTGTTCATTGTTAATCTTCAATGTGGAGATGGCAAGCCTTACACTTTGCTCTTAGGTTATCACTAGAGTTTGACTTCTCTTTACATAAATTGAGTTACCGTAGCATGGTATTTGAAAAGAATGCATCTTTAAGATGTAAATGTGCATAAGGAATTTCTTGCATCATACATTATCAAAAAAAATTGCATGTTATGTGAAATGAGTTAACTTTAGAAAGGGGAAATATATGTTAAAAGAAAAATAAGACGAACCAAGATAAATTTTTGACTAAAATGCTAAAGAAACTTTCGTATTAATTGCAGTGTCTCTTCTTAAGCTTGGTTTATATCCTATCAAGAGACCGGCTTTGTTCCAATTAGCCAGAGGCTTTTGGCTAATCCACTCAAGTAATTTAAGCCCTTTTTCACATACTTACTTTTATGTAATAGTGGTCAAATGACTATAAGGAAATTATATTTGGGGATGAGAGATTAGTTCTATATTTCTTTGAGTCAATGGTAAAATATAGACCTAAGCGATCACCTTTTCGCAAGTTTCATACTTTAACTATCCATGTTCTATTTGTTTATCTAAAAAATCACTTTTTTGTGAGTTTCAAACCTCAACTATCACTCGCTTTGTATTAAAAGACACGTCAATGTTGAGTTGGCTACACGCGCTTGTTGATGTCTGGGGAACAAATATTTGTCCAGCTCAGCATCGAGGTGTGTTTTAATAAAAAGGAAGTGGTAGTTTAGGTACATAAAGAGGAAAATGTATAGTTGATGTATGAAACTTGCAAAAAAAGTGATATTTTGGTGTGTTTTCTACCATTAACTATCGCGAAAAAAAATTGGAAGGGACAAAAGAAAGAGCTTCATGGAAGCATGAGTTCAAAAATATCCGTGTTGTAGGCTAAATAGTTATCATTTCTATGACTTGATAAGAATTTTAACAAATGTATTAATGTACCTTTGTGAAGTATTTTTCTAGATTCTCAGCACACTGCAAAATAGTTAAGAGTGCAAACTCATAGAGTCCAGAGGTTTCACTTTTTATAGCCTTCAACAGTTGTTGTCCATCAGTTAACTAAAATTGGAAATCTGTATATGTTTGCTAAATAAAGTCAGTCAGTTTACCTTTTACAACGAGTTTTCGTACATGTTGTGATAAGCATCACTAACAGCAGCCAAATATGCCCTACTTTTTTTAAAAAAAAATCCGGATAAAAGTATTCTATTTAGTTTCTAATTTCTTCTACTTAACTTTGAAAAGAGCTTTAGCACCATGTTCCGCTGAAGCTGTGTCAACTTTTGGTCCTTCATAGCACATTATGCTTACATATGCTAAAAGCAACTGTAGTGATTAAGCAAAAATAATTAATCTTTATCTTAGCTACAAAGGCATTTTGTCTTATTACTTTCTTAATTCTTTCCACAAACAACATAGCCACAACCACATATATACTGCCAATTTTTTTTTATTCTGAAAGCTCTTTCTTTTTTGGTAAAAGCTCATTGAATAACATTGCAACTTTTTACCATATACCCATTCTGATGAACAGCATTCAAAGCTCTCATCAAATCTCCTACACTACTTTTACTCATTTATTTTAAAGTTGTACATACATGTGCTATGATTTTTTAGGTAATCAATTGCCTGTTATTTCCTTCTTTTACTCAAGGGAGAAAAAGGGTTTTCTATTGAGTGTGTACAAATACAGAAGATGACTACCTTTTTGTGATCTTCAAATGTCACAAACTCAATATCTTTCTCAAGTTTGATGCCAAATATAGAATGATAAAGTTGTTTGAAATATTATATTTGAGAAGGAGTCCGCGAGCATATCAATTTAGTGATAGATTTTGGATCAACAACATCACCACTCAAAGCGTTCCTTACTATTGTAGCGTTCCTTATTGCCATATCATACATCCATAGCAAGAATGCTTTCTATAATTATTCAAAAATATAAAGAAGATAGTGAAACAGACAGCATTAAGAATGAGGAATCGCAAAGACACGTAGGACAGGAATCTACATTACTACTGATTGTGTTGTTATCTACAATTGGTGCGAACTCAAATTCATTCAAATTCTTCTAGCTCAGCTCATGCTTCGGTTCATGGAAAGGTATTTTATTTTTCAAATTCACAAGAAACTTAAATCCTAAACTTTTAACTTGATTGAATGAATTAAAGAAACTTTTGATTCACATACTTTCTCATTCCAGATTGAAAAAATATTTGAATATTTGTCGAGCATAATTTTTTTTTCTAATTTTTTGTGTATTTTGAATGTGTAGGAACAATGCGGGTGATCAAATTTGAATGATGGCCGCCACAACTCAACTTGATCTAGATTGAAGTGAATGATAAAAGAATTTCTGAACTAATTTTATACACGTTTAAATACATTTAGTTTGTGTGGAACTTAGTACAAATCTTTAAAATGTTATTTTCTAATTAGTATAAAATATATGTTTATTTGAAGTTCATCGAAAATCTATGCATTTGAATTATTTATTAGCAAATTGGTGCGTGAGATTATATATATGTATGTATAGATGTGATTAGTGATGTATGTATTTCGACCAAAAAATTATTTCTTAGGTCTAACGTCATTTTGGTAAAATGTTGCTTGAATTATAAAATTTTAGACAATATTGCAAAACTTCAAAAGTGTGGCTTATTAATTAATTGTGGCATATACCTAAAACATGCTTACACTATACAAGTGTTGTCATAAAGGATGTATAAAAGGCTACGATTTTGAAGTGTGGCCAGTAATAAAGAAAAAGCCACATTGTTTAAGTGTTATTATAGAGGTATTATATAAGGCTACTTTTGTGAAGCGTTTCCAATTACAAAGAAAAGGCAACACTTAAAAGTATAGCTTTATCAGATAAAGTGTAGCCAATGAAAAACTAAAAAGTGTGTCTTTTGCACTTTTATGGCCACGCTTTTTAAATGTAGCTGATAGGACAACACTTGAAAAGTGTGGTCTAAAAACAAAGGTTACGCCTTTTTGGGCCACCCCCCCCCCCAAAGTATTTTCTAAAGTCCAAAAGTGTATTCTTTGATCAAAGGCCACACTTTTTGCTACTTTTGGCAAAAACGTTACAAGGGTGGTAGTAGGACTAAAATGTTGTAGTGAGATTTTGGTGTCAGTCAAGAAACTCTTGCAGAACCGTTCTTAGTATCTACTCCAGTCTGTAGTCTATCATAGCCAGACGGGTATATAGAGATTGCCCAGTCACAGTGTCACATAAAGTTACCTCAATAAAACTTATAGAGTTGGAGATGACCGACTTTGATGTCATTCTTAGCATAGATTGGCTCCACTCCTATTATGCCCCAGTTGATAGTAGAAATAAAATCGTCTAGTTTTGATTTCCTAATAATACATTCATATAACTAAGTGGTAATACCTTAGTGCCTATATGTCTATTTATCTCTTACCTTAAGGCAGGTGATGTTGGGTGTATTTATGCATTCTAGCGCTACTATTCTAGCCTTTTTAGCCTTGTTTTGAGGATGATTATTATGCTATATGTATTAATAATGATATAAATGAGAAATTATGTGTCCAATTATGTTTTTAAAATATTTAATGGTATTTCCACACAAGTATTGATTCATTTCGACTATTTAGAGTTCAACCAAGAAAACTAGTGTAACTAGCTTGAGCTAGGTGTTTTCTAGTCTATTGTGTTGGGTTCTAATATGTTCTAATAAGTTATTAAGGTTTTTATTATGTATTTATATGTGAAAAAACTTAGTTATAATGTTCAAGGGTCAATTGTATCAAGAAAAGAGTGAAAACAATGAGTTAAAGCTCAATGTGAATTTAGCCTATGCTTAGCTCGTGTTTCTAGTTCATCGGTGAGGATGTTGTGTTGTTTTGAGATCTTAATTGATGTCTTTAATGATTTAGGATGCTTGTTTCATGGATTATAATGATAAATTAAGGATATACAAGCTTCAAATCAAGTGTAAACAACTCAAGAAGGCTCGGAATGTTCAACCAAAGCACAAGATGCAAGTTGGACGCAATTTGGACCCCTGGACAATATTGGGCGAGTGTACACTTTATAGGTAGCCAATGGAAGAATTCATAATACCACATGATTCATAAGAGTCTCGATATTTTGTAAATATGGTGTGTGTATCTTAATTTGGAGTTTAAGGAGGCCCCGAGATGCGTTGAAATCGCGAACAACTACTGTAATTTGACAGATTTTTGAAAATTGTGAATTAGCATGTCACCACATCGCGCCGATGCCCAAAATCGGGATAAATCTGCCCAGTTGAAAGAAAATAGCATGGAAACCAAATCCAAGTCAGTTTCTGACTTGTTTACTATAAATATAACGTGTTAAATCATGTTTTAATCATCTGGGGATCTCTTGGAAACCCTAGATCAACTTAGAACATCATTGGAGGCTAACACAACTTCTTTTTAGGTTTTATCATTCTTTAATTTAGTTTTTTTATAGTTTGTATCATCATTCCAAGGGATTGGATGTTGGATATTTCCATTAAAGGCTACAACCCTATTTCTGGGGTTGAGGCCAAGAACATGAATACTCTTTAATATTCTTTATTGTAGTTAAATCGTGGATTATCATATGGATTGTTCTTTATTTCTTGAGCTTACTATTTTGATGATTATCTACCATTAGAATAAATCTATATTTTTATGTATATCCAGAAAGAGAATCATCGGATAAAATGAAGAAATTAAGGAACAAGGTTCTTACTCTTTTATGAAATAAGGAGTTTGAATAGCATCTAGGATAGGGATATACCTAAAATCCTTGTTTGGTTCAAATTGCAAGAAGATAACTTATTGAATCTAGAAGAATTTTGTATCTCTGTGGGATTTGTAGTTGCAATGTTCAATAGATAAAAGATTTGAGGTCGGGAGACTAAAATCGTAGCATAAACCTTGTGAATCAACAATCCGATAATCAATCAGACTGCGATAAGAATAGAGATTTATAAGATTGTTCGAAATGCCTCAACCCTGTACTTTACTCCATTGATTGTCCAAGATTTTATTTTATGCATTAGTTTGGATTAGTTTTAGTTTACAAAATTACAACTTTATTTGCTACTCTCCTCAATTAGTTAAGCTAAAATAGGATAGGCGGCGTACACTTGCATGTGCGCTTGGGCGCTGACAAGTTTTTGGCGCCGTTGCCGGGGACTTGTAATTAGGCAACTATCTTAATTTTAGTTTTTCTATATTGAGTTGTTAATAGTTTTTCGTTTTTTTATTTATTCTTTATTCCTATTTTTCTCACACTCTTCTTAAGATGTCACTCTTGGATAGATGGTTTTCGAGGGATGATGATTCTTTTCATTTTTGTGGAGGGCCCCACCATGAGGCTTTTTGTCCAGATTTTGATCTAATCATTTGGAGGGACCTGTTTGTTTCCAACCTTTGGAGCAACCCACAAGTTGGTGTGTGGTTTTGTAATGATCCAATTTGCTAAACCGGAATGCTACACGGTTCTCATAACCCCGAGGGACCAAAAACTAACCCATGACTAATATTTGTACCTGTATACTTCATAAGATAACTTAATAATGCGGAAACATGCACTGAAAGGCCATAAGGTTCAATACTGAACATAACTGAATGATACAACATCTGTGTGGGGTAATAGAATATCCAAAACAAAACTGAAAATACTGAAGTCTGAACATGATAGTCTGTATCTAGTCTGCATCTAGTCTGAAAGCCTCTGCTGTCTGAAGAATCTGAATAAGGAGTTGATGGGACATGTCCCCAACTAACTCCAACTAATAAGCTAATCAATGAGATAATTGAAAATCATTATGTCCTCGAAGGATGAGGACTCACTTCTACTCTGACTGCTGAAACTAGAATATACTGCTGATCTGGAACTCGTGTCTCTGAACCTATGGTGTAACATAAAAAGAAAGCACTATAGAGAGAATGCGTCAGTACAGATGTACCGAGTATACTTGTGAGGTAGGCAATATTCAATGGTTCACATGCATGAATAATGCTAACTGACTTTCTAACATGAACGTGAGAATATATGCATAAATATGTAACTGTAACTGACAACATGATTTCGTGATTTCTGAGTCTGTATACTGATAATGTGATATGCTAGTAACTGATAGGACTGTTAACATGAAGGACTATATATGAATAATGTTGATATCATGGGTAACTATATCTGAGCATAACTGATAATGTGGGTGACTGTGGCTGACAGTCCTGAATCTGATGGAACTATCTGAGTTTCGTACTGTATCTGAGTTGACTGTATCTGACAGTCCTAAAATCTGAAGAACTATCTGAGTTCTATTACTGATACTGATTGACCATATCTGAAAGTCCTAATTCTGTAACAAGAAACTTTGGGAAGTAGTATCTAACCGACATGCCACAAATGTGCTTTAATAGCTGATCTAGGGTCCAATCTATGCCCTGATTGGAAGGGTGTCAATACCGCGCCACTGGTAAAGACAACATATGAGTAACCCTCATATAATGGGTAACTCTAGAGAGAATGGTGGGAACCCCCACATAACAGGTTAAGCTACCTCATCTACCCTTATATAGCAGTCTACGATGTCTAAACCTATGCTGGCTACATAGTTCTGGAACACAAGGATTGCTTCTAAGAATCCACCCTCGTATATCAGGTGAGTCCCCATCCTTGTTTTCACTCGGTGATAATTCCTACTCCCATCTGCATGGACACTGAACATGATTTACTGAACTGAACTGAGCATGGACTGAATTGCTAAATTTCTGTGACTGACGGAATACTACTGATATCTGACAACTGACTGAGTCATGAGATCATGAAGATTTTTCATGAGTCATAAGACTATATGAAGTCTAAGAGTTCATAGCTTGACTGAGAGTATCGTGAAAATATGATATGGATCTAGGCACACAGCTAATATTTCGGGTACAAGTACCCCCAGGACTCGATAGAAGGAAACTGACATATCATGATTTACTTGAAGACTTGACTAACATCGTAGTACAAACTATATTTATACGAGCCTTTCATCAAACATATAATAGGCATAAACTTGTACATACATGGAGATTTTATGATATCATGCTAGTTAGACAATCTTCCTTCATCTAGGCATTTAATCAAACATATTATAGGCATAGTACATGTAAAGCACATTATACAACAATTAAACATCATGCTTCAATTCCAATTCCATCATACAAGGTTTTAGTCATGAGATTTCATAAATCTTTATCTATACTAATCAACCCACATGGAATTTATCATCAAATCATGAAAAAGAAATCAATTCCTTATTTATCAACATGAAAGAGAGCATACAAAGCATGAAAACATGAAGAAAATTCATAAACTTGTAGTTAAAAAGGATTCTTGGACTTCATGGATGAAAGAAGTCCATGAATGAACACTATGCATACCTTAGATTGTGATTTCGTAATGATTGATGGTGAAACTTTCCTGAATTTGAATCCCCAATAGAAACCCTAGTTTGTTCTTGAGATAAACTTGAGAGAACTAATATGTTTTGGGTGAAAAGTGGTTGAATCATGTGTTAAAGGGATTATATAGGGGTATAAAGTTGACCCTTTTAACCCTGGACACGTCATTAAATTTTCAGTAAAATTTCCCGAGTTAGGCCCTTGGCGCGACGCAGCGTTATCGCGCCGTGTCACTGGAAATTGACAATTGGGAAAATTCACGGTGGCGCGATGCGGAGCTATCGCGTTGCCACCTTGTATATGACCTGGAAGTTTGGTGTGACACGCCAGTATCATGGAGAAACGCTGGAAATTTGAAAATTTCCATTTGAGCTATCTCTGCGACACGCTAAAAGCTTAGGTCAAACACTGTCTCACTAAAAAGGCTCTAACTCTTTGCCCGGGTGTCGGATTTGGGCGAATTATATATCGATGGAAAGCTTATTCAATTTCCCACATGATAGGAAGTGAAAATTATGGAAATACCAGGTGTATAAGAATGAATTCTTATTTCAAAGAAAGTTCTAACATCCTTGAGATGATTTTCAAGCTAAGAAAAAGCACGGGTATTACAATATCTCCCCCTTGAGAACATTCATCCTCGAATGAGACTGGCTGAGAGGGAAAACAATAAACTGAACATGAAATAAACATGAATAAATAGAAAATAATCTCATGATGGACGTGACTGACAAGATGAACATAACATACTTACATGCATATCTGATGCATGCGTACTGATTCATAAATGCATAACTGAAAGTTCTGAAGAACTAAGTTTTCTCACAATGAGAATGCATATCTGATGCATAACTATATAACTAATCTAATACATGAATGCATGACTGAATAGACGGTGGTACTTTATACCAAGATTATCATGGGAACATGAGCATGAGACTGAATACTAAGTTAGTTATGTACACTAATCATGTAACTGAGTAAGCTTAAGGAGAACTATTACCTTGAGCTTGATCTGAGTTGGCGGGGAAAAGGTGAGTGTACTTGGTATGCATATCTTCTTCTATTTCCCAAGTAGCTCCTTCGACAGACTGATTGCGCCAAAGAACTTTAACCAAAGGGACTTCTTTGTTCCTCAATCTACGAGTCTGATAGTCTAAGATTTCAACTGAAATTTCTTCATAAGAGAGGTTGTTCTGAACATCTATGCTCTGAATAGGGACTACGAATGATGAGTCACCTATACACTTCTTGAGCAAAGAAACATGGAAGATTGGATAAACTGAGGCTAGATCTGAAGGCAATTCGAGCTCATAAGCTACCTTGCCGAATCAACTGAGAATCTTGAAGGAACTAACATATCGGGGACTAAGCTTTCCCTTCTTGACAAATATCTTTAATCCCTTTATAGGAGAGATCTCGAGGTAGACATAGTCACCAACTCAAACTTGAGATCCTTTCTACGAACATCTGCATAAGACTTCTGTCGGCTCTGAGCAGCCCGGAGTTTTTCTCTAATTAACTGAACTTTCTCTAAGGCATTGAATACTAAGTCAGGACCTATGACTGAGGCCTTACTAAGTTTGAACCAACCGATTGGAGATCTACATCTCCTACCATAGAGAGATTCTAATGGAGCCATTTCAATACTGGAATGATAGCTATTGTTGTATGCGAACTCAATCAAAGGCAAGTGGTCATCCCAAATTCCCTTGAAATCAATTGTACACGTCCTTAGCATATCTTCTAATGTCTGAATGTTCCTTTCTGCTTGACCATCTGTCTGAGGATGAAAGGTTGTACTGAGATGAATTTGGGTACCAAGACCCCTTTGGAATGCTTTCCAAAAATGAGAGGTGAACTAGGTACCGCTGTTTGAGATAATTGATAACGGAACACCATGAAATCTAACCAACTCCTTTATGTAGAGTTTGGCATAATCCTTGGCTGAATAAAAGGTATGAACTGGAAGGAAAAGAGCTGATTTGGTCATTCTATCTACAATGACCCAAACTGAATCATGCTGACGACGAGTTCGAGGCAAACCCATCAAGAAGTCCATGTTTACAACTTCCCACTTTCAAGTAGGAATACTGAACTCCTGCATAGTACAACTAGGCTTCTGATGCTCTATCTTAACTTGTTGACATGTAGAGCACTTAGCCACAAATTATACAACATCTCTTTTTATCCCACTCTACCAATAGATTTCCCATAAATTATGGTACATCATAGTGGCCCCTTGATGAATAGAGTAACGCGCACCATGCACTTCTTCAAGAATTCACTGCCTTATGTCATCTACGTCTGGAACATAAAAATGACCCTGACAATGAAGAACACCATCTCCTCCTTGGGAGAAAACCTCTATTTTCTGATTCTGAACTGACTCTTTTAGCTTGACAAGGCTATGATATTTATCTTGATTTTCTTTCACCTCGGAAACTAAAGATGATTCTGAACTACTCTGAACAAATACACCACCCTCTGAAGTGTCGACTAAGCGAACGCCTAGTCTAGAAAGCTGGTGGACTTCCTGGACTAACTTCTTCTTACTATCATCAACATAAGAAATGCTACCCATGGACAGTATACAAAAAGCGTCATCCACTACGTTGACCTTTCCCGAATGATAGATGACACTCATGTCATAATCTTTCCAAGAGCTCTAACCACCTTCTCTGACAAAGATTGAGATCTTTTTTAGAAAAGACATACTGAAGGCTTTTATGATCTGTGAAGACATCCACATGAACTCCGTATAGATAATTCTTACAAATCTTCAAGGCAAATAATACGGCTGTTAATTCAAGATCATGAGTAGGATAATTCCTCTCATGGGGTTTAATCTGTCTGGAGATGTAGGCTAGGAACTTACGATGCTGCATGAGGACACAACCTAAACCTACTCTGGATGCATCACAATAAACTACAAAACCATCTGAACCATTTAAAAGAGCTAAAACTGGAGCTGAGGTGAGTCGAGTCTTCAATTCCTGAAAACTCTTCTCGTATAAATCTGACCACTGAAACTTGACTTTCTTCTGATTCAATCTGGACATAGGGGATGCAATAGAAGAAAATCCCTCAACAAACCATCTGTAATAGCCATCCAGACCCAAGAAACTCCTGATATCTGATGGAGAGACAGGGCGAGGTCAGTTCCTTACCGTTTTGGTCTTTTGAGGATCTACTCTAAGGCCATCACCGGAAATAATATGGCCAAGGAATGCTACTATCTTAGACAAAATTCGCACTTACTGAACTTGGAGAATAACTGATGATTTCTGAGAGTTTGGAGTACTATTCTGAGATGGTCTACATGATCTCGCTCAGTGCGGGAATAGACCAGAATATCATCTATGAATACTATGATGAACATGTCTAAGTACTACTTGAAAATGTTGGTCATCAAGTCCATGAAAGCGGCTGGGGAATTGGTAATACCAAATGACATAACTAGAAATTCAAAGTGACTATACCGCGTATGGAAAGTTGTCTTCGGGATGTCATATTCTCTAACTTTGAGCTGATGATAGTCGGATCTGAGGTCTATCTTAGTGAAATAACTGGCACCCTGAATTGGTCAAACAAGTCATCGATTCTGGGAAGAGGATATTTGTTCTTGACTGTGACTTTATTGAGTTGACGGTAATCTATACACATTCTGAGTGAACGGTCTTTCTTGTGCATGAATAATACGGGTGCGCCTCATGGGGAAATACTAGGTTTTATGAATCCCTTATCTAAGAGATCCTTCAACTATTATTTTAGTTCCTTGAGTTCTGCTGGTGCCATTATGTATGGCAGAATAGAGATAGGCTGAGTGTCTGAAAGAAGATTAATACCGAAGTCTATTTCCCTTTTGGGAGAAATTCTTGAAAGATCTTTAGGAAAGATATCTGAATATTCATTCACTACTGGGACTAATTCGATACTGAGAGCCTCAGAATTGGAATCTCTAACATGAACTAGATTATAAACACATCCTTTAGATATTAATTTCCTTTCCCGAATATAGGAAACAAGCTGACCACTGAAAGCGGATACACTACCCTTCTACTCTAGGATGAGTTCATTTGGGAACTGAAACTGAACTATTCTATTTCTTCAATCGACTGTGACATAGAAGGAATGAAGACAATCCATGTCGAGAATGACATCAAAATCATTCATCTCTAACACGACTAAATCTGCTGATGTAACATTCTGAAATATCATAACCGAGAAGTTCCTGTATACTCGCCGGGCTATGATAGTTTTACTCACTAGGGTAGAGACTGAGAAGGGCTCTGTTATAATTTTGGGACTGACTCAAAAATCAACTGCCATATAAGGAGTAATAAAAGACAAGGAAGATCCTAGATCTAGCAGGGCATAAACATGCACATGAAAGATCTGTAACGTACTAGTAACTACATTAGGAGAACTTTCCTGATTGTGTCAAGTCTGAAGAGTATAGAGATAATTTGGGTGTTGCCCGCTAGTAGCACTAGAAGTGGCATCCTACTGATTTGGGTGACCGGACTGAGCTGAAGAGCGATTCTATTGACCCTGAGGACCTGGCTACGGATAGTATCTAACTCTATGGCCTGGCTTGCCACAACCAAAACAGATGCCACTACTTGCTCTGCACACACCCTGATGGTGCTTACCGTAAGTTTGGAAAAGAGGATAGGTGTGGGCACTACTAAAACTTCCCTGGGTCTTAGAGCCTGGTGCTTTCTCTTTGTTACCCTCTCTGAACTTAGAAACTGGAGCACTGTCTATAGAGATATATGGAACTAATGACTTAGGACGAAACTGAGAATGGTTTCCTGCTTCTGATTTAGGCTGACTAAAATTGAAGCTACCTGTCTTTGCTCTCTTATTCTGCTTTTCCCTCTACTTAATTTTCTGCTCTTTTATCTACTGAGCATGGGTCATAAGTCTAGCGATGGTCATGCCACTGTTCAGCATGGTGGATCTTCACTCATTAACCATGCTATCGTTCACCCCTGAAGTGAACTTACTCATCTTGGATCTACTGTCTACAACCACATGAGGGGTATACCTGGATAATTGAGTAAACTTAAAAGAATACTCTTTCACTATCATATATAAACTCTACAACCTTAGCTTCTCTAAGCTCTTGGGGAAATAATTTTTCTAAGAAAGCAGTGATAAACTCTTCCCACTCTATAGGACCTGCATCATCTGATCTTTCGGACTTCTACTATTTGAACCAAGTAGGAGCCACATCCTGCAACTGGTATGCCGCTAGCTCAGCACTCTCAACAGTAGTCACCCTCGTGGCATCTGTCACTTTCTGAACTTGATCTAAGAATTCCTGAGGGTCTTCATCTACCTTAAACCCGAGGAAGGTTGGAGGATTCATTCAGGTGAACTCCTAAATCCACGCTGCAACTGAGTTGGCCACTAGGTTGGCCAGAATAACTATTGGCCGTTCATTATGAGCAGTGACTGATTGAGAAAGAGTGGTAAATACAGTCCTGAACTCTGCATGAGAAACATAATTGCCCAAAGGTTCTTCAGGCTGAGGGGCTGACTGATTTCCGTTTTTTCTTTTAGGAGGCATGTTCTATTGAAAAAGGGAGAAATAGATTAGACTGAGAGACTGACTTATGATTATGCTCACAGGCATGACATGAATACTAAAAGATGGGAAACTATTCTTAAAACATATCATAGCCTCTTGCACATAAATGTGGCGCGCAACACACCCATGTACAAGACTCTACTAGATGTGGCTTTCAGACTTCCTAGGACTCTATTAAACCTTAAGATTTGATACCATGTTTGTAACAACCCAATTTGCTAAATCAGAATGCTACATGGTGCTCATGATCTCGAGGGACCACAAGCTAACCCATGACTGATATCTGTACCTGTAATCTGCATAAGATAACTTAATAATGTGGAAACAGGCACTGAAAGTCCATAAGGTTCAATAATGAACATAAATGAATGATATAACATCTGTGTGGGGTAATAGAATACCTAAAAACAAACTGAAAATACTGAAGTCTAAACATGATAGTTTGTATCTAGTTGCATCTAGTTTGAAAACCTCTACTGTCTGAAGAATCTGAATAAGGAGTTGATGGGACATGTCCCCAACTAACTCCAACTAATAATCTAATCAATGAGATAATAGAAAATCATTATTTCCTCAAAAGATGAGTGATCACTTCTACTCTGACTGCTGAAACTAGAATATACTGCTGATCTGGAACTCGTGTCTCTAAACCTATGGTGTAACATAAAAAGAAAGAACCATAGCACGAATGCGTCAGTACATATGTACCGAGTATACATGTGAGGTAGGCTATATGCAATGGTTCACATGCATGAATAATGCTAACTGACTGTCTAACATGAACGTGAGAATATATGCATAAATACGTAACTATAACCAACAACGTGATTTCATAATTTTTGAGTCTGTATACTAATAACGTGGCATGCTAGTAACTGATATGACTGATAACATAAAGGACTATATCTGAATAATGTTGATATCATGGGTGACTGTATCTGAGTATAACTGATAATATGGGTGATTGTGGCTGACAGTCCTGAATCTGATGGAACAATCTGAGTTTCGTACTGTATCTGAGTTGACTGTATCTGACAGTACTAAAATATGAAAAACTATCTGAGTTCTATTACTGAGACTGATTGACTGCATCTGACAGTCCTAATATTGTAACATGAAACTGTGGGAAGTAGTATCTGGCCAACATGCCCCAAATGTGCTACAATAGCTGAGCTGGGGTCCAATTTAATTCCTGATTGGAAGGGTCTCAATACCGCACCACTAGTAAGAATAACATGTGAGTAACCCTCATATAACAGGTAAATCTAGCGAGAACGGTGAGAAACTTCACATAACAGGTTAAGACACCTCATCTACCCTCATATAGAAAGCTACGATGTCTCAACCTATGTTGGCTACATAGTTCTGGAATACAAAGATTACTTCTAAGAATCACACCCTTGTATAACAGGTGAGTCCCCATCCTTAGGTTCACTCGGTGCTAATTCCTTCTCCCATATGAATGGACACTGAACATGATTTACTTAACTGAACTGAGCATGGACTGAGTTACTGAATTTCTGTGGCTGACGGAATAATGCTAATATCTGACAACTGACTGAGTCATGAGATCATGGAGATTTTTCCTGAGTCATAAGACTATCTGAAGTCTAAGAGTTCATAGCTTGACTGAGAGTATCGTGACAACATGACATGGATCTAGGCACACAACTAATATTTTAGGTACAAGTACCCCCAGGACTCGATAAAAGGAAACTGACATAGCATGGTTTACTTGAAGACTTGACTAACATCATAATACATACTACATTCATAAGAGCCTTTCATCAAATATGTAATAGGCATAAACTTGTACATAGATGGGGATTTCATGATATCATGCTAGTTAGACAATTTTCCTTCATCTAGGTATTTAATCAAAAATATTGTAGGCATAGTACATGTAAAGCACATTATACAACTATTAAACATTATGCTTCAATTCCAATTCCATTATACAAGGTTTTAGTCACGAGATTTCATAAATCTTTATCTATACGAATCAACCCACATGGAATTTATCATCATATCATGGAAAATAAATCAATTCCTTATTTATTAACATAAAAGAGAACATACAAAGCATGAAAACATGAAGAAAATCCATAACTTGTAGTTAAAAAGGATTCTTGGACTTCATGGACAAAAGGAGTCCATGAATGAATACTATGCATACCTTAGATCATGATTTCATAAAGATTGTTGGTGAAACCTTTCTGAATTTGAATCCCCAATAGAAACCCTAGTTTGATCTTGTGATAAACTTGAGAGAAACTAATATGTTTTTGGTGAAAAGTGGCTGAATCACGTGTTAAAGGGATTATATAGGGATAGGAAGTAGACCCTTTTAGCCCTGGACATGTCATTAAATTTTTAGCAAAATTTCCTGAGTTGGTCCCTTGGCGCGATGCGGCGTTATCGTGTTGTGTCACTGGAAATTGATAATGGGGAAACTGCACAGTGGTGCGATGTGGAGCTATTGTGTTGCCACCTTGTCTACGATCTGGAAGTTTGACGCGACACGCCGGTATCATGGAGTAACACTGGAAAATTGATAATTGTCATTTGAGCTATCTCCACGATGTACTAAAGGCTTAGGTCAAACACTGTCTCACTAAAAAGGCTCTAACTCTTCGCCCGGGTGTTGGATTTAGGCGAATTATATATCAATGCAAAGCTTATTCAATTTATCACGTGATAGGAAGTTAAAATTATGTAAATACCATGTGTATAAGAATGAATTATTATTTTAAAGCAAGTTCTAACATCCTTGAGATAATTTTTAAGCTAAGAAAAGCACGGGTATTATAGGTTTGTTATAGTCTGTATCACTCTGTAGATATGTCTGCTTTTAATCCTAATTCAGTTATGTTTGTGAAGACAACTATGTAGGTTAAGGATATACCACCACCACTACAAGAATCACAACCACTCGACTGTTATCTTTCTTTTGAGACTGAAATTTAGAAGGTGAATAAGAGTGAGAGTGTTGAGGATAGTATAAATTTTAAAGTAGGATTTTTTGGACCACACTCCAAGAACTTTTCTTCATTATGTTTAGATGATATCTTTTCTGTGGAATCATTTAAAATAGTAGAAGAGTCTGAAGATGAAAAACAAGTATCGTATATTCTTGATTTTACACCGAATAAGCAATATAAAAACACACCTCACCTCAAGGCCGAGTGTTTTATCATGAATTATCCATTACTCGGTTCATTAATCTTTGTACCACCTCCATATGATTGAGGAAAAAAGATGGATGCGATATTGGGGGTGAAATTCATATCCTCAAGGTGGAGGAAAAAGTTGATTGGGTCGTGCCACGATACTAAATTAGATGCTTCTTGGGAGGAAACCCAAGGTAAGTAGATTTTATTTTTAGTTTTTAGTTTTTATTTCACGTAGTTTTTTATTTTTGGTTGAGTCACAGGTTAATGAAAGTCTGAGTACCCTAAACTTGAGCTTGAAGCATGAAAAAGATGGAGTGTGGAGTTTCATGGATCCCTTCTTTATGTGAAGATGCTACTAGCTAGGCCTAGAGGTCTTAGGGAGTATTTCTATCTCTTACCTTTAAATTCACTTTGGGGACAAAGTAGGTTTTTAAGTGGGGGTTGGGGAAATTCTAAATTTTTGGCTCAATTTAAAAAAATTTAGGTTAGGAATAAGTGAGATATTTTTGTTAGTGCTATTTTTTATTATCTGATGCAAGTGGGTTTGTTGGTAAAAGCATGTGATTTTGGAGAATTACTACTTTTTAGACTCTTAGTCTCATGTTTTGTGACTCTAGTATTTGTTGGCTTAATTTTGAATTCATGTTATTGTTTGGTTGGGAGTCTATGATGATCCTATTAAGTTGAGTATGTATTATGTGCGTGTGAGGTATTTTTGTATATTCCTTGTTGCATGTGATGTGTAGAACTTGCCTGGTGTGTGTGTGAAGCGAAATAAAGAGTGTGGGTTTAGGAGATGATTTAGGCATTTCTTTGATAGCATTATTTTATACATTCTTTTTACCTACCCTTGTGCATTATCCTAGTTAAACCCTATTGAGACTTTAGCCTTTTCTTTGGTATCCTCATATGTATCCTAATCCCTTCTTTGATAAACCATAAGTTGATCCAAAAGGCTTCTAAGTCCTTTAATTGAAAAAATGAATTTGAGAAAGGAGTTTGAGAAATTGAAGAAGAAAAGGTGAAATTGATGCCCCAAGGTAATAGTTATTGGTGTTTATAATTGAATTATGGTTGATTTATGTGATATAATTGATGTTATAAATATTTCCATGATAGAAAAGAATGAGAAAAATGATTCATGTGGTAGTAAACTATACGCCCACCGGGTGCTTGTGAAAATGCTTAAAAGAGATGGGGCAAAATAAAAGATATGGGTGAATAAAAAAATGGCGTAAATTTATTTGTTGGAGATTAGTTTTAAATATTTAATGTAGTGTATTAAAGCGCTTAGAGATGTGAGTATCTATTCTTGGCCAAAATAGTTCCTACCCGTCACTTAGCCTACATTACAACCCGAAAAAGACCTAATTGATCCCAAGCTTTACACTCAACTATTAGTGTAGAATTACACTAAGGGAAATCCTATGGTTCATTATATGTAACTTGTGAATTCTTTGTGAGAGTAAGCGTAATTTGATTCTTGTACCTATTACGTTGTAAATTGCATTATTGTGAGAGATTATGGGTAGCTCTCTTGTTGTGAGGGGCACATATTTTATAAATGTGGGTGATTTGTATGATGTCCTTTATTGAATGATATGCATAAGTTTTCTACTTGTGAAGTCCATTCTTGAGGCTAGGATATTTTGGAGTAGGATTCTTGAGCTTTCAATTGCGTAAAACATGCTTAGTGTAGAAACTTGCATTTGTGTAGTCATTGTAGTCCTAGCTTGAGTGTCTTGCATGCAGTATAAGTGTGGAGTTTCTTTATCTCATGTTATTTATAGTTAAGAGTTGTTCGAGGACGAACAAGGCTTTAAGGGTAGGGTGGTGTTGTTGGGTGTATTTATGCATTCTAGCGCTACTATTCTAGCCTTTTTAGCCTTGTTTTGAGGATGATTACTATGCTATATATGTTAATAATGATATAAATGATCAGTTTTGTGTCCAAGTATGTGTTCACAATGTTTAATGGTGTTTCCACACAAGTCTTTTTTCAATTCGACTATTTAGAGTTCAACCAAGAAAACTAGTGTAACTAGCTTGAGCTAGGTATTTTCTAGTCTATTGTGTTGGGTTCTAATGAGTTCTTAAGGTTTTTGTTATGTATTTATATGTGAAAAAACTTAGTTATAATGTTCAATGGTCAATTGGATCAAGAAAAGAGTGAAAACAATGAGTTAAAGCTCAATGTGAATTTAGCCTATGCTTAGCTCGTGTTTCTAGTTCATCGGTGAGGATGTTATGTTGTTTTGAGCTCTTAATTGATGTGTTTAATGATTTAGGATGCTTGGTGAATGTATTATGATGATATATTAAGGATATAAAATCTTCAAATCAAGTCAAAACAGCTCAAGAAGGCTCGGAATGCTCAACAAAAACGCAAGACGCAAGTTGGATGCAATTTGGACACCTGAAAAGTATTGGGGCAAGTATCGATTGTACAGATGGCCAATGGAAGAATTAAAAATACCACTGGATTCATAAGGGGCCCAAGTTTTTGTAAATATGGCGCGTGTATCTTAATTTAGATTTTAAGGAGGCCCCGCGATGCATTGAAATCACAAACAGCTACTGGAATTTGACATATTTTTTACAATTGTGAATTAGCATGTCACCACATCGCGCCAATGCCCAAAATTGGGATAATTCTTCCTAGATGAAAGAAAAAAGCGTGGAAACCAAATCCAAGTCGGTTTTTGACTTGTTTACTATAAATATAACGTGTTAAATCACGTTTTAATCATCTGGGGATCTCTTGGAAACCCTAGATCCACTTGGAACATCATTGGAGGCTAACACAACTTCTTTTTAGGTTTTATAATTCTTTAATTTAGTCTTTTTATAGTTTGTGTCATCATTCCAAGGGATTGGATGATGAATATTTCCATTAAAGGCTAAAACCCTCTTTCTGGGGTTGAGGCCAAGAACATGAATACTCTTTAATATTCTTTATTATAGTTTAATTATGGATTATCATATGGATTTTTCTTGATTTCATCTTACTATTTTGATGTTTAGCTACCATTAGAATAAATCTATATTTCTATGTGAATCTGGGAGGAGAATCATAAGATAGAATGAAAAAATTAAGGAACAAGTTTCTTACTCTTTTATGAAATAAAGAGTTTGAATTAGCATCTAGGATAGGGATATACCTAGAAGAATTGTTTGATTCAAATTGCAAGAAGATAACTTATTGAATCTAGAAGAATTGTTGTATCTCTGCGGGAGTTATAGTTGCAATGTTCAATGGATAAAAGATTTGAGGTCGGGAGACTAAAATCGTAGCATAAACCTTGTGAATCAACAATTCGATAATCAATTAGATTGTGATAGGAATAGAGATTTGTAAGATTGTTTGAAATGCCTCAATCCTGGACTTTACTCCATTGATTGGCCAAGATTTTATTTTATGCATTAGTTTAGATTAGTTTTAATTTACAAAATTACAACTTTATTTTCTACTCTCCTTAATTAGTTAAACTAGAATAGGATAGATGATGAATGCAAGTCCCTATGAGATTGATACTTGAGCTTTTTTAGGACACTATATTACTTGATAAGACCACGTACACTTGTGTGCGCTTGGGCGCTGTCAGTAAGGTAGATAATTTCCAAAGATTGTATTTATCACCTTGTCCGAGATAAGAACACAAGTTCTGAATCTCCATGCCCTGAGTCAATTCTAGTGGTAAATGAGTTTTTAGAAGTGTTTCCTAAAGATCTTCCCAGAGTTCCTGTCGAGTACAAAATTGACTTTGAAATCAATCTCCTCCGCGATACCCATCTTATCTTAATTTTTCCTTACCAAATGGCTCTAGCTGAGCTCAAGGAATTCAAAAAATAGTTGAAAAATCTTCTAGATAAGGGCTTCATACTATATCAGTTCAGGTTGGCATGACCAAGTGTTCATATATCAGTTATTCAATTGTTCAGGTTATTTTTGTACATGTTTATACTTGGTTTTGCATTTAATATTCATGTTCATGCATTCATACTCAGTATGTATAATTATCGGTCTATTTCCATCTTACATACTAGTACATTTAAAGTATTAATCGCATACTCTCTTTTGTTCTATGTTGTCTTATAACATAGGTTTGAATGTTCAATTTCCCCATCGTACTTAGACAAATCGTGTGCCACTCAGCTGCAATATTGGTAAGTCCTCATCAGTCGAGGACTAATTATACTATTTCTCATGTTTTCTAGTACTTCAGTTCATGTTTATTTCAGTAGTCAGAGTTAGTTGGGGATCTATCCCAGCAACCCATCATGTTTAGAGGATTTTAGACAAACAATTAGTATGTTATCAGTTATAACTATTCATCACCTTTGATATTGTTTTGACATTCATATATTTTCATGAATGACTTCCGCATAGTATTTTGTTACTTTCTTTCATTCTTTACAGCATGTGCTAGATTAGGGGTTAGCTTGGTGTCACTTGTGGCCTTAAGCACCGTGTCTCGACTAGGAGACAATCTTGAGTCATGATAGTGATAGAGATATATTATGTATTTCATTGCGATATTGAATAAATACTAGGTTTTTTCTGTAGATAGAGTGATTATTTCTTTAATAGTAGTCTTTACTTGATATAGTTGTCTACTTAAGCTCGTTTAACCTATGATGTCTACTGAATACGAGTAGATTGTATTCACTTCTACTTTTCTATACTCTTTCAGTGCAGATCCTAGTACAACTTCTTTCTACGACCTTGATCATGCATATCCAAAAGTCATGGTGAGATTTCCCAATCGCAGCTGTCACTGGCTTCATCTATTGTATCTTATCATTATTTACGATTAAAGATAATGATATCGTTACTTGACATTCATTTTTGATAATAGAGTCGCTCTTGTATTCGTGACACTGAGTCTTGGGGCTTTTATGGCATTTCCGATTCTTTCAGGTTGTGATTCAAGGATCATTATCTTTTATTTTATTGCAAGATTTCGACTAATTGTATTCATTTTAAATGTATTCCATGATTGTGGGTAAGGCTTACCTACCACAGAGGGTAGAGTAGTGTCATCACGACTCTGAGGATTTGGATCGCGACATAAATTGAGAAAGTACTCCCTCTATCTCAATTTATATGGCACACTTTTCTTTTTAGTCCGTCTAAAACATAATGTCATTTTTTCTTATTTGGCAACTACTCCCTCCTTTACTAAATACTTGATATCCTCACTAAAAATATACATTCCATAATACTTGTTATTTTAGAAAATCAAGACATAATACTCCCTCAGTTTCAAAAAGAATGACCTACTTTTCTGTTTAGTCCGTTTCCAAATGAATGACACCTTTTTTTTTACAATACTTTAATTTCAACTTACATGTGGCATGTTTAAGACCACAAGATTAAAGGGTATTTTGGTACATTTGACATAATTTTAATTTAGGACCACAAAAATCAAAAGTCTTCTTTACTTTCTTAAACTATGTCACGTCAAATTAGGTCATTCTGTTTTAAACAAAGAGAGTATATTTATTTCATTTTACCCTTAGCACACTTTTCATTTATTGAAGAGAGATCACACTTTTCATTAATTAGAGAGACTAAAGAGAGATGATTAAAGAAATTAAATAAGATATGATGATAAAAACACATAATTTCTTAAGGGACGTGCAAGTAAAAAATGTGACAAGTATTTTGGAACGGATGGAGTATTTAATACACCCTCCATCTATGAATAGTTGTGCACTATTGACTTGACACACAAGTAAAAAATAGTAAATAAGAAAGATAATTTTACCATATCACTTTTTTTAATATAATTTATTCAATTCTTTGAAAAATTTATTGGGTAATGACTGTAATTAATAACTAAGGATAAAATAAGTAAATTATCCATTGGTTTTTTAAATTGAACAAGTATTTTTGAATATCTATTTTGTTATAGAGGATAAGTAAAATGAATGCACGGAGTACCACCATCTTTATTTTTATCCTTGTTGATCCCATTTAACACTTAATTGTGAAGAAAGATCAACTAAAAGTAAGCAATAAAAAGATCAACTAAGCAATAAAATGACGTCAACAAGAACAATACTCCCTCCGTTTCGAAATAAATGAATTATTAAGGTATTTATTGGTGTTTCAAGATAAGTGAATGGTTGAATTTTTTTTCTTCAAATTACCCTTATGATTTAACAAGTAAAAGAGACTGCAACTTTTTCTTTTTTGGGTAAAATAGACTTCAAAGGTAAAAATGGAAATTTATGTCTTTGATGTTTTTTTCTTAATCTGTGTGTCAAAATCCAACAATTCATTTATTTCAAAACTGAGTGAGTACATGGTAAACTTAACAAAGTCTTCCTTTATCTGTTAAATTTTGTGCCTGATCAAAAAGTTTACATAAATTGGGACATGGGGTAATAAAATGGAAATGAGAGACCACTTAACAAAATTACAGAATTAAAATTTAAAGATGAAAGTGAGCATTGAACTAGAATTTTGAGCCTATACAAGTACTACCGCACGCTCTTATAGAAAACACATGAACGGTAAAATATGACAAACCGGAATAACATGGCAAATATTTAATTGATATCAATTACTAGAAGTTTGAGCCCGTAAGAGTACATGTTTGATTGATATCAAATTCTTGAAGTAGTTCTACACAGATCGATGGCCATAATGGTGCTTAAATTCATAGGTGTCATGTACTTGTTAGAACCAGTAAAAATTGTTTTAAAAATGATCTTGTTCGCCTTTTCTGATGGATGGAAAGGATCCCAAAACGCATATTCATCTCTGTTGGGGCATAGATTTGATGCAGCTGTGCATAGTCCAATTCCGTTGTAAGGTCCTTGTCTACAACATGCTATCTTTGATGTAACAAATCTTGTTCAATATATAATTACTCCACGTAAAATTTGTGTATTTGTCAATTTACTTATAAGATTATCGTACCTCCTTGTTTTAATTTCACATGAAGGATAATTATTATGGAAAAATAAATAAATGTTACTTCTACACATTGACTAACGTAAGAAAGTTTTTGCATAATCGTTCACCTAGAAAGATAATTGCAGTAGTTGTTCATACAGGTAATGCTATAGAAAATAAAAGCATACCGTAGTCTTTGGAATTGGCGAAGAAGTCGTTCTGCATTTCCATGGCATTGACGGTGACAAAGATATCAGAGTCAAGTTCTTGATTGAGACGTGTAGTCATTTGGACAAGGAGTGGGTTGTAAATTGTTGTAGCTTCTTGAAGTTCCTTTGCACATTCCCCATTTGAGCTCCACAAGGCTAACTCTGCTGGGACACAACCCAGTGGTCCAGTTCCAATCACTAGCACTCGTCTAGCTCCCAGATCATTTAGTCTCTGTACATAAATTAACTATTCCACTCTTCTAATTACTTCACATTTAATTTCTACTTCATTATCATCAAAACAAAATATGTACTTTACTTTTGTGACGATCCACTTAGAATTCCTTTTCCGGACCCCTGTTTCTTCATAAGGCGAGTTCAAAATGAATTTTGACTAGTATAGCTTTATATACTTGGCATTTTAAAGTAGATATAAATTTTTTAGGTGAAAAGAGGGGAGCGTTGGAACAACTTTTATTACTCAATTTTGTACAACTAATTATTTAACTTGCGGAAACCAGTTAAATGCCCGTTTCTTCACAACTAATTATTGGCATTTGGCACTATCTTACTACTTCTATACTCTTCTTATCAATGGGCCTTTTAAAGTACTTAATAGATAACCCAATAAAAATGGTCAGAATAACTAACCTATATTACAGGATTCTACGCATTCTTCTTAAACTTACTATCATAGTCAAAGAAAAGAAGATTTAATAAGAAAAGGATATTTTCTTTTTCGGGCATACGAAAAATTTTGGACATGTATTTTATAATTGTTTGGTCAAAGTTTTTTATAAAGCAAAAGTGTTTAGTTTGTTTAAGAGGTGCTTACTTTAGACGTTGGAAGTGGTTGTTTCAAATTCATTAGCCAAAACATATATTGTTACTCTCCAAAAAATAATTTTTTCAGAAGCATTTCTAATTTAAAAATACTTTACAAGATAAGTAAAATTTAGAAATTTGATAAAAAAGGATGTAAGTTATGTACATTGATAATGTTACCCTTACTTTTACACCAGTTAGGGTAAGCACCTAATATAACAACTGACTTATAGTATGTTTGGTCGAGTTTCTAAAATTAATTGATTTTAATTTTTTATTTTTTTAAAAGTACTTTTTAAATAAGTATTTTTGGTGAGAAATAGTTTGTGTATGACTAATAAATTTAAAAAAAATTACTTTTAAGCAGTGATAAGTATTTAGTCAAGCTTTTAAAACTATTTTTACGTGTATATATATTTTTCTCAAAACTATTTTTTTTTTAAAAAAAATTTATAGTTTAGGAAAACTCTTTTTTATTACTCCTAGAATTCATTTATTTTCATCCAAAAATGGGCCAAACACCTCACTATTTTAAAATAATCACTTTTGAGAGAAAATATGTTTGATCAAACAGACTATTACTATTTATTTTAGGTTGTCAATAAGTGTTATTAAATAAAGTTATTTTATGTTGTCAGCAGCAAGAAGTAATTATTAACTATAGTCATTTTTCAATGTATTCACCAAAATTATTAAATTTATTATCCTTAAAAGTTGATCGGAGTGTAAAATTATTAATTTTTTTAATAAATAAAAATAGATGGGAAATTAGAAAATTGATTACCGTCAAAATTTTGTGGTACTCGATAACAACGACACGTGAGTAATCCTCGAGGTTGTACTGCATTTGCGGAAAAGGGTGTCAGAAAGTAGTTGTTGATAGTCATTTCCACCCAAAGTAATGAGGACAAGCGCATCATTCACTAGTCGCGCAGTTTGTTCCTCTCCTATAAGAGCACTCGCCCGCTGCTGACACAGGTGGACCTACATTGAGGCTAACAAGTGGACCTACATTGAGGCTAGCAGGGAGAAAAACTCTGTATATATGATTTGTATATCTATATATATATATCAGAGTATTATGTTAAATATATGTTGTGCACCCACAATAACAATTAGGTTGGTTTGCGAAATGGTTCGGTATGCGACGTGAAAGTTGCTCTTAATGTGTGATTGTTTAGGTTCGAGCCCCAGCAACAACGTTTTATTGCTCCTTTTATCATTTTCCAATTTTCTATTTCGAGATTGCTCAAGTTCGAACCCCAACAACAATGTTTCTTTGTTGCTTCTTTTTCCATTTTTCAAATTTCTTTACACTTGTTGTGCAAATGTATATATTTATCTTTTGATTAAAAAAGACTTCCTACTTAGTAGTCATTTATTTCATACTTTTTTTTTATGTATTGTGGATATTATTGAGCTATTTTTTATTTTATTTCAAAATACAAGCTTCTCTCCAACTTCAAAAGGTAGATATTCTCCCTAGTTTATACTGTATAATATTTATTTTCTTTTAATCTTTTGATCATTGACTTATTTTTTATTTTAAAAATTAGCAATTTAAAGTGTGAAATAGGCTTAAATCAAACGTGCAACTATCTAGCAAACAAATCTCACGAATTTCATATTTTTCGAAAACTTTCTATTATTATTCAAAATATAAAAGTGCGTTGAATTTAAGTAAGGTGAATAACACAGTTTTGTCATATTAAATCTAATTAATGATATTCAATAATATTAAAATTTTGCTTATAAAATACTATACCTTAACTTGGGTTGCCTCCCAAGCAGCACCTGATTTGGTGTCTCGGCACGAACCAATCTCTGACTCAACCATTTTTATTCATCCTTTTCTTCATGCTCAGAGGCCATCTTCTTATTCGTTTCTGACCTCTCGAGTGTGAACTCCTAAGGTCAACAACTTTCTCAACTTTAGCCTTTTCAAGCTCATCAATCTGCATCATGTTGGGCTAAGGTATTAGAGACTTGGGCGGCTCAATGAGGTATTCCAAAGAGGTATTTTTGGAATAGGCACCACCATCTGAAATATCCTTAGTTTTGACCCTTAAAAAATTCCCTAGAATTTTATTCTCCGGACCCAATATGACTCATGGGTACGAGCCGTATGTTGGGGTACGAGTGGTATGGTCCTATCGTGTGCTGACCAATGTTAGTTGGTAGGATAATTTTGATCACTAAAATAGGTATGACTTAAGGGTATGAGGCGTAAGAGTTTGGACGAGTCGTATCAAGGACTCGTATAGTGGGCAGTGTTTGATCCTCTTAGTATTTCATTCTTCCAGGGATATGGGTTATGGGTACGGATCATATATGGTGGTTACGACTTGGTTGGATGAGTTGTATAGTGGACAGTGTTTGATCCAAAGGTTGAGGATTGGATACGAGTGGTGGGTACCAATCGTATAGAAGGTTACGACTCATATAGGTCAGTTGTATCCCTGCGATGGGTTTTTATGGGATTTAAGTGAGGGTATTCTGGATATTTTCCTCTTAACTTAAATAGTACCAACAACTTATAATACACTTTAGAGGCTATTTACCCTATTATTCTATTAATTAACACTTAGAAACTATTCCAAAACACTTCATAATTATCTTAAGAGCTTTTGGGGAAAGAAGGCTAGGGTTTAATCTTGCAGATTGCTTTGGGCCTTGTCTTGGTGATTTATTTCCATCAATTCTTTGGTATAAGGCATGATTATCTTACCTCATTGTAATTTTAATTAAATGCATGGTTTATATGATTGATTTCATGGTTTTACTATTTAATGATTATAGTTTTCAACTATTATTTGGGGATTTTTTTATTGAATGCTTGGTTATGATTTTCTATGGTTTTACTTATGCTTTTATATGCATCAATGGTGTATTTGGACAATTGGATTGTATGGTAATGTTTTAATGGTCTTTGGAATTGGTTTTGGTTATATTATGCCCCAAGGTGTTTGAAAAAAATACTTATAAAGATGTGTTCATTGCATTGACTTCTTTTAATGAAACTCTTGTATATTTTAAACCGGATAAAGGATTTATACATGGTTTAAATGGTTTAAAAAGTCTAAAGGCTTAATGGTTATGATTGTGGAGAACATGAAAATCTCCCAAGTGGATTTACTATGGTAATTGGAAGGGCACCTAAGTTCCCCTTAACCTAAATGGTTTGGCTATAGATATTACTTGCAAATAAGGGGTGGTATGATGATACCACTAATATTGGCCTTGGTTAATATATGGTAAATGAATTGTTTGGGCATGGTTGTAATTGGGCATTAATGGCGCGGTTTGTAGCTAAGTCATAGAAGGTGGAGGTCCCGAGGGGACCAAAATAAAAAACTCATATTTTTTGATATAAGGGGTCTTCGATGACCGTATGCGTGTGTTACATTTTATATTAGGGGATGTACTAGTCATCCCATAGGATATTCCCTGGTCGTGCTGCTACACATACTGGGGCCCTTTTAATAGGTGAAGCTGAACCCATATGGCTGTGCATGGTTTAGGACGGCCACGCTACACAGCCCAGGTATAAAGGTTTTAAATGCATGCTATAATCATTTCCCTTTACTGACACTTATATACGTATGGTTGTATGCATTATGAATGGTTTAACTTGGTTTTATAATTGACATTATTTTATCTTTATCTTGAGATTCATGCTAGCGGTCACTCGCTAACCCCATCTACTGGCGATTATATACACACGCTATACAGGAACTGGTTATTCTACTACTCCTGTTTAGCACACACATTTGATATTATTATTTGGATTGAAATGGTGAGCTTTCATCCTTTTGGGAGGTATCATTTCATGTTATGGATTTATTTAGACACTTTTATTTTCTTTAGATATTAGTTTTGGCCATGGTTGGGGGCATGTCCCAACTGGATTTGTTTTCTCTTTTGGATAGAGGTTTTGTGGTACTTTTAGGGGTTGGTATGGGCGGGATCGGTAGAGGTGTCAGCCTTATCATTGGTATTGATATTGAGGCTGGCATCATCGAATATTATTTCTTACTATTTTGTCATATTACATTTTGGGATGATTTTTTATTTTGTTCTGGTATTCCCTTTGGTCTATGTTCTAGGGTTTGGTTTGGTATGGTTGGGTAGTTGGTGTGGTACGGTTGGACTCAGTTGGGTCAGTCACGGTTGTGACCCTATCCTAAAGTCTTAATGAGAACAATAACGCTATCTTGTTACATGTTTGAAATTTAGCCCACCTAAAGATGGATATAGGTGGTTGGGCTGGGTAATCGGGGGCGGGCCCAGGTCCTAGTTAGACTTGGGATACCCATTATGACATGGCCCGACGTCGTGTTATTTCAAGTTGGTATCAGAGCCTAGGTTCATGGTGAACTGGGAAGTCAACAAAGTTGTGTTGAGTAGAGTCTCTTTTAGGAGTGTGAAGTGCGCCACACTCATAAGAGAGAGGTTGCAAGACATTTAGGAATATTTCACTTTCTTGGTATTCTATCTTCAAGCTTGAGTTCTCAATCCTGGAATCTTCTCTAATCCTTGTTTGTTCATTTTTCAAATCATGCCTCCTAGATCTGGACCACAAGGAGATACTTTCGTCCTATCTGGGGATAATGCTGAAGGGGTACGTCCTACGTCTGGAGTACATCTTCGATCTCATGGTCCTATTCCTGATGGTGCTGGAGTTCTTCCTATTCCTACTAGTTCTCCTCAGGTCCCTCAGGGCAACATGACGAATGTAGAATTTTGTCAGTTTATCCATTTTATTGCCCGATTGGTTGTTGCTGAGGTTGAACGGGGTGCGGCTGGGGCTTTGTCTACTGAGCCACAAGGATTGGTTAATTTATAAAGATGGTCCTAAGTTTTACTATGGTGAAGATGGAGGAGGATCCAAAGAATTTCTTGGATGAAATAGAAAAGATATTTTGGGTGATGCAGGCTACTAATGTAGAGGGGGTTAACTTTGCATCTTATCATTTCAAAGATATTACTTATTAGTTCTATGAGGAGTGGGACAGGGATAGAGGTGATATGGAAGAGGAAGGGTTGTGGGAGGCCCTTTTTAATGCCTTCTTGGATTGGTTCTTTCCTCAAGAGTTGAGAAAAATAGAGATGGAGGAGTTTATGAACCTCAGTCAGGGTAGGATATTAGTAAAGGAATATGCTTTGAAGTTCCATCAGCTATCAAGGTATGCTCCTAATTTGGTGGCTGATATGAGGTTGAGAAAGAGGAAGTTTGCTTCTGGGTTGAATAAGGATTTGATTCTGGAGAGAAAGATTGCCTTGCTGATTAAAGATATGGACATCTCGAGGTTGACTATTCATATGCAGTAGGTTGAGGATGAGATGAGAAAGCAAGCAAAGTTTAGGGATTGTCAGGGAAAGAAAGCAAGTTTTTTGATCAGGGTCAGTGTGGTAGAGATAGTGGCAAGTGGCAGAAAAAATGTGGGGGAGTTCTGGCTCTTTTTCTGCTAGTGGTCCTTATCAGTCGGAAGACAGGCGTCATCAAGGTGGTGATAATTCTCGGGCATGGGTTGCCCAATATCAGGCAAGCGAAGGTTAGTCAATTTTTTCATGTCATCCTTGTCGATTCTATGGTCAACCTCTTTGGGGCTTTTGCGAGAAAGAAGGGACAATGCTTTAAGTGTGGCCCAGTAGGCCATCGACTCAGGGATTTTCTGGTCAATAAGGTTGCTACGGGGGTGAATAAGATTCCTGTGGCTTCATCTTCTATTCCTACACCTGGGGAGGCATCTGTTTATATTACTGCTCCTGGTTCTAGTGTTGGTCAAAACAGTTTGTATGCTTTGGCATCCCAACAGGAATCTGAGGCATCACCTGATATCATTACTAGTACGTTACAACTCTTCTCTCATGATGTATATTTTTTGATTGATCGGGACTACACTCTTTGTTATGTGACTCCATATGTGGCTGTGTATTTTGGTTTTAATTTGAAAGTTATCTCAGATCCCTTTTCTATTTCTACCCCAGTAAGTGACTCGATTATTGCTAAGAGAGTCTATAGAGGGTGTGTGGTATCTGTTGGTAGCAAGCAGATCTTGGAGGATCTATTTAAGTTGGATATGGTAGATTTTTATGTAATTCTAGGTATGGATTATGTTCATTCTTTTTATGCGTCTATAGATTGTCGGACCTGTAGGGTTATCTTTAAGTTTCCTGGTGAGCCAGTTATAGAATGGGAAAGTAGTTCCTTATCTCCTAGGAAGAGGTTTATTTCTTATCTTAGAGCTCAGAGGTTAATCTCCAAGGGTTGTCTTTATCACTTGGTTGGGTTAAAGATTCTAACTCGTAAGGTCCTTCTTTGTCTTCGGTCCCGATGGTTAGTTAGTTTTCAGAGGTCTTTTTGTATGATCTTTCTGGTGTTCTTTTGTATAGGGAAATAGAGTTTTGTATTGATTTGCTTCCAGACACTCATCTAATTTCTATTTCTCCATATGGAATGGCTCCGGCTGAGTTGAGGAAACTCAAAGATCAACTTAAGGATCATCTGGATAAGGGGTTTATTCGTCATAGTGTTTCTACATGGGGTGCACTGATATTGTTTATGTACAAAAAAGATGGTTCTCTTTGGATGTGCATTAACTATAAGCAACTGAACAAGGTGACAGTTAAGAACAAGTATCCTCTTCCTCGGATAAATAATTTATTTAACCAGTTATAGGGTGCCAAGTTCTTCTCTAAGATAGATCTTCGATTTGGGTACCATCAGCTAAAGATTAGGGAGGTGTATATCCATAAGACGAATTTTCATACTTAGTATGGGCATTTTGAGTTCTTGGTGATGTCATTTGGGTTGACTAATGCCCCGACAACATTTATAGACTTGGTGAACAGGGTGTTCAGACATTATTTGGGTTTTTTTATTGTGTTTATTGATGATATTTTGGTTTATTCAAAGAGTGATGTGGATCAGGCTAATCACCTCTATGTGGTGTTTCAGACCTTAAAGGAATAATATTTCTATGCCAAGTTTTCTAAGTGTAAGTTTGGTTAAATGTTGTAACTTTCTTGGGCCATATTATTTATAGTGAAGGGATTATGGTGGATCGGTAGAAGGTTTCTGTGGTGAAGAGGTGGCCTAGGCCCATGACTCCATTCGATATTCGAAGCTTCTTGGGTTTATCCAGATATTATATGCGGTTTGTGGAAAGCTTTTCTTCGATAGTTGCTCCTTTCACTACGTTGACTCAGTAGAAGGTTAAGTTTTCTTGGTCGGATACTTGTGAAGGGAGTTTTGAGAAGCTAAAAGATAAGTTGACTTCGGCTCCAATCCTGACTTTGCCGAAAGGAAATGATAAATTTGTGGTTTATTATAATGCATCTCAGTTAGGGCTTGGTTGTGTTTTGATATATCATGGGAAGGTGATTTCCTGTTTTTTTAGGAAGTTGAAAGTACTTAAGAGGAATTATCCTACTCATAATTTGGAGTTATTGGCGGTTGTGTTTTCTTTGAAATATGGAGGCATTATTTGTATGGTATTTACGTGGATATCTTTTTTTATCACAAGAGTCTTCAGTATGTATTCACTCAAAAAGAGCTTAATCTCAAAAAGAGGAGGTGGCTCTAGCTTATCAAGGATTATGATATAAGTCTTCACTACCACCCAGGTAAGGCTAATATGGTTGTTGATGCTCTTAGTAGGTTATCCATAGGGAGTTTGGCTCTTGTAAAGGAAGGCAAACGGGAATTGGTGAAGGATATTCACCTCTTGACTAATCTTAGAGTTCTTCTTTTGTACTCTATTGATGGTGGTGTGATGGTGCAAGAAGTGGTTCAATCATCTCTTGGTGCAGAGATTAAAGAAAAATAAGTGTTGGACCCTGTCTTGATGAGAATCAAGTGATATTGGTGGGAAAAAGGTAGTGGTGTTTGAGATTAGTGGTGATGGTACTTTACGGTACCAAGAGAGGTTGTGTGTTCCTGATGTCGATGGGCTGCGACAAAGGGTTTTGGCTGAGGTGCATGAGTCGCGCTATGTTGTTCATCCTTGGTCGACAAAGATGTATCATAATCTCAAGGAGATCTACTGGTGGATTGGCATTATGAGGGATGTGGCTGCTTTCGTGGCTAAGTGTATGGTGTACCAACAAGTTAAGATTGAGCACATAAGGCCAAGAGGGTTGTATCAATAAACTGATTTGCCCAAATGAAAGTGGGAAATGATCAATATGGACTTCATTATCGGTCTTCCTCGATCTCGTAATCAGTATGATTCGATTTGGGTCATCGTGGATAGGATGACCAAGTTTGTGCATTTCTTGCCAGTGTGGACTACCTTTTTGGTGAAGGATTATGCGAGGTTGTATCTTCAGGATATTGTAAAGCTGCATAGGGTTCCTGTTTTAATTATCTCTGATTGTTGTACGCAGTTTACATCTCATTTTTGGCAGTCTTCCCAGAAAGAGTTGAGGACTAAGGTTAGTTTGAGCACTGCTTTTCATCCACAGTAGGATGGGCAAACGGAGAGAACTATTCAGACATTGGAGGATATGCTTCGGGCCTGCGTGATTGACAATAGTGGCAATTGGGTTGAGCATCTATATTTGGAAAATTTTCTTACAATAATAGTTATTATTAAAGTATTGGTATGGCTCCTTTTAAGGCATTGTATGGTAGGAGGTATAGATCTCCTATTGGGTGGTTTGATCTTTGAGAAACGGACATGTTTGGTTTGGATTTGGTTTATCAGGCAATGAAGAAGGTCAAGGTGATTCGGGATAGGCTTAAAGCCACCCAAAGTCACCAAAAGTCCTATGAGGATGTTAGGCGTAGAGACTTGGAGTTTGAGGTCGGGGATAGGGTGTTCCTCAAGGTGTCTCCCATGAAGGAAGTGGTGCGGTTTGGGAAAAAATGGAAACTCAATCCTCGGTTCAATGGTCCTTATGTGTTTTGCGATGAGTTGGCAATATTGCTTATGAGTTGGAGTTGCCATCTAGCTTAAGTTTGGTTTATCCGGTCTTCCATGTTTCTATGTTGAGGAAGTGTCTTGGTGATCCTTCTTCAATTGTTCCTTTGGAAGGATTAGGTATTTCAGATTCTCTATCTTATGAAGAGGTCTCAGTTGAGATATTAGATAGGCAAGTTCATCTATTGCGGACCAAGGATGTGACTTCGATTAAGGTTCTATGGTAGAACCATAAGGTTTAAGAAGCTACTTGGGAAGCAGAAGAGGACATGAAGTCCAAGAATTCGCATTTGTTTTCTGCTCCTAGGATTCGTACGGAAGCTATGTGTCATGAACACATAGGTATGTGTCTTGAATACATCTTTATTTTTTTAGTTTGTTAAAGAAAAAATTAACATCTTTGCCTCTTTGTTGAAGAGATGTTTGATAATGTAAATGAATCTGTGTGGTTACCTCTATCATTTCTGTCATTCGTGGATGAATGTTTCTAGTGGGAGAGACTGAAACATCCTGGGTTTTAACCCTTAGAAAATTCCCTGGAATTCTATTCTCCGGAACCAATATGACTCATGGGTACGAGCGGTATATTGGGGTATGAGTGATATGGTCCTGTCATATGTTGACTAGTATTAGTTGGTGGATGGTTTTGGTCACTAGAATGGGTATGACTTAGGGGTATTAGTCGTAAGGGTTTGGTATGAGTCATATTAAGGACTCGTATAGTGGGCAGTGTATGATCCTCCTGGTATTGCATTCTACAAGGGATACGTGTTATGGGTATTGATCGTACGTAGTGGTTATGACTTGATTTGATGAATCATATACTGGAAAGTATTTGATCTAAGGGTTGAGGCTTGGATACGAGTGGTGGGTACCAATCGTATAGAAGGGTACGACTCGTATGGGTCAGTCATATCCCTGTGACAGATTTGTAAGGGATTTAAGTGGGGATATTCTGGATATTTCCCTACATACCCTAACTAGGACCCACAACTTCTAATACACTTTAGAGGCTATTTACCCTATTATTCTATTCATTAACACTTAGAAACTATTCTAAAACACTCTATAATTTTCTCAAGAGCTTTTGGGGCCAGAAGGCTAGGGTTTCATCTTACTGATTGCTTTGGGGCTTGTCTTAGTGATTTATTTCCATCAATTCTTTGGTATAAGGCATGATTCTCTTCCCTCATTGTAATTTCGACTAAAAACATGGTTAATATGATTGATTTCATGGTTTTACTATTTCATGATTATGGTTTTCAACTATTATTTGGGGTTTTTGATATTAAATGCTTGGTTATGGTTTCCTATGGTTTTACTTATACTTTTATATGTATCAATGGTGGATTTGGACAATTGGATTGCATGGTAATGGTTTAATGATGTTTGGAATTGGTTTTGGTTATATTATGCCCACAAGGTGTTTGATAAAATGCTTATAAAGATATGTTCATTGTATTGACTTTTTTTAATGGAACTCATGCATGTTTTAAACTGAATAAAAGATTTATACATGGTTTAAATGGTTTGGAAAGGCTAAAGGCTTAATGGTTATGCCTGTTGAGAACATGAAAGTCTCCCAAGTGGATTTACTATGGTAATTGCAAGGGCACTTAAGGTCCCCTTAACCTAAATGATTTAGCTATGGATATTACTTACAAGTAAGGGGTGGTATGATGATACCACTAATATTGGCCTTGGTTAATACATGGTAAATGAATTTTTTGGACATGGTTTTAATTGGGCATTAATGGCGGGGTATGCAGCTAAGCCGGGGAAGGTGGCAGTGCAGGGGGGACCAAAACCAAAAACTTATATTTGTCGATATGAGGGGTCTTCGATGACCGTGTGTGTGTATATTTTATATTGGGGATGTAATAGTCATTCCATGGAATATTCCCTGGTCGTGCTACTACAAGCACTGGGGCCCTTTTCGCAGGGGGAGCTGAACCCAAATAGCCTATGGGTGGTTTAGCATAGCCAAGCTACACAACCCAAGTATAAGGGTTTTAAATGCATGATAAACCCGGTTCCCTTTCCCGGCACTTATATATATATATGGTTGTATGCATTATGGATGGTTTTACTTGGCTTTATCACTGGTATTATTTTATCCTTATCCTGAGATTTATGCTAGCGGTCACTCGCTAACCCCGTCTACTGGAGGTTGTATACCCACGCTATGCAGGAATCGATCATTCTACTCCTCCTGTTTAGTACGCATCTTCGGTATCAGCATTTGGACTGAAGTGGTGAGCTTCCATCCTTGTGAGAGGCATCATTTCATGTTATGGATTTCTTTAGAAACTTTTTTTTTCTTTGGATATTGGTTTTGGCCATAGTTAGGGGCATGTCCCAACCAAATTTATTTGCTCTTTTGGATAGAGGCTTTGTGGTACTTCTGGGGGTTGGTATGGGCGGGATCGATAGAGGTATTAGCCTTAGCATTGGTATTGATATTGATATTAAGGTTGGCATCATCGAACATGATTTCTTACTGCTCCGTCATATAATATTTTAAGATTGATTTTCATATTATGTTCTGGTATTCCCTTTGGTCTATAGTCTATGGTTTGGTTTTCTATGGTTGGGAGATTGGTGTGATACGGTTGGACTCGGTTGGGTCGGTCACGGTTGTGACCCTATCCCAAAGTCTTAATGAGAATAATAACGCTATCTTGTTATATATTCAAAAGTCAGCCCACCTAAGGCTAGATATAGATGGTTGGGTTGGTAACGCGGGCGGTCCCCGGTCCTGATTGGACTTGGGATGCCCATTACGACAAGGCTCGAGGTTCGGTCGTGTCACCACCCCATACTTATCCCCATCAATCACAGTAATTATGCATAAATATTTGTAGTGAGATATTGTGTTGAGTAGTTTCTACACTTTGAAAACCGTCTCTTCATCATCCAGCTTTATTGTGAGAGTTTCCTCTCTCACATCTATCAAAGCTCCTCTCGTCACCAAGAATGGATGTCCTAAGATTATCGGCACCTTGTCATCTGCCTTAAAATCCAAAACAATAAAATCAGCAGGAATAATAAAATTACCAACCTTGATGAGAACATCCTCTATGATTCCTTCAGGATGAGATAGATTCTAGTTGACCAACTGGAGTATCACAGAGCTCAGTCTCGGCTTCCCTAAGCCTAAAGTATTGAACAAGGACAAGGGCATCATATTTATGCTTGCCCCTATATCACTAAGTGCATGGACCACCTCACTATTCCCAATTTGAATAGGGAGAGTGAAGTTTCCAGGGTTCTTGAGCTTTTGAGGCATCTTCTGTATCACCACAGAGCTAAACTCCTCAGTGAGTGCTACTGCCTCTATATCCTACAGCATGACCTTGTTAGTTACCTCTTTCTTCAAGTTCTTAGCGTACTTAGGCATTCCCTGTAAAACATCTAAAAGAGGTAAGTTAATGTGAAGCTCTCTGAACGTGTCAAAGAACTTCGTGAAACATGTATCCTCTTTCAGAATTAGCCTCTGTGGGAACGGTGGTGGTAGTCTCTTCTTCACCTCTTCAGAAACTTTGGTTTTTGAGTACTCAGACTTCCTTGAATTTTTAGCATTCTGGCCATCTACCTGTTTAGGAACCAAATCAGCATCTACCTCCTTAGTTTTCTTTGGAGGTTCTTTACTAAGCTCTTTACCACTCCTCAAAGTGATTGTCATCACTTGTTTTGGACTTTCAGTGTCACTTGGCAAACCACCTTGAGGCCTGGTATTTTGTACCTTCTGAAGCTGACCTATCTGCAACTCTAAGATCCTTGTAGCCATTTGCTGGTTATTTATATCTGCCTCCAACTGTGCTTGACCAGCCATAATTTGTTTCAACATCTTTTCCATATTACTAGTTTGAGTTTTTACCTGATTTCCTTGAACCTGCTATTGTTGGGCGTTCTATGGATGATTTGTTGGCTGAGTCTGCCACTTCATGTTATAGGCGTTCCCATAATTAGGCATCTGAACATTTACCACAAACATCACCGACTATGAATTGGCAGCACACATCTCTGTAGATAACTACTATTTCCATACACCACGCACCAAGTACTTGTCTACTGAATTACATTCACAGTGGTTGCAGATATAGCAATAAATTGATCCACCTCCAACACACCTGCAACCTTATTTGTAGTATTTCATGAGTCTGAATGCCACTTGGGATTCCCTTGTGCGATCCGATTCAATAAGGTATACAACTCATCATACGTCAAATCTAAAACTTGACCACCTGTAGCTGAATCTAGCAAAATTTTTGTGTCATGGTCAAGTGGTTCAACAAAAGTGTGATCTAATACCTTATTAGACTGATGATGATACGGACAGTCCCGAAGAAGTTCTTTGAACCGCTTCCAAGCATGATATGAATTCTCATCTGGCTTCTGTTTAAAGCACACAATCACACTGTGAAGTCTTGTAGTATTGCCAGATGGAAAAAATCGGATAAGGAATTTCCGGTATAAGTCATCCCATATTGTGATTGAATTTGCTGGCTCAATGTTCAACCTCTTTTTCTCTTCCCCCAACAGTGAAACAGGGAACAGTCTCAGCCTTACATAATCAGTTGACACACCCGTAGGGATGAATGTGTCACTGATCTCTAAAAAGTTTTGCAGATGGGCTTTTGTATCTTCATGTGAAAATCCTGTAAACTATCCACTACTGATCAAAAGTTGCACCATGTACTGTTTCAGCTCAAATTTACCTCCAGTAGCTGGCTTCTAAAAAGGGGAGCTCAAATTTATCTGAAGTGGGATTTCCACTTCGGGAACTGTCCTGCGGGCTAGTTGTTCTTCCGCCATGAGAGCAGGATCATCTTGTTTCTCGTGACTTTGCAGAAATTGGTGGAGAAGTTTTTCTCTCCTCAATTGATGATGCAGATGCTCAGGTTTGGGGTTTGGTTCGACCAATTCCCTATCTCGTGTCAGCCTACTAATTTGTCAACCTGTTTTCTGCAAATTCAATACCAAAGAACAAGAATAAATCACTAAAGATATCTGAAGAGGGAAACTAAAAACCAAATAGTTGCCAAATTACAAGTCCTCGACAACGACACCAAAAACTTGACAGTGCCCAAGCGCACAGGTAAGTGTACATGGTCTACCAAGTAATATAGTGGCCTTAATGAAAGCCGAATATCAATCCCTTAGAGACTTGTTCTAACAAGTATTCAATTCTAGTTCACTATTAAGATCAATCTAGTACAAGTGTAACGAAAAGAGTTTTGAATATTTGTAAACTAAAGTAAATTAAGCAGTGTGTAAAATAAAAGATGTGAGACAGTCAATGGATGGAAACCTAGGGTTAAGGCACTTTGAACAATCATACTATGCTATTGAACCTCATTCGTTAGGTTACTTATCTTGGTTATTTATTCGTAGGATTTATTGCATGATCATGGTCTCCTGACCTCTAATCACCTACCTAACTTGGCCATTACAATTACATCATTGTGTGAGGATGTTATAATCTAATTAAGTGCTTAAAGATATCATCCTACATGCGAACCAAGCTAGTATTCTATGTACATCCTTGTCCTAGACGCTAATTCAAATTCTTTATTTTATAAAAGAATGAGAACCTTATTCTATCTTCCCATTCCTCTTCCCCAGATCACAAAGTCGATAATATATATATTCTAATGGTCGCAAATCCTCAAAATAGTTACAATAAGAATGAACAAATAGCCAAATATTATAAGAAATCCAATCAAATTTAATTCATAACAATCACAAACATGTTCTTGGCCTTAACCCCAGATAGGGGGAATTTGGCGTCTAATGGACTAACCATAATCCAAATACTTGAATACATGATTAAATCTATTAAAAGGCTAAAGTAAGGAGAAATAAATCCAAAAAAATATGGGTATAAACCTCCCCTCCAGTCCCAAGACGTCCAAAAGTGTTTCCAATAAGTACAAAAAGTCCTATTTATAGACATGCCAATTTGGCCCTGTGTGATCTTTGCCTCGCGCCGCGTTTGTTAGTCAAGCGAAGAAAGTTCCATGTCACATTCCTTAAACCAGTCAAGCAAGTTCCGCATCGTGTGGATTGTTCCATTCAAGTAAGTGTTGCATCGTGGGGAAATCGCGTTAGCTCACTCGAAGTTTCATCTTAATGTTAAACTATTGCCTTGTGTATTTGTCTTTCATTCCAAGCCTTTGAGGTATGTTTATACTTGATTTACGGCCGTTTGAACATCTATATATCACTATAATCAACTCACAAAGAATAATACATCATCATATACCACAGATTAGAGATCAAAACAACACAATATCAAGAACGAGGAACTAGAAACACGAGTTAAGACTAGGCTTGCCCACGTTGATCTTTAACTTATGTTTTGACTCTTGACTTGATTCAATTGACTCTTGGACATTATAAAAAAGTTTTTACACACATAATTACATAATTATATCATTAGGAACTCATCACACAAGTTATATTCTAAAGATAGACTCGAACAACACCTAGCTCAAGCTAGTAACACTAGTTTTCTTGTTTTAACTCTAAGTGATCAATTTAATTATAAATTTATTTGAAAGACACCTTTAACATTGTAATCACATACGTAAATACTTAGATTCTCAATTATATCATCATTCACTCATTAAGCACACAAGAAATCCTCAAAATTAGGGTAAATAAGTTAGGATAACAACACTAAAGTGCATAAATCAACCTCAGATCAATATTTTCTCTTAGAAGCTCATGTACCTGTTTAGAATAGATCCTAGAATAGTTTATTTCTATATTAATTTCCTAAATTATGTAATAATGGTTGATTACTTATGATTAATAAAAACTTCTACATGTTATGTTGAATAGGTGGTAAGGAGTTTCCTATCTAGGTGGATTAGAGTAGGTGCCCTCACGATCCATTAGGTTGAATCGTGACACATTATTTTTCCTTAAACTCTTAGGATCATGTCACCACTTGGTCGGGACTCTCATATGATGTAGCTAAGTGTTTTCATGATGTTAAATTGGTGGCAAGTTCATTATTCTAATTTTATTTATTTTATTATTATCATTCTTAAACATATTCATGCATTGGTCTATATATAATGGTAAATGACTATCGATGATACAAAATGTCTATCATAGACCAGAGCTATTAGATATTGACAACAACTAATTGAGTATACACTTATTTTGAGGTTTGGAATTAGGATTAATGATTAGCAGTTTTGGAGTTTGGAGTTAGGGTTTTAGGTTTAGAGTTGAATGTTTGCAATTTAGGTTTGGGGTTTGCTATACTTTTTCAAATTCAGCAATTTTTTTAATAATCATTTTCTAGAGTCTATCCCCGACCACTAATCGATTATAGATTGTCGTGCTATATACTTACTCATTTTGAATTATATATGCTTAACTACTATTGTGGTTTAGTAAATATAACTAGTGTTATTCGGATCGTGCTAAGTTCGGGCCTAAAATTAATGTCAGAAATATAATTTTTAATTATCATTTTTTTACACTTCATACATTAATTAATTGAATCAGTTTGACAATCAAAAGTTACCTACAAAACTTTACATTCACTCATTTTGGATAACACTTGCATCTTCTATATTATTGCAATTGTTGACAATGAGTTAGCCTATGCTAACTCTTAAAAGTAACATCTTTTTGTAAACTCCTAAAAATCACTCTCTCCTGTCACTTCTATGAGAATTTCTCGCTTTTTACAATTTGAACTTAGCACAAAAATTGAACTACAATTTGAACTTAGCACAAAATTAAATTAGATTGGTATAAATGAACTACTTTCTTCGTTCATTTTTATTTATCATATTTGAATATAGCATGGTTATTAAGAAAATAATGATTGACATGATTATTTTATAACATTATCCTTATTATTTGATATTTAATAAAGTATTAGATCTTGAAAAATTATTTTAAAAAAACTAATTAATGCTAAGCGTAAAAATGAGAAAAGTTAATTATCTTTTTTATATATATTAAAATTGTCTAGTAAAAATGAAAATCCATTGCTAGAGTAATGTATTTTCTTCATCTCATATTAGTTAATCATTTTTAAATATATATATATGTTAAGAAATCATAAATAAGAAGATAGGTTTTCCCTTACAAAGGAAAAATTATCTATTTGAATACTTTTTATAAAATATTTACTATATTTAAAAGGGATAACTACATGACATAGTAAATATACACTCCTAATTACACTATTTAGTCTAAGTTTCAATTAATTAAAATCCATAGCCCTTCATGTCTATTAAATACAATTCATAACATCTCTCATTTATTTTCTCTCTTTCTCTATTTTCTATTACTGTATTTTTTAAAACAATTTCTTTTCCTTTTTTTTTTCATTTTCTCTTTCTTTTTTCTTTTTTTGTTTTCTTTTTCTTTTTCTTTTTTTCCTTTTCACTTTTTCTCCTTCTTTTTTTTTTTCTTTTTTTTTGTATTTTCTCTCTCATTGTTTGTTGTTATTGTTGTATTTTATATTTTATATTTATTTGTATCATACTATATATTTTAAATAAATTTACTAGCTGTAGTTGAATAGTTTAACCGAGAATATGTACAATTTACGTTAGTATTTGTATTTCAAATTTATCATTTGTATTTGTATATAAGCAAGTATCATTTTGTATGTATCATTTGATGCAAATGTAACATTTGTATTTGTATAGTTTATCATTTTATAATACAAGTATTCGTAGAAAGAAAAATAAAAATTCTTTTTCAATTATTTAAAAAATACAAATGATCTTGTCAACTACAAATTTAAATACAAACAAATGGAATAAATTAATTACAAATAAAAATACAATATGCGGTTAACTTACAGATATGAATAGAAACTAGTTATTTAAAAATACAAGTGCATCGATAAAAATAATACACAAATACAAACAAAATAAAATCACAAAATATAAATACAATGTCCAATCAATTATAAAATACAGATATAAAATAATTCTTTAAAATACAAGGGTGAATTGTATAAAATATAAATGATGGTGCATACTAGCAAACATAAATACAAGTGCGAACTATAAAATACAAATAGAAATGCAAACTATAACATACAAATACAAGTGCGAACTATAAAATAAAAATACAAATGCGAACTATAACTTATATACAAATACAAATGCGAACTATAAAATACAAATACAAATACAATTGTATCAACGAATACAAAAATATACATGATGATGTGAATACAAATACGATTATGATAATTTTATTATTATTCGTGACTTGTACTCAAGTAGCCATATTTTTCAAAAATATAAAAAATAGAAAATAGAAAAAAAAGAAAGAAAAAAAGTATACAAAAGAAAATGATAAAGAAAAAAATAAAAAAAAATAGAAGCTAGAGAGAGAAAATAAAAAGAACGAAAAGAAAGAAACAAGAAAAAAGGAAAAAAAAACAAAAATATAAAAGAAAAAACACGAAAAATAAAAAAATACAAAAAATGAAAAAAAAAGAATAAAAAACAAAATGAAAAAAGAAAACGCAAACAGAAAAAAATCAAAAAGTAAAAAAAAAGAAGAGAAAAGAATAAAATAAAAAATGGATGGTAAATACAATATAATGCACGATTATGATGTTTTCATCATCATCCATGGCTTGTATTCGATGTAGTCATTTTTTTTAAATAAATAAATAAATATAAAATGTGATTAGTGTATTTATGTTTTATATGAATACAAATTATTGACTGAAAGTGAAAACAACATCTGCGAATCGAAGACATCGACTATAAATGGTAATATTGCAAAGTGTGGCTATGGAAGGTGTCACTGTTTTTGAAACTTCCTCTTTTTAAAAATATTTTTTATTTATTCTAAACATACCATATTTAAAAAATATTTACCATCTATATCAACTGTACTATGTATTATAAGTGAATTATATATGCAATATAGATGTATTAGAAGTGTACTAAAATGTATTACACTTGTTTTGTTAAATAAATACACTGTATATTAAAAATGAATTATGCATGCAACATAAATGTATTACACTTGTATGTACTAGAATTAAATTATGCATGCAATATAGATGTATTATAAGTGTTTTAAATATATTTTGCTTGTTCTGATAAAAAATCTACACTATGTATTAAAATTGAATTATGCATATATTAAAATTATACATCTATAAATGGTAAATTTTTTCTAAATATAGTATATTTAGTTAAGTTTTTCTTTTACAAATTCACACCATAAAAATAATTCGGAAACTTTATAAACAAAGGTGAACACTTTCGGAATGAACTAACTGCAAGGGTAATATGATAAAAATTTAATTAATGCTTTTTTAATTTAGTTTCGAGTAATTAATATAAGAAAATTATTTTTGGTAAGATGATCAACTAATATGAAACATAAAAAGTACATTATAAAAAAAACCGAGGAGTAAGAGAGTACTCTTATTTTTACTATTTTGTTGTTCAAACAAACCAGAATTTCAAGTGTAGTGAGGTGGACACAAACAATTAATGGATCCCAAAATTTTAGATAAGTTGTTTTATATTCATTGGAGACACTAGGCAACATTAATTAATGGTTGTTGACCTTTTTGTAATGAATCAAAATGGTGATCAACTCAACAGAAAAAAACTTTGAAAATGCCAAAAATAACCCTATGAGGATGACGAAAAGAGGAGATCCTCTCTTATATATAAGTATAATAAATATGTGGGCTATTAATTGACTAGAGGTGATAGTATGATTTATTAGTATTGAGTGCTACTTGAAAATATGTAAATGGCTTGTGATGCTAGTAATATATTTTGAACAATATATGAAAAAGTATTTGTGTATCTATAAAATCCATATTTGAATTAAGATTTGATCTTTGATTGATAATATATACTAACCATCATCTGATATCAATCTATTATCAATGAGTGACACAAAAGATGATAAAATGTAGTCATGTCAGTAAACAATAAAAGTCTCAATGATTTAATGACTCAACCCTAGTATATTAGCATCAAGTGAACAAGAATGAAATTTGTTATAAAAACTATTCATTCAACCTTAGTATAATAGCATCAGTTGAGATACTACGCTAAATACATTGTATATCAACTTCCATCCAAAATCATCATAAAAAATAAATAAAAACATTGTCTATCAACTACAATCCATCAAAACCATTAACAAAAATAAAAAAGAATATTGTCTATAACTTTCATCCACCAAGTTCATCATCAAATTCAAAATAAAAATAGTTGTCTGCCAGGAACATCATCAGACAGAATTATATTTTTTTAAAAAACTATCAATCATCAAACTAATTGTTTTAGAATCACTTGACTTACCAACATTAAAAGATACAACAAAAGATAATGCATTAACCTCTGTATCTTGAACATTTATTTGGGGGATATCTTGTTTAGGAATATCTGCTGTATTTTTAACAACTGATTCAGGCACCTCTTCATGAATTGTCGCCTCAATCTGATCAACTTGTTCAAGGACTTATGCATTTGCCTCTTCAACCAGATCATCTAGTTTAGGATTAACTTCATCCAACTCAGCTATTTAAAAGCTTATTCTAACTGATCGGCTAGTTTAGGAGCATCTTTTTCCTCTACTTCTAACCATTTTTTATGATTTAGTCAAAAATAATAAAATCAAGAAAAGCCATACCCCTATTATTGACCAAACACGATATAAAAGCTATAATAATCGAAGACTAGTTTATTAATAGACCACAAAGTATGATGAATAATAACAATAAAATCCAAAATATCTATGAACACGGATGAACATAGCCAGCAAAAGACGCCTTCAAAGAAATCAAATAACTAAAAGTAACCAAAATTTTGATAAGAAAACAAAAAAATATTAAATTTTTTTCCAGAAAAATACAAATTTATCAAGTCTAGAATTAAGAAAATCATAAAATTCTCATGAAATTATGTCACTATGGAATTAAAAATGCTTGGAAGAATATGAAAACTTACCTGAGAATGATGAAATAGAACAATAATGTTCGAGAAAGAAGATGAGCCTTTTCGAAGAGATTAATCAGATAAAAAAAGAGAGGAGAAAGCACGAAGAATAAGAAAGAAAGTCCTTTAATGTGTTTAATGAAGTAGGTAAACCCATGTCTATTTTAAAAGACTTAAAATTTACACCCCCTAACTCTTTAAAATTATAAACTACCCCTAACCCCACATTGAGCCTACACCTTTTTGACAACCCAAATTTTAAACATAGAAAATAAATGCGGAAAGGATTCAAAATATACCTATAATTTTATAAAAATTGTTGTAACATGCCTCTATTTTTTGGAGGTTCTATCAACCCCCCAAACTATTTTAAACTGGAATATATCCCCCTTAAAATATCTTACCTGAATTTGCTAAATGGTGAAAGACACACACTAACACCCTTATTGTTTTGAGAAGCCATGATTCGTATCCTAACTTTTTTTATTCTACTGTATTTATTTTGCCTTTCAATTGGTTTCAGAATTTATCTGGTCATGCACAATATCATTTGTCTTTTTCAGTATTTACAAAAATTAACAAAGTAGCATCATGTAATGAACCTTTTGGTTATTTCCTTAATTTACTTTTTTTTTTGAAATTTGGATCCCTTCCTATAGTGGCTACATATAATTTACAACTTATCAAAAATGTCGATTTGGTTATTGGACGGTTCCTTTGGATTTTAGGTTGATTTTTCTATTTTGGAGATTTTGTTGTTAAGAAATTGGTCTTGAACCAAAACTGCCAATAAACTTCTGAGAGTACCATCAACCTTGAAATATTGATTTTAGGCTAGGGGGACCTTTGATTCAGGTTCCAAGGCTTCCAAACTTATTTTTGGCTTTTGGGTGGATTTTATGAAATATTGAACTATAGGTGTGGTCCCCATATTTAGTCAAGACGATCTTGGATGAAAGCTTCGATGGTTCCATTGAGTTTAAAATGCCGAATTTGATATGGTAGCATAGTTCGTTTGCACGCACGAGGTTTCGAATGAATTTCAAGCACCCGATCGAAGTCCATTTTGGACTTAGCCAAAATCTTCTTCCTAATATTTGGTATGACCACTTTAGCAGTCAAGGAGTTTCTTTAGAGGCAGTTATTTTAATGACCTTGAGCCGCATTAGTAGCCTTGGACATTTGGTTGAGGTCCACTTTAGTGGTCAAGGATCGCTTAAGCGGACATCACTTTAGTGGCTAGGCGACTGCTTAAGCGGCTTCTTTAGCGGACTTGTGCCACTTAAATGGACAGGTGGTCACTTCAGTGACACATGGGGATTTTTAGATCCCCTTATTCACCCAATTTTCCATCATTTTCTTTACCTTTTTTACACTATTTTGAGAGCTTAAAGATAGCAAAAAGTGGGAAATCATCCCATGAAGCTAAGAAAAGTTAGTCTAACACTTCTTGGTCATTTACCATTATTGTTTCCATCAATTTCCACCCTTTTTCATGGAAAATTCTTAGAAATTAAATGTTTAGATCCCTAGAACTTAGGGGCTGATTTGGGCCCCATTTTATCCACCATTTGTGCTCAATTTTTGAGCATATATTCATTGTCCTTCGAGGGACCTTGTGACAGATTCAATTTTTAGATTCTATCTGCGGGCCTTGTAGGTTCGTTCTTCACCCAAATTTTAACCCGACCCTTTATATAGTAATATGGGACTCATTTTACTCTGAGTAACATGTAGGTTACTATTTTGATAATGTGGTGGCATTTTTAGATTTTGGATCAAAGGAGGGCAAATTGGGGACGACTCAAGACTTGCGATTCTGCATCAAGGTATGCTTTAGTTTACTTTTCTTCAAGAGATAGTTTATAATATATATTGCATGTTAGGTAAGGATTTTAGGATAGGATGATGGATAAAATACCAAAACTTAGACTAATTTAGGAGTTTGGGGATAGAAGGGAAAATCAACCCTTAAGATAAAATACTTATTATAACTATAAGATCCTATTACCCTACGTTATTAGCATGATAATCATAGTTGTTGCTAAGTAACCTTTACTATAAGTTTTACTGCTTGACTCAATGAATTTTCATGATTCTTTGGATTATTGTATTATTATTATACTAGTTGTATATTATTGGGCCCGAGTCCATGGTTACAATATGTGACACCCCAACTGAGGATAAAGAGTCCCACATCGGAAAACCACATGAGGGATGCTCAGTGTGTAAGTAAGCAAGCCTTATCCTTAGTGACATATTTTAATACCGTGTGAACCTATGCCCAAAACAGACAATATCACTAGTAGGTTGGGCCATTCCAGGGGTCTCTTGGACCTTGATAATTTGGGATGCCCATCATGGACAGGGCCCCAACTCGGGTCATGACAAGAATCGTATTAGAGCCGCTACTGTGTCAGCCCTATTGATATGGGCTAGAGTTCAAACTAAGTTTAGAGAAATCTCGATAAGGCGGGGAAAACCTAGATCCTGAGTCTAGCAATTCCTATTCTGTAGGGCAAACCTCAATGAGGATATTGAGTCCATAAGGTGGTGTATGTAACACCCCAACTTAGGATAATGAGTCCCACATCAACAAAATATAGAAGGGATGTTGGGTATGTAAGAAAGAAATCCTTACTCCCTAGTGACGCATTTTAAAGCCGTGCGGTCCTAAGCCCAAAATGGATAATATCACTAGTGGGTTGGGCCGTTACAGGTGTATCTCAGTACTTGATGGTTCGGGATATCGATCGCGGCCAGGGTCCTTACTCGGGTCATGACATAATACTAGTTGGACTCCAGGTGAGTATTCTATCTTTATAATGGACATGGTATTAGTCTATAACTTCTTAGATGTTTATGATCATATTTTTTGTATAATGGTAATGGCATGCATAGATTATGGTACCTTCATGCTCACGTAGAGGTATGATTCTAACTAAAATATTAGTTTAACTACTGTTTTCCTAAAAAGGGGTTTATTTCCACTTTTCACTTTTAAAATGAATTCTTTCATAACTGGAATAATAACACCTTAATGAATGATTTATGAGCTTTTGTGACTAAAAATGATGTTTTAGAAATTTGATCGAGATATATTCTAGTCTATGGTTTTATCACTACTATTTACTTTGATCATGAGAGTTTCTGACCCTTTCTACTATATTATGATGATTTAGTCCTGGAGTTGGCCCCAGGCAATATATTGACAATCCTACATACTTTTAGACATGGTTTGAGTCCATGCATTTATTATACATACATCTCTTCGTTACTAGATGGAGTGGACTGATGATGTTAATGATTAGAAATCCTAGATCAGGACCATGTTTGTGTATATGAGTACTCTCGAACCCCCTAGGGGTTCTTTTGTCTGTGAGCCATCTTGATGAAGAAGAAAAGTCATCGTAGGTCCTGCCTAAGTGAGTTATCTAGCTTGGAGGATATGTATACACTAGGTATATTATGACACTAAGATTTTTTATAACCTTATGGATTTACTTTGTATTCATTCATGCATGCGCATTTCCTATAACCAGTAAGTTGTTTGACTCCTATATATATCAGCCTTATTGGGGGTTGCATAGGTATAAGTTATAAGTGTTATTTGCTGAGTGTTGATTAAAACTTCTGGTTTATGGGGCCTAATTACTTATTGTTTGTTAGGACTAGCTAGTTACTTTATTGTTGTTACTATGGTTAGTTCTTAGCAGGCTGATTATTAACTGGTGCTAGGGTTGGAGATATATTTCTGATTCTTTGTCTAGTATGGTAAATTGAAGTATGGATATTTATCTCATGGATACACATTAGGGTTAGGGACCCTGATTATACCAGCATTAGTTTCCTACTTGATTAGGATGTCTTAAAATGCTTGGTGGGTTACCTTAGTCATTAAATTGAGTCGTTATATATATATATGTATATATACAGTATTACCGTATATCCCTCTCTTCCTTGACTATTAATGTTGTATATGTATTCTGGCCTTGTATAATACTATATACATCCTTCTTCTACTCTTATTTTTATATTGGCCAGTGATATACTGTATAGTGCTTTAGTTCCTGAGTACGGCTAGAATATGATTGTTCATCTATATTCCTTCTTCAGCTTTATTGTGTTAGAGCCCTAGATAGTTGTATTTAGTTTATATTCCTACTCAACATGTTATTAATATTTACATTATCTTTGGAGATCAATCAGTAATTGCTAATTGAGTACCATACGTTAGTACTTATACTATGCTTTTGCAGCCTACAGATCATAGTACGAGTTATCATTATTTTTTATGCATCATGCAGAATAATTATGGATTGAAGATTTAGGGTGAGCTCCTGGCGTTCAATGTTCTACTATTCTCCCTCTTATGGTTTAGACTAATTTCTATATTGTATTAAGAGATGGGTTGTATTTGTATAGTTATTCAATATTGAACCTTATACTATTATTGTATTAGAAGCTCTTATCCTAACTTCACTAGGTTTTGGGACTGTTGTATATATGTTAACCTTCATATCATATTTGTTTCGTAAATTGTCTTTTATTTCTTTAGATAGTCCGTTACAAGCACTTTTGGTTATGGTTCGACTTACCTACTGGTGGGTTATAGTAGGTGCCATCATGAACATATAAATTAGGCCATGACAAATTTGTATTCTTGCCTTGGTTTACTGGTGTGTTGGTACAAGAGCTAAGGGTCTTGTAGAGTCCTACGAATCAGTGTAGAGACATCTATATTCTTGCTCTAGGAGGCTATAGGACATTTTTAAGAAATTCTATTCTTGACACCTTGTTATGTATCTATATTTATATGGATCTCAAGTACACTTTTTAACTTTATTCTATCCTAGATGGATGATATAATATTATTAATAGATGCAGATAAGACTTTGACATGGGTTTCTAGAGTTTTAGTGCACTGTTGGAGTAGGGAGTTAGAGATTGATATCAGAGATCTTCAACATCTGCTAAAGGATTTGGGGCCAACTTAGGCTTTGGTAGAGTTTGTGACCGCTTTAGTCTTTTGAGTTTCAACAAGAGACTTTGAGCCTTTGTACGGACACCTTGCAACCAGAAATAAAGTCTGGTTCATCAAGCCATTCTCAAGACAGAGTTGGATTTTTTGGTTTTCAATAGGGTTCCTTATCTATTTTAGAGTACGCAATTAGGTTTCTTAAGTGCGCCATACATATTCATATATTTTATCCTTTAGAGCATGAGATGTTATGTGGGTTTTTTAAAGGATTAGCTGCCACTCCATTTGACATTAGAGCTTTTAATAGCAACTGAGTCTTTTTTTCCTCAGGTTATTGATCATGTGAGGGCTATAAAGAGAGAATGTATCAAGACTTATAAAGGTGGAAGTGAGAGGCTATGTTATCAGGATAGTGCTATTGGTATTTCATTCGAGAGTGAGGATTATCCTAGCAGAGATCAGCTTCACTAGGAACCTATCAGTTCTATGCAGATAGAATTTTAGACTATAAGTGGCTCTCAAATTAGTGGTGGTAATAATAATAGACAGAGTTCTCATCGGACCTTGTGGAGTATTTGGCAAGGATCTTTAGGCCGTGGAAACCATTTCCGACTAAGGTTGCATTTCTTTGAGTTGCTAGAGTTTGGTCTATTACTAGTATGGTTTGCAGCCTTGGTGAGTTTTTGTGTATGTGTTGGTGATTTATGCCCTCCAGTGGATATGAAGTAGATTGTTGTACTTTTATCCTGTGGTTTATCCTCCATTGTGATTTTAGCTCTCAACTATGTCTCGATTTTGTCTTTAGAAGGATCAATTGTGAGTATACCTGATTTTAGATAGTGAGGTTGAGTTGGGTGTATACCTTTTGTTCAGACTTGTTTGCTTTGTTTTGAATTTTACACCTTAGAATGATGTCCTGATAGTTATGGTAGACTTAGAGTAGAGATGCTTACCCATCTGCAGAATTGTTTCGGATAGTGAGATCGAGCGGTTCAGCCTTGATGTTGAGATTTTAGTCGGGAGTTGTAGAGCTTAGGTGCAGCCTTCGCTTTCAGATTTATCTCAGTTAGGGTTTCGCCTATAGGATGGTGAAGCCTACCCTTTGTTAACCAATTTGATCTTCTTCAGTTCAGATGGATTATGGTTGGTAGATACTCGGGTGATAGCCCATTGGTATGTGGTGATGGTTTCTTTTACTCTTGACCTTGATTTTAAGTATTCATCAAAATTTTGGATTATTTACTCAGCAAAAGTAGTATGCTCAGGTTGGATTTAGCATGGTTTCATCTTTATTAGTGGGACGTCCTGGAGCGGATCATTTAGTGGTAAGTGTTTGTACTTTGGAATCTCGACTGTTAGTTTCGAGGGTAATCCAAAACAATTATGTCTTTGGTAATAGATTGCAGACATTGGTCATTTCCATTAGTGTTCCCAGGTAGTATACCCTATAGGCTTATCTCATGTTTGCCATTATGGACTATTTATGGATCATTTTCTGTTATTTGAGGATAGTCTGATGAACTTGTGCAGACAGGAATGGGTGATATTTTGGGTGGTTCAGAGTAGATGGAAGGTTTGGGAAGACAAAAGAAGGTTACATTTAGATATTAGAGTTGGTTGCATGATTCATGACTTGGATTGCCTTGTCTTGGTTGATTTTTCACTTGGTTTTGCTGGTGTCAATATGTTGTGGCTTGGAATTATGTTCTTCAGCCTTTATCATTTCACTTGGAGGCCAGTTAGTTGTTGAGGTTGGGTTTAGTTGTTTGAGAAGTGAAGAAGGAAGTTGGTTGAAAGAGGGATACCTATTGCAAAATACCTTGGAAGTGTTGCTCCTTCGTAGAGGTTATTTGGGGAGTCTTGCTCAGAGCATATGGACCTAGTACCTTGTCCCTTTGAGCTTTTGCACTCTTTGAATCCATTGACTTTTGAAGATGAATGTCTTTTTAATAGTGGATATAGTAATGACCCTCTTGATTATTTCCTTAATTTATGCATATTTTCGGCATTTTGAGCCTTCCCAAAGTGGCTACAGATCATTTGTGACTTGCCATAACCGTCGGTTCGATTATCAAACAGTTTGCTTGGAATTTTGGCTCATTTTCCTATGTTGGAGCTTTTGTTGTTAATGAATTGGTCTCGTACCAAAACACTTAGTAAATGACCCCAGATGAGAATTTTGATAATGCCATCAGCTCCAGAACATTGATTTTAGGCTGGGGGACCTTTGGTTCAGGTCCCAAGGCTTCTAGACTCGTTCTAGTCTATTGGGTTGATTTTATGGAAAAAGAGGAATTATAGGTGTGGGCCCTACATTTAGTCAAAATGATCTTAGATAAAAGTATTGATGGTTCCATTGAGTCTAGAATATTGAATTTGGTGTGGTATTATAGTTTATTTTCATTCACGGGGTTCCAAATGAATCTCGAGCACCCGAGTCGAAGTCTATTTTGGACTTAAAAATCTGGTGCCTGATATCTAGTATGACCACTATAGTGGTAGTTGCTTTAGTGACCTTAAGCTTCTTTAATAGCCTTGGCCATTTAGCTGAGCTCTGCTTTTACAATCAAGGACCACTTAAGAGGATATCACTTTAGCGGCAAGGCTACCACTTTAGTGATGCCTGCATCCCTGCTGCATGACCTATTTAGTAGACTTGTGCCATTTAAGCAGAAAAGTGAGCGGTTTAGCGACACCTGGGGATTATTAACCCCATCATCACCCGATTTTGCATTATTTTCTTCACCATTTTTACACTATTTGGAGAGCTTGGAGAAAGAAAAAAGTGGGGAATCATCCATTGAAGCTAAGGTAAGTTAGTCTAATACTCTTTTCATTTCCCATTATGTTTTCCATCAATTTCCACTCCATTTCATGGTAAATTCTTATTAATTAGGTCTTTAAATCACCATAACTTAGGGGCTGATTTGGGACCCGATTTATGCACCATTTGTGCTCAACTTTTGAGCACACATTCCTTGTTCTTCGAGGGACCTCATGACAAATATAATTTTTTGATTCCATTTACGGGCCTCGAGGACTTGTTCTTCGTCCAAATTCCAACTAACCCATTATATAGAAATATGGATCTTGTTTTACTCCTAATGACGTGTAGTTTACTATTTTTATAGCATGGCGGCATTTTAGAATCGTGGAGCAAAGACGGGTAAATTGTGGATGACTCAAGACTTGCAGTTCGACATCGAGATAGGCTTCGATCTATTTTTCTTCACGAGATAATGTATAATATATATTACATGTTAGGTAAGGATGTTAGGGTAGTATTATGGATGTAATACCATGACTTAGTCTAGTTTAGGAGTTGGGTAGAAGGTAAGTCGACCCTTAAATGAAATACTTGTTATGTCTATAGGGTCCTATTAACCTAGATTATGTCATGATAATTGTTATTTTTGCTAAGTATCCTTTAGTATAAAGTTTACTACTTGACTTAGAAGATTTTCATGGTTTTCGAATTATAGTATCGTTATGGTTGTTGTGTACTATTAGGTCCGCCAGTGGCGGACCCAGGATTTAAGGATAGTGGGTGCTTAAAAAATTTAAAAAATGAAAAAATAAAAATTCACCTCAATGAGTTTTGAACCCGGGGCATCCCTTCTAGTGGAGAACCTTAAAATCAATCTAAATGCCAATACACCCAACCAACTTTTGTTTACTGGGTGCTTTATATATTATATACCTATTTTTGTAATTTTACCTATTCTTTGTCGATTTTAGTGGGTGCCAGAGCACCGCACAAATATATGTAGATCCGCCCCTAGGGTCCGCAGCCATAGTTATGATATCAGTTGGACTCTAGGTGAGTATTATAACTTTATGAAGGACGTGGTTTTAGTCTACAAATGCTTAGATGCTTATGATTATATTATTTGGATACTGGTGATGGCATTCATAGATTATGGTACCTTCATGCTCACTTAGTAGTACAATTCCAACTAATATTTTGGTTTTACAACCGTTTTCCTAAAAAGTGATTTATTCTCACTTTTTACTTTTAAAACAGATTCTTTCATAACGGTAATCGTACCACCTTAATGGATGATTTATGAGCTTTAGGAACTAAAAATAATGTTTTAAAAATTTGATCGAGATAGATTCCGGTCCATGATTTTATCATTACTACTTCGATTATGAGAGATTCCAACCCTTTCTACTATATTATGATGACTTAGTCCCAGAGTTGACCTCGGGCAATAGATTTGCAGTTATACACTCTTCTAACCATAGTTCAAGTCTGTGCATGTAGTATATATATATATATATATATCCTTATGATACTAAATGGAGTGGACTAATGATGATGATTGCAAATCCTAAATCGAGACTAGGTTATTGTATACGGGTACTCCCAAGCCCCCTATAGGCCCCTTTGTCTGAGAGACATCGTGTTAGAGAAGAGAGGTCTTCGTAGGTCCTTCCTTTGCGAGCCGTCGAACTGGAGGAGGTGTAGGTTCCTATATCTATCAGCCTTATAGGGGATTGTATAGGTATTGGTTATGAGTGTTGTTTGCTAAGTGTTGATTGAACCTTCCAATTTATGGGGCCCAGTTAGGTATTGTTTGTCCAGACTAGTCGGTTACTTTATTTTTGTTATTATGGTTAGTTCATGGCAAGCAGATTATGGACTAGTATTGAGGTTGGAGGTATGGCTTTGATCCTTTCTCTCTTTCGGTAAATTATTGTATCAATAACTATCTCGTGTATAAACATTAAGGTTAGGGACCCTAAATATGCCAACACTAGTTTCCTACTTGATTAGGATGTCTTGATATGCAAGGTGGGTTACCTTAGTTATTACCTTGAGTGTGTGTGTATATATATATAGAGAGAGAGAGTAAAAGAGAAAGAGAGATGGAGACATACATAGGAACAATATTAGCATATATTTCTCTCTTTCTTGCCTATTCACGTCGTGTATGTATTTTTGGCTTTGTATACTACTATTTACATCCTCTTTTCTACTCTAATTTGTATATTAACAAGTGATATAAGGTATCGTGCTTTAGTTTCCAAGTACGACTAGAATAGAATGTCCATCCTAATTGCCTCTTTAACCTTATTGTGTTAGCTTCCTAGATAATTAACTGTAGTTTATATTCCTGCTCTGCATGTTATTATATTTGTATTATCTTTGGAGCTCAGTCGGCAGTTGCCTACTGAGTACCACGTGTTGGTACTCATACTACACTTTTGCAACCTAAAAACCACAGTACGGCTTCTCGCCGTTCTTGTGTGCATCGTGCAGAGCAGTTATGGATCAAATATTTAGGTTGAGCTTGTCACTACCCAACATCCAAGGGTCCTTATGGAACTTATCGCGACAAACCTTGACAAGTAATCCTATCACCCAAACTTATACACAAAGGGGAGAAGACAATAATAACCCCAAGGTAAGACTTCTAGAATGAAGCTGAACCATATAAGTATAATAAATTCAGGAAGAATATAATCAACAATACAACCATAACTCCCAAAACCTAATGTCAACAATATAAGAACGTATCTAGTACACTTGAATCCAAATAAAATACATAAGAAATCCAATAGATACAACTATATTTTAGAAAACTAGTACAGACTAGTCTAATGGTAGAGAAAGAAGAAGACATCCTGACGCCTGAAAATCATCCACTACCTTGAAAGCTCCAACAATAGCCCGATTCAAGCAACATCGGGCGCATCCGAAACTGAATCTGCACTAGATGGGTAGAATAGGAGTGAGTGAGGTCCACTTGTACTTAGTAGATATCATAGGCTGATCGAGCAAAGCAGAAAATAAGGCATACAAAATACACACTAAGGGAACGACACCTGCAATCAGAAAATGTCACACAATGGTAGCCTATACCGCTTGCACTAAAAGTTCTAATATATCACATATATTGCAACAAACACTAGAAAAGACCACAAGTATAAAATATACCACATACAAGTCAGAAGAAGAGAAAATACACATCCAAGATCATTGAGTACAAATATAAGAAGATAGAACAATTTGATAGATAATAATTCAAAGAAGAAGTACATTCACATCACAAACATAATGAATTAAACACAATAAGAATGATGACGGTGATGATGATGATTCACAAGGTTGTCGCACAACCTCCAAGACCGTCGCACAGTGTCCGTATATTCCTATGGAGCTAAAGATTCTCGATGTAGGACCCATGGGGGGGGTTAATCAACCCGTATACAGTCCATATATCCATATCTCTTCCCCGGCATATCCCTCGTAGAGGTTTTTATAAGATGTGGCAATATCTTCTCCCCGACATATCCCTCGGAAGGGTTTTAAAAAGGTGTTGCCAATGTTTCTATGGTGTTTCCATTGTGGAACCAATGTTTTATGAATGAGTATAATATGAGGATGTAATGCTCACAACTAATCACAATGAGTATTTCCATAATCAACCACATGTTATGTTTACACAATAACATGAGCCAGCCAATAACCACTCATTATTCCCAACCATCCATGAACTTCCACATGTTTCATATGTCAATAAGTATGATTACATAACAATACACAATGGTACCACAACATACTTTCCCATCAATGAAATACAATTATTCATATGTGTGTAAGGCTATAAACATCACATAAGACCCCACACTATCAAACATATCACATAATGTCTCCAAACAAACAATTATATCATATATAGGCCCCTATACAACAACAACACATTAAGATAGCCAGTTCATGATTAGTTACCATCCCCTTAACTTGCATTTTGTATACAAATTAGCTACACAACCTAGTCTTATAGAGTTAAGACATAACCTACCTCGAATGCTGAGATTGGTCCGCTATACTTCAAACCTAAGCCTCACTCCTCACAAATATCCCCAGAATCAACTGGAACATCAATATATAAAATCTATGCTTCAAAAGAAATCCAACAACACCCATATTGCCAAGTTTCAAGTTGGGATCAAAACGGACTCCCACAATAAGTTTTTGAAAAAGATGGGCAAAATTGGAACTTTGTTTCAAAAATATGTTCCCCATATTTGTAGGAGTCTACAACTGAAAAACTAAGCAAAAATGATTTTAAAATGAGGTTCAAATCAAAGAAAAACTATTTTAAAGCTTTACTGGGTAAAATCTTTGAAATCCATTTAAAATCGAGAATTGAGGTTGTTTTGAAGGGAAAATTGAGAAAAAAAACTAGTAATTACAAGATTAGGAATATTATTAAAGTGAAAAGGAGTGAAATTGAGGTTTAAAATCACACTCTAAGGTTTTGGGGTTTGAGCGAATAATCAAGAAATTTCACTAAGAAAAGGGTGAATTGTTACCTTAAATAGGATGGTAATCACGAAAATAAATGTTACCCTAGCCTCCCAATCATCAATAAGCTTCAATTTTATGGTCTCACACTATTTTAGGGTTAATTTCTCAAGGGGGACAATGAATAATGCCAAAAATCATGGAAAAAGGCTCAATTTATACCCAATCGAGGTCCTCGAAAGTCGCTATCGCGACCCTGAGGTGTATGACACATCTTGTTGCTGAACAAGGGAAATGCGATCTTACCCTACCTTTCACAATTGCATATCTTGCCTGCCAAAGGTACCACGATCGCGGACCTTGGCTGGCGATCGCCGCCACACCAAATGACAATTGAGAACTTGGAAATCTTCCAAGTCTCCGCCACGTCCCCGGGATTCATTCAAAATCACGTATACATAAATGAACTATGTAACCATACTAAATTCGATGCTCCGGAGTCAATGGCAATATCAGAATTTCTAAAGGACATTATTTTCATAAAGTTGACCCCCAAAACCCAAAATCACAACTTTCCAAACGGAGGGTCAAAATGAGATTTAAAAGCCATAAAACCACACCAAACATGTTACCAACCTAAAATCGATGTTCTGGATCTGCTGGTGTAGTCCGTTCAGTCATCTATCGCATGGATTAAAAAATAACTACAGAAGTCCAAAATAAGGCTCTTGAAGCCACCAAAACCACAATATCTCACAAATGACACCAAAATGCATTAGGAACCGTGCCAATCAACCCCACATCCCAGAAATACCACAATGTAACTATGGAGAGGGGTAAAATAGTTAAATCATACAAAAACATACATTTTATATATTTCATCAAAATTCAAGTCGTTACATTATCCACCACTAAAAATCTAGTTCTTCCTTGAACTAAAGGCTAAAGAAATACCTGAATCAGTAAAGAGCTGGGGATAAGAACTACACATATCAGACTAGACCTCCCAAGAAGCCTCGTCTACAGGTCGATGTCGCCACTGGGATAATTTTAGAATGCAACCTTCTAGCATCCCTAGCAAAAATAGAGTTAGGCTACTCAATGAATGACAACTGCTCATCTAACTTAAACGACTATCAACGAATGACATGAGACTCATCCAAAATATAACGATGAAGCATAGAAATATGAAAAACTGGATGAACTGTTGATAAAATAGGGGAAAAGATAACTCATAAGCCACATCACCAACAGTCCAAAGAATCTAAAATGGACTAATATACCTGGGGCTAATCTTGATTCTCCTCCCAAACCTCATCACCCCCTTCATAGAAAAAATTTGAAGGAGAAATGATCATCAATACCAAATCTCAAGGCACAAAGTCTACGATTGACATAGCACTTATTCTTACTCTGTGTTGCATAAAGTTTTTCCTGAATGATCCAAACTCTATCCAAAGACACATGAAGCAACTCCGTACCTCGAGTTCTAACCTCAGAAACATTAAACTAACCAACTGGAGAGCGACAATGCCTGCCATACAAGGCCTCAAATCTAGCCATATTGATACTGGAATGGTAGCTATTATTATAAGAAAACTCTGCTAAAGCCAAATACTACTCCTATTGGCCACAAAAATCCCTCACACGTGCGCTGAACATATCCTCAAAAACCTGGAGAATCATCATTGACTGGCCATCAGTCTAGGGATTAAATGCTATGCTAAAGTCAACTTACGTACCTAACTTATCCTGAAAAGTCTTTCAAAAGTGAGAAGTGAACACAGAGCCTAGATTTGATATGATAGACACCTACACACTACAAAGTCGGACAGTCTCACGAATATATAGGCCAACCTCTAAGCACTGAACAAGACTTATATAGGAACAAAAAGCATAGACTTGGTCAATCGATCCACGATGACCCAAACACTATCATGAAATCTATAGTGATTCATTCCCACTTTCACTCGGGAATGGGTAAACGCTAAAACAATCCACCAGGCCTCCAATACTCGGTATTCACATGCTTGCAACAAAAGCAATGAGCTATAAAATCTGCTACATCCTTTCTCATTCCACCCCACCAGTAATGCTGCCTCAAATCATGATACATCTTAGTCACTCTTGAATGAATAGAATATCTAGAATGATGAGACTCCTCTAAACTAAATTTAATCCAATCACCTACTCTCGAAACATAAACTCGGCCTCCAATCCTCAAACACCATTCAAATTAAGTGAGGCTTCCTTAGCCTTGCAACTCAGCACCTTATATCGAATCGATCTCAATCCAGCATCATCAAACTAGTAAACTCGAATCTACTCCATCAAAGAAGACCCAGCCACCATAAATGCCAAAATATACCCAGGTGTCAAAATGTCAAGCCTACCTATCTGGTTATCTAAAGACAGAACCTCTAAGGCTAAAGGACTCTTCTGGGTCCAAAGATATGCCAAGATACCCATGCTAGTCGACTTCTAGCTCAAGGCATCTGCAACCATATTAGCCTTGCCTATATGATAGAAAATAGTCAAGTCATAATCCTTAGGAAACTCAAGCCAACGACACTGCCATATATTAAGATTCCATTGGGTAAACAAGTACTGAAGGTTATAATGATCAGAGAAAATCTCACAATGGACTCCGTTCAAGAAGTGAATCCTTAACTTTATTGAAAAAACAACCGTGCACAACTCCAAATCATAGGTAGGGTAATTTCTCTCATAGAGCTTCAACTGAAGAGAAGCATAGGCAATCACCTTATGCTCCTACATCAACACAACACCTAACCCAATACCTGAAGTATCATAAAAGACAGTAAAACCCACACCCTCCTTGGGCAAAGTCGAGATAAGAGCCAAAGTCAACAAATCCTTAAGATTTTGAAAACTCTCCTCACAGGCATCGGACCACTGAAAAAAATTTCTTCAGAGTCAACTCGGTCAACGTAGCTGCAATAGATGAGAAACCTTTAAAAAAACATCAATAATAACTTGCCAAGCCGACAAAAATTTGAATCTTGGTGGGCGAAGTAGCTCTAGCACAATCATGAACCACTACAATCTTTGCTGAATCAACTATTATACCTTCCTTAGTCAGCACGTGACCCAAGAAAGAAACAGACTCCAACCAAAGCATATACTTGGAGAACTTGGCGTACAACTTCTTATCCCTCAATGTCTGAAGCACAATTCACCAATGATTCATGCTCAGCCTCACTCTTGTAAAAAACCAAGATATCATCTATAAATACAATAACAAAGAAGTTGAGAACGATCAAAACACCTAGTTTATCAACTCCATGAATGTAGTTGGGGCTTTGGTCATCCTAATGGACATGACCAAGAACTCATAATGACCATATCAAGTACGATAAGCTATCTTCAAAATATCCAAAGCTCTATCCTCAACTAGTGATAACTGAATGTTAAATCAATCTTCAAAAACACCACAACACGCTAAAGCTGATCAAATAAATTATCAATATGGGGAAGAGGATACTTGTTCTTAACCATCACTTTGTTCAACTGCCGATAATCAATAGACATACACCTAGACCTATTCTTTCATTTTCAAAACAAGACAGGTGCACCCCAAGATGAGGTCATATAAATCACCTCATCCAAGAACTCATACAATTGATCCTTTAATTCCTCAACTCAGTCGAGGCCATCCTACAAGGAGGAATAAAAATGAATTTAGTGCCCGGCCCAACACCAATTAAAAAATTGATGTCATGATTCGAAGGAATACTACGCAAATTCGTAGAATACACATCAATGAACTCACAGAAAACACAAACAGGGTCCAAAGAAGTAGGTGAAATGACACTAGTATCATGAATATGAGCCAAATAAGATAAACATCCTCTCTCAACCAATCTACGAGCATGAACATAAGATATAATCCTCTTAGGCCCTGAATGAAATACACCCTTCAAAGCTATCTTTGGCACATCTGACAAAGCAAAAGTCACAATCTTAGCATAACAATCTAGGACAACATGATAAGAAGACAACCCATCCATACCCAAGATAACATCAAAATAAACAATATCTAACACACGTAAGTCTACCCAAGTCTCACACCTAGAAAAACCTATAACACAGGATCGATACACCCGATCCACCACTAAATAATCTCCTACTGGGATAGATACATGAATAGTTATGGCAAGAGGCTCACTAATGGAATCAAAACCCAAAGAAAATTGTGCATACACATAGGAAAAGGTCAAATTGGGGTCAAATAATACAGATGCTGATCTGAAATAAATAGGGATGATACCTATGATCACAACAGCTGAAGACTCTATCTCAGGTCTGACTGGTATAGCAAAACACTTTCCATGACTACCAATCGGTTGAGTAGCCCCACGACCACCACCACAGGCTCTACTACCTTTGCTTCTTGCACCTCTGGTAGAACCTCTATCTCTCAAAGCTAAAATAAGAGTAGCTTTAACGATGCCGTAGGGATAGTCCTTGGCCAAATAGACAGTCTCATCACACATAGAGCAACCTCTACGGCCTAACTTAATAGGAGAAGGTACCACTAGGCCTGGACGACCACCCTGAACTTCTTAACAAGAAGACCCTCTAGCCAAACTCTGTAAGGCTGCCTGTATTGGTCTACAATAATACCCATGGGAACCTCTAAAATCTCTACCTTAAGAAGCATAACCTCTAAAATAACCAAAACAACACACCTTTTTGGCGCCTCCCTGTGATGCTCACAAAATACCCTCAATTATCTTAGCATTATCCATAATACTCTGAAAGGATACTTCAAATATAACCATCTAAGAAGTAGCCAATTGAAGAAAGACATCCAAACCCATCATAAACTTTCGTATCTTCTTAGACTCAATGGATGTATTGGCATAAAAATATGTGAACAAGGCATAAAAGCACACCTCATACTCTGTAATAGTCATGGAGCCTTGCTCTAGGAGATTGAACTTATCTCTCATCAGATTCCTCAGACTGTAAGGCACAAATTGATCCAAAAAGGCATCAACAAATTGATCCTACGTGATCTCAGGAGAATCAAGAAGACTACAACAAATAAGTGACCTCCACCAATCTCTAGAAGTATCTCTTAATTGATAAGTAGTATAAGTTATTCCATGCGACTATTGCAAACCCAAATTATGCAATTTCTTTAGATAATCAGTTAGGAACTCATAGTCATCCTCATTCACAACACCATTGAATCTAGGAGGACCTATAAGAGTAACTCTTTCAAACCACTTTTGATCTTCAGAAGACATAACTGTACTCACAGTAAGAAGAGACATAGTGAATCTGACGGTCTGAGATCCCATCTGGGGAGTTAACATATATGAAGGCTGAACTGCCGATCTTGAAACACCATACTCAGATGTTGGTGATTAAATAGGAATAATACTCGAGGTCTGAGAAGTACCCAAAATAGAAGTAGGTACCACAGGAGGATCCACACTAGGGGCTAGAGGAACACCTGGCATAACCAAATGATAACCCTCTACGCAGGCCAGTAAATGCACCAACAATCTCTCCAATAATGGGCAGACGAACTCTCAGGAAATGGAACTTAACATGCACCCCCAATATGCTCAACTTGAGGCTTAGGAGAGAGTCCCCTAGAACTCCTCCTAGTTGGGGCTGATCGACAGGCCTGTCCACTCCCTCGAGTCCATCTATGACTCGAGGCTTGCTTTGGGTAAAGATTCTATATCTCCACTCTCGCGAGAGCTAGTCAACACCATCTGCACAAAAAGAGTGAAACACAACTCAGATCACAAGATATAAAAGAAATTCTCACATTAAGTGATAAAATAAGGGATGTTTCTTAACAACATCCTATAACCTCTCGAATATAGATACGGATGTCTATGTACTAATATGTGGGACTCTATTAGATATTCCATTCTTGCACCATTGAGACCAATGACCTGTCTACTCAGATACCAATTTGTCATGATCCAAAATCCAAGGTTCATGATGGCACTTATTGCGGTGAACCTTTAAAAGTCAGCCTATCACCCAAACTGATACACAGGGGGGAGAACATTATAAAAACCCCAAGGTAAGGCTTCTAGAATGAAGCCAAACCACATAAAAATAATAAATACAAAAAGAATATAATCAAGAATACAACCATAACTCCCAAAACCTGATGTCAACAACATAAGAACGTATCTAGTACACTCGAATCCAAATAAAATACATAAGAACACCAATAGCTACAACTCTATCTTTGAAAACTAGTAATGACATAGTATAATGATAGAGAAAGATAGTAGAAGACATCCGAATGCCTAAAAATCATCCACTACCTCAAAAGCTCCAACAATCACCCAAGTCAAGCAACATGGGGTGCACCCAAACCTGAATATGCACTAGAATGGTACAGTAGGATTGAGTATACTCCATTTGTACTCAGTAGGTATCATAGGCTGACCTAGTAAAGTAGAAAGTAAGACATACAAAATATACACTAAGGGAACATCACCTGTAATTAGAAAACGTCCCACAACGGTAGCCCGCACAACTTGCACTAAAAATTCTATATATCAAATATATTGAAACAAACACCAAAAAAGTCCACAAGTATACAACATACCACATACAAGTAGGATAAGAAAGCACACTATGCATACAAGATCATTGAGCACAAATATAAGAAGATAAAACAATTAGATAGCTAATAAGTCAAAGAAGAAGTACAATCACATCATAAACATAATGAATTAAATACAATAATAATGATGATAGTGATGATGATGATAATGATGCATGAGGTTGTCGCACAACCTTCGAACCATCGCACAGTCTCTGTATACACCTACGGAGCTAAATCTTCCGAATGTAGGACATATGGTGGGTTTGTTAAGACTGTATACAATCCATATATCCATATATCCTCCTCGACATATCCCTTGGGGAGGGTTTTACAAGATGTCATAATATTTTCTCCCCTGTACATCCCTCGAGAACGTTTTTAAAAAGGTACTGCCAGTGTTTCTTAAGTGTTGCCTTGGTGGAACTAATATTTCATGATTAAGTATGATATAAGGTTTAATGCTCACCGCCAATCAAAATGAGTATTTCCATAATCAACCACATGATATTTTTCCACGACCACACGAGCCAATATCCACTCATTATTCCCAACCATCTATGAATTTTAACATTATTCATATGCCAATAAGTATGATTATGTCACAATACAAAATGGTACCACAATATAGTTTCCCATCAGCAAAATACAAGTATTCATATGTGTATAAGGCTATCAACATTACATAAGATCCTATACGGTCACACATATCACATAATTTCTACAAACCAATAATTAAATCACATATATGCCCCCACACAGGCACAACATATTAAGATGGCCAATTTTATGATTAGTTACCACCCCCTTAACTTGTATTTTGTATACAAATTAACTACCCATCTCAGCCTAAAAAATTTAAGCCATAAGCTAGCTCAAATGCCAAAACCGATCTGCTACACTTCAAACCCAAGATTTACTACTCACAAATGGCCTCAGAGTCAACTAGAACATCAAAATATAGAATCTATGCATTAAAAGAAAGCTAACAACACCCATATTTCCTAGTTTCAAGTCGAAGTCAAAACGAACCCTCGAAATAAGTTTTTGAAAAAGACTAGGAAAATTGAAACTTTGTTTCAAAAATATGTTTTTCATGTTTTTAGGAGTCTACAGTTAAACACGCAAGAGAAAATAAGAAACAATGTTCAAATATAAGAAAAATCAAATTTTAAACTTTACAGGATAAAATCTTTAAAATCCATTTAAAATCAAGAATCGAGGTTGTTTTGAAGGTAAAATTGAGGAAAAACTAGTAATTATAGGACTAGGAACATTATTAATGTAAAAATGAGAGAAATTGGGATTTAAAATCAATCCTTACGGTTTTTGGGGTTTTGAGCAAGTAATCAAGAAATTTCACCGAGACAAGGATGAATTCTTACCTTAAATCGGATGATAATCATGAAAATAAATGTTTTCGTTTCACAATTGTCACTTTCCAGTGAGCCTTCCTGATAATGGCGCATCGCGGAGGTGGCCAAAATGACATTTTAGAAGTGTACCACGATAGCTCCTCATCGCGGTAATTTTCTAGGTCCCAGTTGGCAGTTTCCAGTAGGCCACCGCGATAACAACGCGTCGCACCGTTGGCCAATTTCAGGAATTTTTTAGTTCGAGTAAAATTCTAAAAGGGGCTCTTTGGTCTTTTTCTCTAGCCCCAAGTCGTGAATAATAGATCATTTAACTCATCCTAAGCATATTATGCCCACTTTTTACCAAAATACTCTTAAAAAAACCCCTAGATCATCAAATCTTACTCCTCAAGAAATCCAATTCGTCCATTAATTCTCCAAGGCAATTCAAGATTAAGGATTTTCAATTCAAGAACTCTAAGAAATCATCTCCCAAGACACAATAGGAGTCCAAGATTCAATGGTTTTCATCTAAGATAATCGATTAAGGTATGTGGGGTTATGAACAAGGACAATCCTTTCATCCTTGTGCCCCAAAACTTATTTTAATTCCAATTTTACTGAAATTTTATATGATTTCCTATGAAACTCAAGTTAGGGCTTATACCCATTATTGTTATTCACAAGTTTATGAGATTTCTAGTGATTTAGAAGTTTAATTACATGATTATGTTCATATTTTCATGCATATTTTAGTAATTTCAAGATTTTGAATTAATTTATTAATGTTTATATTATCAAGCATGAACTTTATGATATTTTAACGTGAGTTTGATGCATGTGTCATTAAGCCTTAATTAAAGATTGTTATTTCAAGGTTGTTTGTACTACGCGAACCCTATGATAAGATTATTCTCAGATTTTTGATAAAAATTTGACCTTTTTATCCTAAGATAAGATAAATAATCCACATTGTTCATATGACTTGAGATTTAAAGAAAAAAAGAGCATAATTGGTTTTCTTGTAGACCCTTATGCTATTTTGAAGTGGATTTCCTAAGATCCTAAGCATAAGAATGGGAGTAGTATTTAGCACTGAGATGGGTATGTTACTAAAGTTTAATTCCCCAGAACTACGTGCCACCGTAGGATTAAGATTATTTCCCACTTCTACGTGGATGACTAAGATATTGATCACTTAAGATAAAGGTTTTATTCCAATGGCAAGGGTAGAACAGCTCTCCCCAACATGAGTAAGATGTTGGACTCCATGAATGCTCACATGGTTTATGTCGGTTAGAAGAACATCCCAAAAGAAGTTCCCTACTTTTAATACAGTCTATTGGTTTAAAGCCTTAAGATAAAAGCATATGTTTTGAAAGCTGTATTTTTAAGATTCTTAAAGTCTTAAGATGAAGTATTTCCCTTACAGTTGACAAGATAATGTAGTAATATTCAAAAAGATATATTTTTGGAACTGAATGTAATGGCTCACAAGATTTATATTATATGCTTTATTGTTCATGATTTATGATCCTCAGTTTTCAGATTTCTCAAGCCTATGTGAGTCATTTACATTTACCATGCATGATTTTATAAATTGTGAAGATATTGTTTACTTATTGCATTTACCCCATATGCTCAGTACATTTCCAAAGTACTTATCCACATATACGTTTGCGTGCTACATTGTCTCATAATATAGGTTCAGTTGCTCAATCTCAGCAGCATGAGTGATTTTTGAGCATCTAATCTATATCTCAGCAGTTGGTAAGTCCTCATAGTTTGAGGACTTAGCTATTTAGATTTCCAGTTTATTAGTAGATAATTTAGTATTTATTTTAGACAGTTTGAGTCAGCTAGGGCCTGTCCTATTGACTCTAGATTTAGTCAGTGAGGCTTGTCAAACTACAAAATTCAATTTTAGATTTTAGTTGAAGTATTCAGATTTTTAGTATTTGCTTTATCAGACTAATGAGATTAGAATTTTCAGATATACTCAGATAATTCATATAGTTTTATGCATTTATTTTGATCTAACATTCATATTCCCCTATTTTGAGATTCAAATTTAGTAGAAGGCAGCCAAGGTTAGTTCAGGACTACTTGTAGTTCGGAGCACCATGTGGCATCCCGAAAATCAGATTTTGGGGCGTTACATACCATCTAGTAAGATTATGAAACTTTACAGTGAGATTTTGATTTTCAAGAAGAGGCCAAATAAGAACCTGTAATATGCTTGAGAGAGGTTCAAAGCTCTTCTTTGAGAATGTCCACATCACCAGTAGTCTTATAAGGTATTAACTCACACTTTTGTTGAGGCACTTGACCATAACACAAAAATTTTGTTAAATCCAGTTGCAAGTGATCAGGCTTTGGAAAAGACATATTACGATCTATACACCTTGTTGAATCAGATTGCAGAAGGAAATAGGAATTGGCATGGTGATATCTCAAGGAGCTCAGTAAAAAAGGTTGTGGGTATGATAGAAGTTGATAGCATAATTGCCTTAGCCACCCAACTTTCAGCCATGGATAATCAAATAATGAATTAATTCAGCCAGTTAGGTGTGTAGCATCCTCAAGCTAAGGTCAATACGATGCAACAAGCTCCAGTATGGTGTAAGATTTATAGCAACAGTGGCCATTCTATAGATATGTGTGATGCCAATTTTGAATTCATCAACTTTGTGGGCAATGACAAAAGCCGAATTATGTTAAATGCCTACAATTAAAAGTGGCATACTAAGCCAATTTATCCTTGGGGAAACAACCAAAAACATTAGTTTCAGCAATGAAAACCTAATATTCAGGCAAGTAACATTGAAAAGACTCTAAAAAAGACTTTGGCCAACAAGAACATATGGCTGCTGAATTAAAAATCACTAAATTTCACAAAAATCATTAGAGCAACAAGTGGGGCAACTGGCGTAGGCACAAAATACAAGGCCTTGGGGTGGTTTTCCAAGTGATAATGAACCTATGAACAATTAATAAAATTAACTTTGAGGATCGTTAAAGAGCTAAATGATAAACCTCCAAAGATAATAAAGAGGTAGATGTAGAGTTGGTTCCTCAATCGGATGCAGACAAAGTTGCTAAATAATTGGGGAAGTTTGAGTACCCAAAAACAAAAGTTTTTGAGAAAGAAAAATCACCATTTCCACAAAGGTTGATGAAAGCCAAGAAGGATGCATGCTTCAAGAAGTTCTTTGTCACATTCAAAGAGCTTCACATTAATCTTTCTCTTTTAGATGTTTTGCACAAAATGCCCAAGTACGCCAAGTACTTGAAGGATATGGTAACTAATAAGGTAAAACTGTATGACATAGCAACGATAGCACTAAAGAAGAAGTGTAGATTTGTGGTAATGAAAAAGATGCCAAACAAGATTAATAACCCATGGAGCTTCACCCAACTCATATAGATTGATGATGGTGAAGTTGTACATGCCTTGAGTGATTTGCGAGCAAGTTAAAATTTGATGTCTCTGTCCATGTTCAAAACTTTTGGGTTGGGTGAGCCGAGACCATTCCCTTTCATGCTTCAATTGGCAAACAAAACCATAGTGAAGCCTGAAGGAATAATTAAGGATGTTCTAATAAAGGTTTGTAAGTTTGTAATTCCAGCCGACTTATTATTATTGATTTTGAAGAAGATAGCAGCGCTCTAATTATTTTAAGAAGTCCATTCTTAGATACAGGAGGAGCATTGATAGATGTGAGAGAGGGAACTATCACAATGAGTTTGAATGACAAAGTGATGGCTTTTAGAGTTTATAAGCCACTTAATCCACTTTCCCACTATAAATATTTATGTATAATTATAGTGATGGAAGTGGATATGTGTGGGGTGGTAGAAAGTGCACTACCAAAGATCTCTTTGGATAGTCTTATTGAGTTTCCCGATCCACCACCTAAGCCCAAAGTGATGATGAATAATGATCCTGAAAAGGCTATTGTTGAGAAAGCTAATGACCTTGAGAGTACACACTCAAGAGGTCAAAAACAAATATGAAGATGGACTCTAAGTAGGTGAAAAAGGACGAAGTAATTTGATTGAGTAGTGATGTTGGGTCTGACGCGACAAAAAATTAGGTGCTACTTGGGAGGCAACCCAAGTTAAGGTAGGTGTTACTTTTAGTATTTTAGTTTTTACTTCACGTCATTTTTGTTTTTGTTAATTCATATATTGATGGGAAGTTTGAGTATCGAAGACTTGAGCTAATAAGAACGACAGAGACTAAGTGTAGGGTCCCCAGACCCTCTTAATGTTCAAAGATGTTGCTAGCTAGTGTTAGAGGCCTCAAGAGTATTTCTATCTCTACTTTTAAGTTTTCTTTGGGGAAAAAGTAAATTTTTAAGCGTGGGGTGAGGAAGCTCTGATGTTTCGAGTGAAGTGATGCTATAGGATCTTAATTCTTAGTTTTTTCTAGTTTTTTCTTAAATTTGAAAAAATTACAAAAATATTTTTTTCTTTTTAGTGGTTAGTCTTTGTTGGGTCAGTCTAGTAGGTGCACACTTCACCCACCCCATGTTTGTTCTTTTATGTTCTTTTCATGGGGGCACCCTTTGAACCCAATATTTTTTTTCTTTTTATGAGTAAATTTTTTTTTATTTGTGTAAGGATAAGTAAGATATTCTTGTTGGTGCTATGTATGATTTTGTGATGCAAACTTTGTATGTAAAGAGCTTGTTGATTGGGTGAATGACTACTTTTGAGACTCTTAGTCGCATGAATATGACTCTTTAACATTGTTGGATTAATGTTGAATTCATGTGATTGTTTGGTTGAGAGTATATGATGATCTTACTTCAGTCAATTCTGTTCTAGGTGTTAAGTAATGTTTTTGTGTATTACTTGTTGTATTTGATATCTAGAACTTGCCTAGTATGATAAAAAGCACAATAAAGAGAGTGGGTTTCGGAGAAGATATAGGTATTTCTTTGATATCATTGTTTCATACCCTTTGTGACCTACCCTTGTGCATAATCCTAGTGAGCCCCATTGAGCCTTTAGCTTATTCTTTGGAAGCATTATATGTAGCTTAATACCCTTCTTTGTTTGACCTTAATTTTATCCAAAGCTTCTAATCACTTTAGTGAAAACTGAATAAGTTGAGGAGTCTGAAAAACAAGAATAAAAGAGGTGAAAGTGAGACCCCAAGAAGTAGTTATTGGTGTAGTAAATTGATTTGTTATGATTGGGAGTTGTGCGATGAAAATAAAGAAAAGTGTTCAAAATTGAATAAGATGTGAATGGAAAAAACTCGACTGCATTGTATATGAACTAGCCTAATGAGATGGGCAAAACAAAAGATATGTGTAAGGTAGATGAGGTGGAATGTTAATAGTTAGAGGTGAATTGAATAAAAAGTGTGATATATTAAAGCGCTTAGAGAAGTTAGTCACTACTTTTAGCCAAATAGTTCCTACCCATCCCTTATACTACATTACCAACCTTAAAGACCTATTTAATCCTAAGTCCTAACATTTTGATATTAGTGGAGTACTACACTAAGGGAAAGCCTACGGTTCATAATGTGTAGCTTGTGAATTCTTTCTAAGAGTGAGTGTAATTTGATTGTTACACCCATTCTGTGACAAATTGCATCTATATGAGTGGTTATGGGAAACTCACTTGTTATGAGGGCACATGTTTGATAATAGTTTGGTGATTTTTATGATCAATTTAGTTAAATAATATGCATGAGTTGTCCAACTTGGTGAGTCAATTCTTTAGGTTAGTATGTTTTGGAGTCGTGTTCATGAGCTTTCAATTGTGTGTATAACATGCTTAGTGTAAAAATATGCATTCTGTGTAGTCATTGTAGTGCTAGATTGATTGTCTTGATTGTTATAGAGGTGTGGAATCTTCCCTAATTATTATTCTTAGAGTAAAGAATTGTTCAAGGACCAACAAAGCTCAAGTGTGGGGTGAAGATCTGAGGTGGATTTATTAACTTTAGTGTTGTTATCCGGGCTTATTTAGCTTAGTTTAGAGGACTTCTATTGTGATTAATGAGTAATTCTTGGTATAAATAAGCATCTAAGTTCTATTTTATGTCAATTAAATGTTCAAATGGTGTTCATAGTGATTTGGAATCAAAACACCAAGTTAAGAATCAAGGGACAAAATGTAGTACTCTTAGCTTGACCTATAGCCTTTACTAGTTCATCATCTTGAATTTTATGTTGGTTTGAGCTCTAATGGGTGGTGTTTTATATTGTAGGAATCTTGGTAAGTTGATTATGATGATTAAGGGATGCTAAACAATCTGTAAATCACATGGAAACAAAACCAAAAAGTGTTGACTTAAAGGACTAAAGCAATGGACAATGCTTGATCAAAGTTGAATGTTTTAATGTCCTTGGCATTCCATGCTGCCTAGGTGTCATGATATGGCCATGTCATGCCCTTTGAAACGTGATGCCAATTTCCATTATGCCTCCATATTTTTGTCAGGACACGCTACCTACATGGCGCGATATTGAAATGGCACGCCCTTAGGTTAAAATCGACAATTTTTATCCAAGTATAAATAGGAAACTTAGTTGTTATGTTTCACATCATGGATGACATTGTTATGTTTCACATCTTGGACGACCTTTGGACTGGAAGGGAGGGTGGAGAACAATTAAATTAGGTTTTTTATCTCTTTCCTTTTGTTTGTTTATGGATTTTAACATGTTTTTTTATTTAATTTATGTTTTATTAATAATCAAAGTATTAATACATGAATGGGACAACCCATCCTAAAAATCCAAAACAAAAACTAAAAAGAACCAGGTAGATCCAACCCAAAACCCAACCTATCATAAATACATTTAAAGAGAGTGTAGGTTTTCTAAATGAGCTAGAAACATCTCATAATAGTCCTCACCGCCTCTTCTCCCTTTGCCATGGCTTTTTTCTTCAATCTCCCGCTCAAACTGCTTCTTCTTTGGGTGATAAATTTTGTTCCTTGGTGTAGCTATGTTGAATGCTTCTCCAACTTCAAAAGTAATTTTCTTCCTCCTTTCTTGTATCTTGTAAGTGACTTTACTCATGCTTAACTCCATCTTTCATTCTATATCAGCTGATATCTCCGATACTATGGTGTATGAAAAGCTTTTTGGTGCACAAATTAGGGTCTAGTCCGCTTAGGCCTGGTCATTATTTCTGGCGAGTTTGCTACTTCATTTTTGATAAAGCTGCTAAGTATTCTGTAAACTAACATCTCACTTGTACCAGTTTTGGAAGGGGGAAAATATAGAGATGCTCGAACCCACTGGTACTTAGATGATTCCAAGAACTATGGATTTTAACATGGATTATACTATTGTGATTCTTGATACATCTATAAGCAGCTAAACACCCTTTTTTGTGGTTAAGACCAAGAACATGAGTACTATTATTTGGTATTGATTTTGTTAAGTTTTTTTTTTTATCATTGTTGGTTGTTTTTTTATCCTTATTATCACTATTGTAAGGCTTTATGACCCTTAGAATACATTATATAACTCTATTGTTAACTCAAAAGGATGAATGGCATAGTATAATGTGGGATAAATAGAATAGGATCGGATGGGGTTATACCCTGATGAGGTAGGTGGTCATACTCAATATATCTCCTTACAATATCCAAGTCCACCTACAGTAGACTATCTAGGGATGAGAGTGGGGAGCATCATAATTATTAATATCATCCTCCTCAGCGGTTTGATTATGTTCGGCCTTCCCACCTTTCTTTTCTTTATACTCTTAGATTATACCACCATCACCTAGAGGGGATAGAAGGGTGTGTCCATATCTTTGTTTCTATCAGTATCCTCCTTGGATATCACAACATACCTGTACAACTTAGAGACCAGTTCAAAAAGTTAGGGGCTCTTGTTGTTTACTCGATATAAATCTTTCCACTCCATCACTATTTTCACACCCATATTCATCTTAATCCCTCCATATGGCATAGTAAACCACCAAGGTCTAAGTATAGGTCTTATCAGAAGTGTTTCTGAATAGTTGAACCCTCTGGGACACAAGGTTCAACAACCTTCGAGCATCAGTAGTGAAATAAGTGCTCTTAACCCCTCAGTGGTAGGCCAGTGGATCTGGCCATATCCTTTTCCATAATCTGTGTCCTGCAACCATTTTATGCCCATCTCTGAACATTGTTGAGGTACTCAATAGTAGGGACATTTTCCCCCCCAAGCACTTTATTTATAGTAGTGACATCCACATAGACATCTACTCCTTAATGAAAATGGTAGGGTTAGGGTCATCCAATAGCATGGTAGAGAGTATGCATAGAAGTTCCTAATCATCCCGAGAATCTGGTTTGTGGAATGATGTTTCATAGTTTCATGTCACTTTTGATGCTTAAAACCAAAAAATTATGCAAGTCTTAGGTCCTTTTTGTTTAAATCTAGTTTTTGTGTTTGTTTTATAGAAAACAGGGTTGGAAGTGAGTGGAATGAAAATATGAAGGGAAAACTCCAAAAAGTAAAGTCTTTGATTGAACAATGAGTTATTGGGTGACGCTATGACTCATCGTCCAAGTCATCATGTGACCAGTAAGAAAATAAAAAAAATAATAAAGTTGACACTGGCTACAACTCATAGGATCTGACTATGAGTCGTATGGAGGATCATTCTGAGAAAAATGCGATAAAGTCCCGAAATAATAAAAGTTTGATACCAGTGGAAATAATGCAGGTGACGACTTGTAGGGATTGACTACGAGTCATAATGGAAGTTCATTACGAGCATATGAGTTAAGTTCTGAAATATGAAAATATCACTGGAGAGGTAATGAGTTCGACAATAACTCATCAGGAGACTTGATGAGTCATCATCAAAGAGCAAAGAAGCCATGATACGGAGCTGATAATGAGTCATCATCAGTCAAGACGAATTGTTGTTTGAGGCGTTACCACAGTCAACCTTATTTTTCTATTTGTTTTGGATAGTATTTTTAGGTTTTGTTGTGTATCTATACATATCCATTTGATGTTTTTATATTAGTTTATGGACTCTTTATACTTACAACATTATGCTGAGATTCTGATAATCAACTTTGATTATGGAGTTCTTGTTCTTGGTTTTTATGGTTTGATATTAATTTGAGATTTTGGTTTCATATGTTTTCTTTAATGAATTCTATAGGTGTTCTTGCATATTTGAGCGGCTAAACCTCTTAATTAGGGTTGTGGGAACCCCAATGGAATAACAAAGTAGAGGAAATGTAAAGTCTTTCTTGATAGATGTTCTTGCATATATTGTGATTTTCTAAAGAATATAACAATAGTAATTTGAAGTTATCAACCATTATAAAATTAACATAAGACACAAAAGGATATAATTAATCTAGGATCTAGGGTAAGGGTTAGTAATGCGAAACTTTAAGACTCAAAACATGATGAGTGAAATTCACAAAAGGTAGTCAAAAGATGGTTGGTGATATATAACTTGCTAGATTTTGCATGTGTAGCATTGAGATAGTCAACAAAGTACGATAATTCTACAGAGTTAGGAATTCAGGGGGAACACAATCCTGGTATTCATCTCATATTTATTTCAACCTAAAGTGATCAAGATTTGTTATTACATCTACTGTTTTCACAAAATCCGCCAATTTACTTTTTGCATTTTCTGACTACTTTAGTAAGATCTTGATACAGATTTGGCCTATTCCTTATGGGTTTGACCCCAACCTTTGTTGGGTTCTTTATTTGACAGTGACCACGTTACACTTTCTTGGAGGTGTAATTTTAGGTGACATTAAATTTTGGCACCGTTATCGAGTAATAAGGTTACCGATTGATTGAATGAGCTTATTGATGTTGTTGGTATTCATTTTACTATTTTTGTTGGGGCGCACACCAGTGTATGCCTTGTACTTGAAGTCAAGGAACAATCCCTTGATCCCATTTTTATTCTAATCTTAAAAGCATCTTACAACAGAATCATAGATGGCAAACCATGATCATTGGTCTCATGATGACCCTAATTTGATCCTTCTACCTCAATATGAAGTCCAACAAATAGCCATGGAAATCACTATTACTAGCTAAAGAAAATGCAAGGAGAGAATTTTCCCAGGGTGCAGCTCAAGAGAAAAAAGTGAGACAAGAAGAGAAGCACTGAGAAGTACTCGACAGAGACTTATCATGCTGTAATATATTGAAAAGAGGAGGGTTGTTAATTCAAAGGAAGATTTGGTGCATGTTGAGCCTATTAAGATAGGATTTATCATTCCTCCTAAGTTTCCCAATAGGTGAAGTTTGATTTATGAGTGCCATGATTAGTTGCTTAATTTGAAGGGTGTGTTTGCTGGTTTGCCGACTAATGACGTAAACATGCACATTATGAATTTTTTTGGGATTTACACTTCATATAATTTACCTAGGGTGAGTTAGGAAGCTTTTAGCTTAGGATGGTCCCATTCTCTCTTATAGGAGAAATGTCATTATGGTATGGAGAACTACCTCGTTGGTCCATCAATAATTGGAATGAGTTGCGAAAATAATTCTTGGACCAATTATTCCCACCTTCTAGAATGTTATAGTTGAAGGATGAAATTTATAATTTTAGGCAATTTCATTCAGGGTCATTGTATGAGACATAGTTGAGGTTCAAGAAGAAGTAGATAATTTTGCCCAATCATAGAATTTTAGGAAGGAATTTGCTTGAAATATTTTTTAGAGCCCTGAATGCAAACTCTGAAGTTGTTTCTAATACTATTACTAGTGGGGATTTCATGAGCCTTTGTTAGGATCTAGCTGTAGAAATATTAGACCAGGTCTCTAATACCAATGCAAGGTGGCATACTCGGGAGGTAGAAAAGAGAGATGCTACTTATTCTTTTGGTGCCTACAATGAGCAGAGAGCCTTAAATGATATAGTGGCTCAGGAGATTGCACGACTGAGGATGGATATTTGGTTACTTACCAAGGAGTTTGCAACTATAAATGATAAAAAGGTAGATGTAGTAGGAACGTGACGCAAGTCTGCTAGACATAATGAGTCTAACTTAGGGGAGAAGGATAAGTATTTGGATAGAGAGATAGCAGGTTTTTGTGCCAAGGACCAGGAGTTTTATCTGGGCTCTTCAAACTCGAGGTAAGGGAATCAAGGTGGGAACTATTATAGGGACATATATAGCAATTAAAGAAAAGAAAAAAATGGTGACTGGAGTGAAAAAATAATTATAAGGAGAAGAGTGATGTGTACGTTCCACTTGGGAACTGTGACATTGATTCGAGGATGGAAGCATTACTTACAAAGTTGGTTAAGGGTTTGGAGAATTAAGAGAGTTTCCATAAGGAGATTAAGGTAGATATTTTGGGACTGATCTAGAAAGTAGAATCCCATGTTTTTGCGATTAAGCAAGTATAGCACCAGTTTGGTCATATGTCGAACACTTTGAATCAGCATCAACCAGACACTCTATCTAGTAACACCCTTTAGAATCCAAATAATGACAGTCACTATTTGTCCATCATCACTTATAGTGGTAAGGATACTATGAATCATCTTATGGTAGTAGTCGATGAGGTAAGGAATGATATTATTGATCTTGACGATGACCTAAAGGTGGGACTAAAAGTTGGTAAAAATGGTGAGACATCACAAAAATCTATGGACGTTGAAAATTATTTAAAACTAACCAAGGAAAGGGTAAGAAGGTGGAACCATTTTTAAAGACCATTCCATGACCTCCCAACTTTTTCCTCAAGGTTGAATTAAAAAGCAGAAAGAAGGGAAATATAAAAAATTCATGTCAATATTGAAAGAATTGTCTGTGAATATCCATCTTGTAGAAGCATTAGAGTAGATGCCCGATTATGCAAAGTTCATAAGGGACTTAGTTATAAAGAAACAGACTATAAGTTTTAAGCTTGCTGGTAATGTGGACCAATACTGCTACTATTTCTCAATCTTTAGTAGAGAAGAAAGAGGATCCTGGAGCATTCACTATTCCTTGTACTATTGGGTCTTCAAATTTCTCACAAGCATTATGTGACTTAGGAGATAGTATTAAACTGATGCCACTAGTTGTGTACAAGAAGTTGTGGTTGGGGTCACCTAAGATGATGATGAGATTATTAATGGTTGCTTGAACTGTAAAGAAACCAGTTGGTATTTTGTGTGATGTCTTGGTGAAGGTAGCTTCCTTCATAGTCCCAACTAATTTTGTGATTCGAGTACTGTATGGTGGATTTTGATATTTCTATTATCTTAGGAAGGCCTCTCCTATCCATGGGTAGGGCATTGGTTGACATAGAGATGGGACAAATAAAATCTAGGCATAATAATAAACATGTTACTTTCAATGTGGGTTAGTCAATGTGATAGCCAAAAGATATGCCTATAGTGTTTGAGATAGACACTTTTAAGAATGATGAAGTGAGTATGCTCGTTGTGCAGAAACTTGGTGTTGAGGCATTAGCGACAGTGATCATGAACTTTGACAGTGACGACATTAATGAGTATTATGATATAGTGAGTGCTTTTACTAGTAGAGGTTCCTATACTTATGCTCCAAAGAAGTTGGATTTAGACTTGAAGAATAGAGTGACTCCACCAGCTCAACCATCTATTAGGGAGCCACTGATCTTGGAATTGAAGGCATTTTCTTATTTATTTTCATTGTGCATTCTTGGGGGACAATAATATTTTGCCGCTTATTATTGCTGCAGATTTTTTGATACACCGGTTAAGGCCTTGATCACGATATTGTAAAGGTTTAAAAGGTCCATTGGTTGGACCATTGCAGTTATTGTCAACATTCCACGTAGAATTGGTACTTATAAAATTTAGGTGGAATTGGAGTGTGTTCCTAGAATTAAGTATAAACATTATCTGAATCCACCAATGCAAAGGTAGTAAAGAAGGAGATCATCAAGTGGTTAGATGTAGGTGTGGTTTACCCTATTACTGACCATAAGTGGGTGAGCTCGGTTTAATATGTGCCAAAGAAAGGTAGGATCACTGTGGTCTTGAATGAGAAGAATGAGTTAGTTCCCATGAAGCAAGTCATGGGATGGAGAGTTTGTATGGATTATCGGAAGCTGAACACTTGGATGCAGAAGGATCACTTTTCTATGCCATTGATGGAACAGATGTTAGACCATCTTATAGGTAGAGGATAATATTGTTTTCTCAATGGTTATTTGGGGTATAATCAGATTTCTATTGCCCCTAAAGACCCAGAGAAAACCACTTTCTCATGTCCATATGGTATATTCACATCTAAGAGGATGCTTTTTGGACTTTGTCATGCTCCTGCCACCATTAAACATTATATGATGTCCATATTTTCTAATATTGTAAAGGATACGTAGAGGTCTTCATGGATGATTTCTCAATTGTGGGTGACTCTTTTGATTATTATTTATCCCATTTGGATAATTCACTTCAAATAAGTGAGGAGTGCAACTTGATGTTGAATTTGGAGAAGTGTCACGTTATGGTGAAAGAGGGCATAGTCTTGGGTCACAAGATTTTGAAGAAGGGTATAGAGGTTGACGGGGCAAAGAATATAGTGATTGGAAAATTGCCTTTACCTATTTCTGTCAAAGGTATTTGGAGTTTCTTAGGTCATGCAGGATTCTATAAGAGGTCTATCAAGGACTTCTCCAAAATTGCAAATCCGTTATTCATGTTATTGGAGAAGGAAGTGAAGTTTTTGTTTGATGATGCTTGTCTCGAGTCCTTTGAGTGCCTAAAATAGAGGTTGATTTCCGATCCTATCATTATGTCTACAGATTGGTCTCTTCCATTTGAGGTGATGTGTGATGCTAGTGGTGTGTCCCTAGGATCTGTCCTTGGACAAATACGTTATAAAATACTTCATCCCATATACCATGTAAGAAAAAAACTCAACACCGCACATAAAAATTACATGGTGAATAAGCAGGAGTTACTTGCAGTGGTGTTTGCATTTGAGAAATTTCAGTCTTATTTGATTGTGACAAAATTCATTGTGTGTACTGATCGTGTAGTCTTGAGGTACCTTATTGTGAAGAAGGACACAAAGCCTAGGTTGATTCGTTGGATACTATATTTGCAAGAATTTGATTATGAGGTCAAGGATCGAAAGGGTACGGAGAATCAGGTTGGAGACAATCTATGCCGAATAGAAGATAAGGAAATGCTTAAATTAGGGAATGAGCTTAAGATTGATAATACTTTTCCAGATAAGCAAGTCTAGGAGAATCGAAAGACTTAATCCCCTAGTTTATGTATTTCTCCAATTATTTGGCGAGCAATCTTATCCCAAAAGACTTGTCTTTTTAGTAGAGAAAGCAATTTATGCATGAGGTATGTAAGTTTTTCTAGGATAAGCGTTATTTATATTGGGTGTGTGTGGATGGTATGATTTGGAGGTGTATTCCTGAAGTTGAGATGATGCATATTCTTTAGGCCTATCACTCATCTCTAGTTGGGGGTTACTATGGTAGTACTCTTATGGCCCATAAAATACGAATATTTATAAATATGCACATGACTATGCTCATGCGTATGACCAATGTTAGCACCAAGGAAATATCTTACGGAAGCATGAGCTCCCCATGACACCTATTCTTGAGCTTTAGTTGTTTGATGTGTGGGGAATTGATTTCATATGCCCATTTGTGAGTTCTTATGGTATGAAACATATATTGATAACGGATGACTATATTTCTAAATATATGGAAGCAGTTGTTCTTCCCTATAATGATGATTACATTGCCCCAGCACTTTTAAAGAAGAACATATTCTCTCGATTTGGTACTCCACGAGCTACCATTAGTGATGGTGGGTCCTAGTTTTGCAACTATCTTTTTAAGGTCCTGCTTGAATTATATGGCATAAGGTGGCAACACCATACCATCTGCAGACAAGTGGGCAGGTTGCAGTCTCCAATCTTAAGATCAAGTCCGTATTGGTGAAGACTATGAATGCCAACTAGATTGTTTGGTCAAGAAAGCTAGACGATGCAGCATGGGGCAATTGTACAACTTTTAAAACACCTATAGGTACCTCTCCTTATCAGCTTGTGTACGGCAAGTCATGTCACTTGTCATTTGAACTTCAACACAAGGCACTATGGGCATTGAAAAAGTTGAATTTTGAGTGGAGTTATGCTATAACAATAAGGATGAGTAAAATAAATAAGTTGGATGAATTTTGCCTTTGTGATTATAAGAGTTCTTCTTTGTACAAGGAAAAGATGATGTTTTACCATGATAGGAAGATTGAGAAAAGGGTATTCCATCCTAGTAATGTGGTCTTGTTGTATAATTCAAGGCTTCTCTAATTTTCTGGCAAATTGAAGTCAAGATGCTATGAACCATTCACCGTTGTTAGAGTACTTCCACATGGTGCAGTTGAGATGAAATAGGATGGAGAACCCCTATTCAAGGTGAACGGGCATCGAGATAAGCACTACATGGGTAGCATGAATAAAGTCAAAGTATGTGATGACATAAGCCTTCACGAAGTCTCTGGAGTCTTGATGACTCTTAGAATGAGTCGTTGTTAGTGACAACAACTCATCGCCTTAAGTCATCATAAATGGAGACCTAGGTAAGAATGAGCTTTAAATGGAGAGAACTAATGACACATAGCCACTGACTATGAGTCATTGCCAGGATTTATCATTATGTATAAAATTGCGGACCCAACAAGCTGAACCGACTCGATTTACACAAAATAAAAGGGAATTAAAATCCCAAATGGTTTCTTTTTATTTTTTTTGAATGCCTCAAATCCTTGTACATTCCATAACCAGTTCTCCTACTCTAACTACTCACCTAATAATTTTCAAAAACCACATTCAAGTTCTAATCACTCTAAAAAAGGGGAAAATTCCTCTTTAAAGAACAAGGTTAAGAGTGACTAAGGAATCCAAGCATCTTTTCTTTATTGCAAAGTAAGTGCACTAATCCTGTTGCTAATTAATAGTTCATACTGAATTTACTTAGAATATTTGCTTCGGATTCTAAGTTTAAAAACTTGACTAGAGTTCAAGTTATGTTAAAACTCTTTAGGAGTCCAAATTGTGTTAATAGATTAGAACATAATATGGGAAATGACTTATGGATTTAACTATGGGAAAAAGTTAAGAGGGGAGGCATGATATGGGAACTTGATGTTGGTACATGAATGAACAAGGACTATCTTTACCACCTCTGTTAAACAGTTTTGACGACTCTCATAACGACTCATGGGGTAACCCGATGAGTCATTGAGACACTCATAGCCACTAGTAATAGGGGTAGGTTAAGGGTGGAACTGTTGGACATATTATGACTCACTCTAGGAGTCGTTGTCTCACCTTATTACTCGTAGGTAGACTCATACTAAAGTATGCATCGATGGATCCTAAAATATTATTTTCTGGTTAGTTTATGAGTTACTTGATGAGTCATCGGGAGACCGAACAACTCATTAGTTGGACTCATAGGGTGACAGAGCCCAGGAACATGCATGACATGTCACCCTAATACTGTTAGGCAACTTGTAGCCTCTGGAAACAAGTCATAGATTGGATAATAGGGTGCCCAAATAATTGATAATTTTTCTTTTTTGCTTTTCTTTTCTTTTTTTAGTATTAACTAACTTATGTCATCCCTCAAGTACAATGGAACCTAAGAATAAATCCGCAAAGAGAACCAAGCAGACAAAAAAAAAACAAGCTTATCCTACCACTAATTAAATTAGGGATGAGCCCGCTGATGATGAGCCTAGCGGTTTCATAGAGAAATATCTATCTCAAAACCGATGGAACCAAAGAGCAACTTACCTCAAAGAAAGATGAGTAAGGTCAGGATTGAGAATCTAGTCCATTCATCACAGGTTAGGAATCAAATGAAGAGCCTGAGCCAGTCTCCACCATACTATCCTCCCACATCTAAAAAGAGAAGGAGTCAAAGTTAGAGTCAGGCCCCAAGGAGGGAAAAGAAGGGAAAAAAGATATTGTATCTGGCAGTAGATTCGATAGTGGAAGCTTGAAGTTAGGATCAGAGGATAGAGATGGTAGAAAGGAGAATGAGAGTACCTTAGTAGATTCTCCTCCTCTACCATTGATTTATTCCACTATACAGATTGAGCCTTCCCCAATGCCAATCATTAATCGGTGGGGGTACCCCTAGTAATGATTTGAATTTTGGTGATTTTTGTGAAATATTTATTTCTATGTAATTTGACCATTTTACCCTTCCCCGTGATTGCATTGTGGTATTTATTGAGAGAGGAGATGATTGGAATAGTTCCCAATGTATTTTGGCATGACATATGTGAAATTGTAGTTTTTGATGTCTTAAAAAGCCTTATAGTTGACTTTGGTCAACATTTATTGATTTGTGTGTCAAATGGCAAAATGGAACATGCTAGTAGGTTCAAAATGTTAATTTTAAGTTAGTAACAAGGTTGGTTTGTTTTTATGGCTTTTATATCCATTTTGACCCTCGATTTAGAATACTGTAAAATTGGGTTTTGGGGATCAACTCTGCGAAAGAGACATCTTCTGAAAAATCTAATATTGACATTGAGTCCAGAGCAATGAATTTGATAGGGTAGCATAGTTTGTTTACATTATTGGGATTTTGAATGAATCTCGAAGGGCCCGCAGAGACTTGGAATTCTTCAAGTCTCCAGCTGGTGCACCTCAGCTGGTGTAGTTGCTAGAGAACCATTTTTGCCACTTTAGCAGCAGGTGCTAAAGCACCAATTGGTCGTCTTAGCGGCAAGTTGTATAATGGGTAAGGGCGCTAAAGCGGCCCTTACCCACTTTAGTGGACTGGCATCCTTGGCATGTACCACTAAAGCGACACTTGAAAGATTTAGTAGTGATCGCTAAAGAGGCCACTTGCCCTCTTTAGTGACATCTGTGGTCCTGGGTATAAATAATTCTTTCTTATTTTCTTCACCATTTTTGAGACTTAGAGCTTCGGGTTTTCGAGTTTCTGAGTAATTCTACCATTCCTAAGCTTGGGTAAGCCTATAATCCCTATTTCAATTACTTTTATTTTATTTTTATAATCTAAACTTCATTAAAACTTGTATTTAAAAGTTGAATTTGGTGATTTTGGCCTGTAAGGCCAAAAAATTTTATTTGTTCAATTTAAATTCCAAATTAAATCCATTTTTACTTGAATTTTTTCTATGTGTTCCTTTAATCATGGGAAATATATTTTTTAACAAAAATTCTAGTTTTACCCTTATTTTTCAAAAACCCATTTTTGGGGTCCATTTTAGCCCCGATATGGTCAATATGGGTATCAATGGATTTCTTTTGATGCATAAATTCTATATTTCTATGTTATAATTGATTTCAGGTTTGTTCATGGGGGGATAGCTATAGATTGAAGGCTTTTGGACTGGTTTGGTATTGGAGGTATGTTATGGCTTAACTTTCTTCAGACTGGGTTGGGTAGTTAATAATAATGTAAAAGCATGATATGGGTATGTGGTTGTATCACATAAAATATGTAAGGTGATTTATGTGCCTGTGTGCAGGCCTACGATAATAATATTTGGTAGTTTAAGGCATAAATTTCTATGTGTGACTGTGGGGGTCATGTATAATGTTGTTGGACTATTATTGATAAGTGTATGTTTGATTATACTCTTTTTGGTTGGAAAACGCTTAGATTTTGGAAATCCTATTGTAATAATGACATTTCCTTGCATGTTTCACTTGATGGTTTTCAAGATTATATTGGATCATGGATGGTTAGTTAATTTGAGTGGATTTTTTACTCTTATGGTTGGTATATTGGTTGGATTTTGGATACTCTCATTTTTGTTGGTTATGAGAATTGTATCCTCATATCATATTCTTTCATGAATCATTGGTACCACAATGGAAATAATGGAAATACTAGCTTTTTCTGACAAAAAAAATGACATCTTGAAAACCCTCTACCGATGTATGTGTTAGAGAGGAGATATAGATATTGGTATTGGAAATTAGCTGTATACGAGTTAAAGGAACCCATATTGGTCAAAATCGAGAAGCTTTAACTCCATAGGTGTATAGGGAGGTTATGCGACAACCTCGTGCATCACATCACATCATCATCATCATCCTCATTGCACTTCATATATTATGCTTATGTTGTCATTGTATTTTTTGTCTTTGACTTGATATCTATCTATTTGTTATACCTTCCTATACTTGTATTTAAAGTATGGGTATACTTATTCTTCTTTCCTTATCCATATTTATTTTATGTGTTTTTAGTTGAACTATTAGCTGAGAAAGTGTTAGCTATCATTTGGGACATTTTTTTATTATAGGTGACATGCCCAGAATTTGTGTTTATATGCTTTATTTTCTACTTTACTCAGTTGGTCTATGATATCTACTAAGTACATGTGGACCGTACTTATCCCTGCGCCCTTTCAAGGCAAATCTAGGTGCGAGTGTGCCACACAAATAGTTGATTCATGCAATATTTGGAGTCCATTCGAGGTAGAGGTTGATTTATAAATCCGAACTTGACTTCTACCTTTTCTTATCTTGAATGTCTTACATGTATTCTAAGACAGAGTTCAGTTCCTATTTGGATATCCTATGTATTTATGACATCGAGTTATACTAGTTAGTCTTACATTGTGACATCAAGTTTTGGAATTCGATTGGTATCTTGATTATATTTTTTGCTTTTTCTCTCTCTATATATATAGTTTAAATCTATTCTAGGGTTCTTGCCTTGGTTTGGAATTGATTTTATTATTTTATATCAGTTTGGGTGATAAGCTTACTTATCAAGGCTTGCTGTGACAAGTGCCATCGTGGCCCTTGTTTTTTGGGTCATGACAAATTTCTATCAGAGCAGCCAGGTTTGTTGGTCTCAATAGTGTAAAAATGAAGTGTCTAATACAATCTCATAGATTGATACATAAACATCTATATCTGTCTTCAAAAGGCTATAAAATATCTTCAAGAAAGTTCTCTTATTTTTTCCTTATCGTGCGGGTCTTTCCATACCTTCTTATAACTCATATTTCACTCTTCTTTGCATAAATGTACATGGTGTTTCTCTTGTTTTGAGTCTTCTACCAATATTAGTTTATGGTACTCCACAGACTCAAATTGTGGTTCCTCCTGTAACATTTGTATCTGATTATATTATTCTAAGGTCTAGATTTTAGCTTTCTTCTATTTTTCCTCCTCAGATGGGTTCTCATCTATCTAAATTTACTATGCCTCCTATTATTTCAAATAAAACTATGTCTTCAGAGAATCAAAAAAGGTTTGAGAGATTCACTCATGTGGGTCCTCCTAGATTCAGTGGTTTTATAGGTGAGGATGCTTATGAGTTATTGATATATTATCAGGAGAAGTTGTACAACCTTGGTTCGCTTGAGTTGTATGGGGTTGCCTATACTACTTTCTAATTTAGACATATAGCTGGGGATTGGTAGAGTTCGCTCATTGGTTGCTGACCTTTTAGTTCACCCGAGATGACTTAGGATCGGTTTATTGAGGTCATTTTATATAGATTTGTGCCTTTTAGTTTCAGAGATCAGATGAGAGATGAGTTTCTTCATTTGGTGAAGGGCTCCATGACTATTGCATAGTATGATACATAATTTCATTCCTTGTCTAGATGTTCTTATGTCATTATTTCCACTAAGTCTGAGGAAATTTGAAAGTTCATGAAGAGGTTAGATGTTTCTCTTCATCTTGCTATGACTCAGATAGTAGTATGTAGAGCATTATTTTAGAGTATAGTGGATTATACTAAGATGATTGAATCCATTCTTTCAGCATCTTAGGGAGGCGCCAAGATGGTATGCCGATTGAGTAAGTTCAGAGGTTATATCTCTCAAGGTATATATTTTAGAGGCTTACATGTGTATCATGGTAGACCAGTGCAGACAGTCTTTTAGAGTTCAAGTAGTGTGTCTTCTAGTCCAGTAGCTTCAGGTGGTCGTCCTAGTTCAACTATACTTTCTTTCTTTAAGCTGAGCCACAGAGTTTATAATGTGTGTGATGAGATTGTCTATGTGGCCAAGGACTTTCCCCGATGTATTTTCATATCTACTTCTATATCTATTGTTAGATTAGAGGTAGTAGTACCTATGGTGGTGGTTGTGGGGGATACTCAGCTAGGTGGTGGATGTGGTAAGATCTATGATATACCAGCCAGTCTAGAGGCAGAGGCCTCTGACTCTACCATCATAGGTATTATCCATCTTTGTTTTAGATTTGCATCTTTGTTATTTGCTCTAGTGTCGACTTTCTCTTATCTATATGCATACTTTTCTTTGGGCTTTGATTCTGCTTGTAGGCCTTTTGATGGGCCTATTTGTGTATTTAATCCCATAGAGACTCTTTATATGTAGATCAGGTGTACCGATATTGTATTTTTAATTTTGTTAGGTGTAAGACCTAGGTAGATCTAATTGAATTAGATATTGTAGATTTTGATGTCATTTTGGGCATAGACTGGTTATCTCCTTACCATGTTGTCATAGATTATTATATTGAGACCGTGACTTTAGCTCTGTCGAGTGTGCCAAGAATATCTTGGTAGGGTGTGCTTCATTTAGGACCTAAGAGATTTATATCTTTCCTTCAGGCTTGTTGTTTTTCTGAGGGGGGATATTTGTCTTATTTGGCTCATACTTGTGATACAAATGTTGCTTCAGCTCCTTCTTTGGAATCGATTCGTGGATGTATTCCCTACAGTTTTTCCTGGTATGCCTTTAGATCATTATATTGACTTTGCTATTGATATTTAGCCGGGCACAAAGCCCATTTCTATTCCTTCTTAAGGATTTCCCCAGTAGAGTTGAAGGAATTGAAGAATTAGTTATTGGAGTTGTTGGATAAAGAGATTTATTCTATGTAGTGTATCACCTTAGGGTGCGCCTATCTTTTTTGTGAACAAAAATAATGGATTTATGTGTTTGTGTATTGATCATCAGTAGTTGAACAAGGTAATGGTTAAGAATAAGTATAATTTTCCTTGTATTAATGATTTATTTGATCAGCTTCAGGGTGCTTTGATGTTTTTGAAGATTGATTTAAGGTTCGGGTATCACCAGTTGAGGATTAGAGCTTCGAATATTCCAAAGACAGCTTTTTAGACTTGGTATGGTTATTAGAAGTTCTAGTTCATATATTTTGGGTTGACCAATGCCCCATCCACGTTCATGGAGTTGATGAACCAGGTATTCCTACCGTATCACAACTCTTTTGTCATTGTATTTATAGATGATATCTTGGTTTATTCTAAGAGTGAGGTCAATCAAGAGTAGTATTTGCAGATTGTGCTCCATAGATTGATAGATGAGAAGTTGTATTTTAATTTCTCTAAGTTTGAGTTTTGGTTGGAGTCTGTCTGTTTAATAGGTCGTATAGTGACCAATGAAAGTATTATGGTCGATCTGGCTAAGATTTTAGTAGTTTATGATTGGGTTAGACCTACTTTTCACGTTGAGTTTGAGAGTTTTATTGGTTTAGCATGTTACTATCGATATTTTGTTGAAGGTTTCTTATCTATTATAGCTCCATTGACCAAGTTGACTCAGAAAAAGATTTCCTTTCAATGGTCTGATGCTTGTGAGGCAAGCTTTCAGAAGCTCAAGGATTTGTTTACATCTACTCCTATCTTGACTTTGCCCAAAGAGGATGTGGGTTTTACAATTTTCTGTGATGCTTCTGGTGTTGGGTTACGTTTTGTGTGGATGCAGGAGAGTAAGGTGATTGCTTATGCTCCTTGTTAGTTGAAGCCCTATAAGAGGAATTACCCTACCCATGATTTAGAGTTTAGTGCTATTGTTTTGAGTTTGAAGTTATGGAGACACTATTTGTATAGAGTCCGTTGTGAGATATTCTTGGATCATTGTAGCCTCTAGTATTTCTTCTCCTAGCGAGATCTTAATATGAGGCAGCGTCGTTGTCTATAATTTCTTATGTATTATGACTTGACTATTCTTTATCATCCAGGAAAAGCTAATATGGTTGCAGATGTCTAGAGCTGGAAGTCGACTAGCATGGGTATCTCAGAGCATTTTTGACTCAGGACAGGCCTTTGGCCTTAGAGGTTCAGTCTTTGACAACCTATATGGTTAGGCTTGATGTTTCAACACTTGGGTATGTTTTGGCTTTCGTGGAGGCTAGGTCTTTTCTAATGGAGTAGATTTGGGCTCCTCAGTTTAATGATGTTGGGTTGAGAGTGATTCGGGATAAGGTGCTGAATGGTGAGGCTAAGGGATCCTCGCTTGATCTAGATGGTTTTTTGAGGATTGATGACCGAGTTTGTATATCGAGAGTGGGTGATAAGATTAGATCGATTTTGGAGGAGGCTCATTATTCTAGATATTGTTTCTATTTGAGAGTGACTAAGTATTATAATTTGAGGCAGTATAACTGGTGGGGTGGTATGAGGAAGGATATAGAAAATTTTTGAGCTCATTGCCTCTATTTCCAGCAGGTGAATGCCGAGCATTTTAGACCTGGTGGTTCGCTTCGGTAGTTGCCCATTCCGCTGTTGAAATAGGAATGAATCACTCTGGACTCTTTGTCAGGCTTGCCTCATAATTCTCATGGTTCTAAAAGAGTTTAGGTTTCGAGGATCGATTGACCAAATCTTTCTATTTCATTTTAGCTTAGGTTTCCTTCAGTGCTAAGAGGTTGGCCCGTATCTGTATCTGTGAGATAGTTCATCTTCATGGCGTGCTAGTGTCTATCATCTCGAATTGAGTTTCAGTGTTCATATCTCACTTTTGAAAGACTTTTTAGGAGGAGTTGGGTACTTGAGTTGATCTCAGCACAATATCTCATCCCCAGACCGATGGCCAATCGAAGTGGACTATTCAGGTTTTTGAGGATATGCTTTGTTCTTGTGTTATAGTCTTTGAAGGCTAGTAGGAGCAGCATATAGCCTTTGAAAAGTTTGCACATAATTTTAGCTATCATTCTAGATTAAAGATGACTCCTTTCAAGGCTTCGTATGGCAGGAGTTGTTGCTTTCTTGTTAGTTTTTTTTATGTTTATGAGGTTAAACCTTGAGTTACGGACTTACTTTGTGAGTCTTTAGATCGATTTTAAATCATTCAGGATAGACTTCAAGTGGTTTAGAGTAGGTAAAAGTGCTATGATCGTAGCCTTCGTGCCCTGAAGTTTAGTGATGGTGATCTTGTATGTCTTCGTGTGTCGCCCATGAAGGGTGTGTTGAGGTTTGGGAAGAGGGATAAGCTTAGCCTTAGGTATATTGAACATTTTGAGATCATTCGAACTATTGGTGAAACGGTTTATGAATTGGCTTTGTCTCTAAATTTATCAATTGTTCATCTTATTTTTCATGTTTCCATGCTTAGGCGTTGCATTCCATATAAGTTTCATGTTATTTGTAGGGATTCAGGCCAGTTAGATGAGTGGTTGTCTTTTGTTGAGGAGACTGTCTCCATCCTAGCAAAAGATGTTAGATGATTGCATTCTAGAGCTATTCCTATGGATTGAAATTTTAATGGAACTATTGCATGGTATGTTTTGGTAATGGAAGTGGTCATGGTTATGGTTAATCGAAACTCCTTGTGGGGTTCAATAGAACCCCCAAGTAAACATGTAAATAAACATCCTTGTGGGGTATAATGGAATCCCCCAAGCAAACATAATGGAACACTTGTGGGGTACATGGGATTTCTCCAAGTTAACTTGGTAAATGGGTACATGGGAATCCCTTTACCTTAAAAGGTTTGTCGAAGGACAACACTTGTAAGTTATGGTCGGTATGACGAAACCACTATTAATAGCCTTGGTTAATAATAACTGGAATAATAGATTGGTTTGTTGGAAATGATTTTAATTAGAAAATTATGACGGGGTGTGATAGCTAACCGTGAAGGTGGGATTTCAATGAACGAGCACTGGAAACTCATATTTGTAGACATGAAGGGTTAGTCATGGTGACTATATATGATACTATGAGGTACACGATAATCCTTTAAGTACATTAGACATATGTATCATGGAGAGCTAGTGGTACTTGGTAATCCTTTACTCTTATGGTATCTGCGGTTCGTGCAGCTACACGCATCGAGGCTCATTCAGGGGGTTACATTGGACCTATATACCTTATGAGTGGTTAAGTACGGTTAATCTACACATACCCAAGTTAATGGTTTTAAATGCATGATAAACCCAGTTTCCTTTCCTGGCATGGTTATATATATATATATGTATGTATGCATGTATGGTTTCTATGCATATGGATAGTTTATTTGGTTTTACTGGATGGAATTATTTTATCCTTATCCTTAGTTCATGCTAGCATTAACCCGCTAACCCATCTTTGGGCATTTTATTCCCACGTGATGCAGGAACCGACCATTCTACTCATCCTGATTGTGATCAAACTTTGGGATTGGCGTTTGGATTGAAGTGGTGAGCTTCCATCTTTCGGAAGGATCCATTTCCTATTATGGACATAGTCATATACTTTGGTTACATTACGGATATTAGTTTGGGCTATAGTTCGGGGTATGTCCCAATCAAATATTTGTTTTCTTTTGGTTAGAGGCTTTTATGGAACTACTATGGGTTGAAATGGGAAGGATCGGTATTGGTGCTAGCCTTAGTATTGGTATTGGTATTGGTGTTGCCACCAGTTGACTGTATTGTTGGTTGTTCCATCCCCTTTTATTTTGGGATTATATATAATTATTATGGAACTCATATGATTAAGGTTCTGGATGATGGTTTTGTTGGTATCAATTATCGGTTGAGTATCGGATGATTGGGCATATTTTGGTGGTCACAGATATAGATATATCCCATAGTTTTCATTATGCAATAATTCTATCTTATTATCTATTCAGAATTCATTTGACTCAAGGTATGCATTGGTCGGTTGGGGTTGGGTAGGGAGTCTCCAAGCCTTGTTGGACTTAGGATGCCTATTACGACTAGGTCCTGGTTTGGTTCATGTCAAGTTGGTATCAGAGCTTTAGGTTTATGGTCAATTAGGAGTCCATAAAGCTGTATCTAGTAGAGTCTCTTTTAGGGATATGTAGCGTGCAACACTCATAAGAAAGAGGCTACATGGCATTTTGAAATATTTCACTTTTTTGGTATTCTATTTTGAAGTATGGAGTCTAAGTTCTGGAATCTTCTCTAATCCTTGTCTATTCACTTTTTAGATTATGCCTCGACAATCTGGAACACAAGAAAACTCTTTCGTCCCATCAGGGGATAATGTGGGAGGGACATAGCGTATCCATACTCAGCCTAGGGGTCCATTCCCTGATATATCTAGAGTTTCACCTGTTGCTACTAGTCCTCTTCAGGGTGAGGTGACGAATGCAAAATTTTGTCAATTGATTCATACTACTGCTTAGTTAGTTACTGCTCAGACTGAGTGGGATGCATTTGGTGTTTTATCTGCTGAGGCCATAAGGATTGGCTAATTTATGATGATAAATCCTCTTACTTTTATTGAAGTAAAGATGGAGGAGGATCCTCAGAGTTTTTTGGATGATATGGAGAAAATCTTCAGGGTGATGCAGGACAAAAATGTGGAAAAGGTGAATTTTGCAGCTTATCAACTAATGGATGTTTGGTACCAATGGTACGAGAAGTGGTATAGGGATAGAGGTGATGTTGAGGAGTTGTCCTTATGGGACTTTCTTAAATGCTTTTCTGGATTTCTTCATTTCTCAGGATCTAAAAAAAGTAAAGATGGATGAATTTGTGAATCTTAAGCAGGGAAAGATGAATTTCAAGGAATATGCCTTAAAGTTTCATCCACTATCAAGGTATGTGCCGGACTTAGTGTTTGATATGAGGGCGAGGATGACATAGTTCACTTTTGGGCTATCTCAGGATTTTATCCTTGAAAGCAAGACTGCTTTGCTGATTAAGGATATGGATATTTTGAGGATGGTGGTTCATATACAATGGGTAGAGGATGAAAATAAGAAACAGGTAGAGTTTGGAGAAAGGTAGGGTAAGAGAAGCAGGTTCTCTGAGAAGGGTGACGCTCAACAATAGGGTCGTCGGGGTGGAGGTTAATGGAATAAGAAAAAGTGGGAAAGTTCTGGATCCTTCTCTACTGGTAGTGCTCCTTACCCGAAGCAGTCGGGTGATAGGTGTCAATAGGGTGGCAATAATTTCTGGGCACAAGGTGCCCAATTACAGGCGAGTGGGGCTCATTCGGCTATTTTATTCCCTCTTTGTCGGTTCTATAGTCGTCTGAATCTGGGATTTTGTGATGAGGGAAGGATAGGTGTTTTGAATGTGGTCAGCCAGGCCATATGCTCAAGAATTTTCCTATTGGAAAGGGTGCTTCAAGAGCGGTTAAAACTCCAATTTCTTCATCTTCTGCTCCTACACCTAGTGGTGCTTCTTCTATGTCTGCTCCTATTTCTAGTACCGACATTGGTCAAAATAGGTTTTATACTCTTGCGTCATGGCAAGAATCTGAGGCATTACCTAATGTTTATTGTCAACTTGATCTGGGGTCCACTCTTTCTTATGTGACCTCATTTGTGGTTGTGTGTTTTGGTATTGATCCCGAGGTTATTCTGGATCCATTTTCTATTTCTACCTCAGCAGGTGACTCGGTTATTGCTAAGAGAGTCTATAAGGGGTGTGTGGTATCTGTTGGTAATAGGGAGACTTTGGTGGATTTATTTGAACTGGATATAGTGGATTTTGATGTTATTCTGGGTATGGATTAGTTACCCTCTTATTATGCATCCTTAGATTTTTGAATTCATAAGGTTGTTTTTAGGTTCCCTAGTGAACCCATTATTAGTGGGAGGGTGGTTCCCTAGCCCCCATGGAAAGGTTTATTTCTTATCTTAGAGCTCTGAGATTAATATCTTAAGGGTTTATTTGTCACTTGGTTTGGGTAAAAGATTCTAACTCGAAAGGTCCTTTTTTAATTCGATTCTGGTGGTAAGTGAATTTCCTACGGTCTTTTTGGAGGAACTTCCCTAGCTCCCAGGGAAAGGTTTATTTCTTATCTTAGAGCTCTGAGATAAATCTCCAAAGGGTGTCTTTGTCACTTGATCTGAATTAAAGATTCTAACTCTGAAGGTCCTTCTTTTCATTTGATTCCGGTGGTAAGTGAATTTCCTAAGGTCTTTTTGGATGAACTTCTTGGTGCTCCTCCGGATAGGGACATTAAGTTTGGTATTGATTTGGTTTCGGACACTCATCCAATATCTATTCCTTCTCATAGAATGGCTTCGTCTAAGTTGAATGAACTTAAGGAGCAACTTAAGTATCTTCTAGATAAAGGGTTTATTTATACTAGTGTATCCCCATTAGGTGCACCGGTGTTGTTCGTGTGCAAGAAGGATGGTTCCCTTTGAATCTGCATTGACAATCGGCAGTTGAAAAAGGTAATGGTCAAAAACAAGTATCCTTTTCTAAGGATAGATGATTTGTTTAATCAGTTGCAAGGTGATAAGTTCTTTTCTAGGATAGATCTTCAGTCTGGGAATTATTATCTTAATATTAGGGAGGTGGATATCCCTTAGACAGTTTTTTATACTTGGTATGGGCACTTTGAATTCTTTGTGATGTCATTTGGCTTGAATAATGCCCCGACGATATTTATGGATTTTATAAATAGGGTTTTCAGGCAATTCTTGGATTTTTTTGTCATTGTGTTTATTGATGACATCTTGGTGTATTCTAGGAGTGAGGTGGATCATGCCAATCACCTCCGTGTGGTGTTGCAGACCTTGGAACAGCAGTTGTATGCCAAATCCTCCAATTGTAAGTTTTTGTTGAACCTTGTGACTTTTTTAGGACATATTATTTCTAGTGGGGTATCATGGTGGATTCGCAAAAGGTGGTTGTAGTTAAGAAATGGCCTAGGCCCACGACTCCAACTGGCATTCAGAGCTTTTTAGGTTTGGCTAGGTATTATAGGAGATTTATATAAAATTTCTTAATGATAGATGCCCTATTGACTAAGTTCACTCAGAAAAAGGTAAAGTTTTCTTGGTCAGATGCGTATGAAGGGTGTTTCGAGAAGCTTAAGGATAAGCTAACTTCGGCTATAGTTTTGACATTTCCTGAAGGCAATGAGGGGTTTGTGGTTTATTGTGATACATCTCGGGTGGGACTTGGCTATTTTTTGATGCAACATGGGAAGGCAATTTCCTATGCTTCTAGGCAGTCAAAGGTGCATAAGAGGAACTATCCTACTGATAATTTAGAGCTGTTGGCAGTGTTTTTTTCTTTGAAAATCTAGCGACATTATTAATATAGAGTGCACGTGGACATTTTTTCTAATTATTAGAGTTTGTAGTATGTGTTTATTCAAAAGGAGCTAAATCTCAGGAAAAGAAGATGGTTGGAGGTTCTCAAGGACTATGATATGAGTCCTTACTACCACCCAAATAAGGCTAACGTGGTTTCTGATGCTTTTAGCAAGTTGTCCATCGGGAGTTTACCTTATGTGGAGAAAGGAAAATGGGAATTGGTAAAGGATATTCACCACTTATCAAATCTTAGTGTTCGTCTCTTGGACTCCAAGGATAGTGGTGTAATGGTTTATGAAGTGGTTAGGTCATCTCTTGGTGTAGACATCAAGGAGAAGCAAGTTCTATATCCTATATTGATACAAATCAAGAGTGATGTTTGTGTGCAAAAGGTGATGGTCTTTGAGATCAGTGGTGATGGTACTTTACGGTACCAAGTGAGGTTGCGTGTTCCTAATGTCGATATTTTGCGGTAAAGGATTTTGGCTAAGGCGCATGAATCGCGCTATGTTGTTCATCCCAGTTCGAATAAAATGTACCATGATCTCAGAGAGATGAATTGATGGAATATGGTATGAAAATAGATGTGGCTGAGTTTGTAGCCAAGTGTTTGGTGTTTCAACTAATGAAAGTTGAGCACATAAGGCCTAGTGGGTTATATCAATAAATTGATTTTTTTGAATGGAAATAGGAGGTAATTAATATGGATTTCATTATCGGTCCTCCTCTATCTCAAAAACAATTTGATTCTATTTGGGTCATCATGGATAGGATGATGAAGTTTTCTCACTTCTTACCAATGAGGACTACCTTTTCGGTGGAGGATTATGCGAAGTTGTAGCTTCAAGAGATTGTGAAACTACATGGGATACCTTTTTCGAATATCTCTTATCATGGTATGCAGTTTTTATCTCATTTATGGCGGTCTTTTCAGAAAGGATTGGGGACTAAGGTTAGTCTGGGTACTTTTTTTCACCCTTAGAAGGATGGGCAAGCACAAAGGATTATTCAGACGTTGAAGGATATGCTTTGGGCATGTGTGATTAATTATGGTCACAATTGGGTTGAGCATCTACCTTTGGTAGAGTTTGCTTACAAAAATAGCTATAATTATAGCATTAGTATGGCCCCTCTTGAGGCATTGTATGGTAGGAGATGTAGATCTCTAATTGTTTGATTTGATCTTGGTAAGGCAGATATGTTTGATATATATTTGGTTTATTAGGCTATGGAAAAGATGAAGGTTATTCAGGTTAGACTTAAGGTTGCACAAAGTTGCCAAAATTCCTATACAGATGTAAGAAGTAGAGACTTGGAGTTTGTGATTGGGGATCAGGTGTTCCTAAGGGTATCTCCCATAAAGGGAGTAATGCGTTTGGTAAAAAAGAGAAGCTCAATCCCTAATTTGTTGGTCCGTATGTAGTTTTGTGGAGGGTTGGTAATTGGCTTATGAATTGAAGTTGCCTTCTAGTTTGAGATTCGTTTATCCGGTATTTCACGTCTTTATGTTGAGGAAGTGACTTGATGATCCTTCTTTGATTGTTCCTTTGGAGGGATTAGGTATCTCGGATTCTCTATCTTATGAAGAGGTCCTGGTTGAGATATTGGATACGCAGGTTCGTCGGTTATGAAACAAGGATGTGGCCTTGATTAGGGTTCTATGAAAGAACCACAAGGTGGAAAAGGCTACATGGGAAGCGGAAGAGGACAAAAATTCCAGGTATCTGAATCTGTTTTAAGCTCCTGGGATTTATGTGGAAGGTATGTGTTCTTCAACACAGTCTTGTTTTCAAACTTTTTCAAAGGAAAGATAAATATCTTTGCATCTTTATTTTCTAACTTGGTTAAAGGTTGGAATGATATTTTATAATTCAAATGAATCGTTCTTGTGGTTCCCCTACCTTGTCCGTCATTCGGGGATGAATGTTCCTAGTAAGGGAGACTATGCACCCTGGGGTTTTTGACCCTTAGAAAGTTTCCTGGATTTCTGGTTTTTGGACAAGTTACAACTAGGGGGAACGAGTCATACACTGGGGTACGAGTGGTATAGGTTGGTCGTACGCTGACCAGTGATGGATGGTGGGTTGAATTTAGTTCCTTGAATGGATACGACTTGAGTGGTACGAGTCATATTGTTGGATACAGGTTGTTGGGTTTTGCTATTTGCTTTACTTAATCTTAGACTTGGAAACTTAAGTTGGATCTGAGTATGAGTGGCTCACCATAAGCTGTTAGCTAGATTATGAGTCGTACCATGGACTTGTATGGTGGAAAGTATTTAGTCCTCTCTTTATTTTATTCTACCAGAGGTACAGGTCAGAGGTGCGGGCCATATGCTTTGGGTACGATTTAGTTTGGGTGAGCCGTACCTCAGACAGTGTTGGGTCTAAGGGAGAAGACTAGGGTACGAGTGGTGGGTTCGACTCGTATTGGAGGGTACAACTGGTATGATTAGTTGTACCCCCTGACGGGAATTTTATGTAGTTTAAGTAAGGGCATTCTAGACATTTCCCCACTTACCCTAATAAGTCCCCACAACTTTTAACTCACTTGGGAGGTTATTTGCCCTATTATTCTATTCATTAACACTTAGAAAACACTGTCTAATCCTCTCTAATATTCTTGGCAAAATAAAGCTAGGGTTTTATCTTAAGGATTAATTTGGGGCTTGTGTTGGTGATCTCTCTTAATTATCTTCTCAATTAAGGATTTTACTCTTCCCTCATTGTTAGTTCCAACGAAAGGTATGGTTTTATACAATGTTTTCCTGGTATGATTTATTGTATGGTCTTAGAGTTCTCAAATATGTGTTGGGGTTTGGGTTATAAATGCATGATTATGGTTTTCCCATGTTTTAATTGTGTTTTTACATATTTTAATGGTGGTTTTCGATAATTGGATGGATGGGAAATGTCCATGGTAATTGGTTTTGGTTTTGGAAATACTATGCCCCCAACATGTTTTATAAAATTCCTATGATAATGATTTCACTATAGTATTGCATTTTTAATGGAACTATTGCATACTATGGTTTGGTAATTGAACCCTAAATTGTTTAAATGGTTTGAAATGGTTAAATAGAATGGTTTAGTAGTCATAGTTATGGTTAATCGAACTCCTTGTAGGGTATAATGGTATTCCCAAGTAAACATGTTAATAAACATCCTTGTGGGGTAAAATGGAATCCCCCAAGCAAACATAGTGGAATACTTGTGGGGTACATTGGACTCCCCCAAGTTAACTTGGTAAATGGGTACACAGAATCCATTTATCTTAAAAGGTTTTGGATAAGGACAATACTTGCAAGTTATGGTCGGTATGACAATACCACTATTAATAACCTTGGTTAATAATAAATGGATTAATGGATTGGTTTGTTGGAAATGGTTTTAATTGGGCATGATGGTGGGGTATGTTAGCTAATCGTGAAGGTGGAAGTTCGATAAACAAACACTGGAAACTCATGTTTGCCGACATGAGGGGTTGGTCATGGAGACCATATATGATACTATGAGGTACGCAGTAATCCTCTAAGTACACTGTACATATATATCATGGATAGCTAAGGGTAGTTTGGAATCCCCTACTCTTTTGGTATCTCTAGTTCGTGCGGCTGCACTCATCGGTGCCTGTTTAGGGGGTTACACTGGACCTATATATCCCGTGGGTGGTTAAGGAAGGTTAAGATACACATACCCAGGTTAATGGTTATAAATGCATGTTAAAATCGGTTCACTTTCCCAACATGGTTATATATATACATATATATATATACATGTATGGTTTGTATGCATATGGATGGTTTACTTGGTTATACTAGTTGGCATTATTTTATCCTTATTCTGAGTTCATGCTAGTATTCATTCTCTTGACCATCTTTAAGCAGTTGTATCCCCATGCAATACAGGAACTACCCTCTCTACTTATCCTGCATAGTGATCAGACTTTGAGATCAGCTTTTGGATTGAAGTGGTGAGTTTCCATCTTTCCAAAATGCTCCATTTCATGTTATGGATATTTTTATATACTTTAGTTATTTTATGGATATTGGTTTTGTCTATGGTTGGGGGCATGTCCCAACAAAATATTGGTTTTCTTTTGGTTAGAGGCTTTTGTGGAACTACTATTGGTTGGAATGGGCGAGATAGGTATTGGTGTTAACCTTTGTATTGGTATCGGTATTGGGGTTGCCACTGGTTGACTGTATTGTTGGTTGTTCCAACCTCTTTTATTTTGGGTTATATCTAATTATTATAGAACTCATATGGTTATGGTTCTGGATTATGGTTTGGTTGGTCTTAGTTATCGATTAGGTAATGGACGATCAGAATCTTTTGGGTGGTCACGGATATAGACCTATCTCAGAGTCTTGGATTATGCAATATTGCTATCTTGTTATATGTTTGGAATTTATCCAACTCAGGGCATGTATTGGTCGGTTGGGTTGAGTAATGGGGGGTGGTCTCCAGTCCTGGTTGGACTTGAGATGTCTATTACGACAAGGCCCTGGTTCGGGTCGTGTCACTTTTTTTTTAAAGGTACATGGGTTGTATTGTTAATTGCTTATTTGTTTTGGTAGTGTAACTCACATACTTGCTAGATTTTTTATTGCTAATGTAATGCCGTTGCTAGATTCCTCTGTGTCATACTATGGTGCTGCATATATCCACACAGTGATTTTGAAAAGTTGGAAATAGGATGAGATATGAATTTTGAGCTAAAAGTTGAAGTCGACTGTCATAGGTACCTTAGGTTTCTATTATTTAATCATCATGTTTTGAGTGTTATGTGTTAGTTTCCTAAGGACATGAAAACATTCTAAATTGAGATTGTTGATGTACCATTTTTTCATGGCACTTTCGATGCTTAAAACTAGAAATTATTTAAGTACTTAGGTCTTTTTTGTTAGATGTGATATGTTTTTATGTTTGTGTTGCAGGAATACAGGGTTAGAAGTGAGTAAAATAAAAATAGGTAGAAAAACCTCCAGAAAGTGAAGTCTCTGCTTGGACAATGAGTCATTGGGTGATGCTATGACTCATCATCCAGGTCGTAATATCACCAATAAAGAAATCAAAGAAGACGAATAAAGTCGACACTTTCTAGACTCGTAGAATCTGACTTCGAGTCATAGGGAGGATCAATCTGAGAAAAAATGTGATAAAGTCCAAAACGAATACAAGTTTGATCCCTGTGGAAGCGATGCTGGTGACGACTCATAGAGTCTGACTACGAGTTATATTGGAAGGTCGTTCTGAGCATACGAGTTAAGTTCTAATAGCTGAAAAAGTCACTAGAGAGGCAATGAGTCCCGCAATGACTCATAAGGAGAGATAACGATTCATCACCAAAGAGCAAAGAAGGCAGGATACAAAGCAGACAACTAGTCGTTGTCAGTCCAAACGACTTGTTGTCAGAGGCGTTACCACTGCCGACCTTATTTTCCTATGTCATTTTGGATTGTATTTATAGATTTTGTTGTATAAATATAAATACCCCTTTGATGTTTTTGTATTAGTTTAAGCGCTCTTCATACTAACAACATTATATTGAGGTTGATATTCGATTTTGATCTTGGAATTCTTGTTCTTGGTTCTTACAATTTGAGATTAATTTGAGATTTTGTTTTTTATTCTTAATTTATTGTAAGATTATTCATATGCTTTCTATCATGAATTCTATGGGTGTTCTTGCAAATATGAGCGGCTAAACATATTAACTAGGATTGTGGGAACCTGATGAAATAATAAAGTAGAGAAAGCACAAAGTTTTTTTTGATTGATGTTCTTGCATGTATTGCCATTTTCTAAAGAAGATCACAACAATAATTTGAAGCTATCAACCTTCATCTAATTTTCTTGAGATCCAAAAGGAGATAGTTAATCTTGTATCCAGGGCACAGGTTAGTAATGCGACACTTTAAGACTCAAAGTGTGATGAGTGAAATTCAATAAAGGTCTTCAAAAGACTGTTGGTGATACATAACTTGTCAGATTCTGCATGCTAGGCATTGAGATATTCTAACAAAGCATGATAAATCTATGGCGTTAGGAAGTCAGGAGGAACATAGTCCTAGTATTCATCTCATATTAATTTCAACCTAAAGTGATCAAGATTTTTTACTATTGTTACTATTTTTCTAAAATCCCCCCCTTTACTTTTTGTAATTTCTCATTACTTCAACAAGTTCTCGATAAAGATTTGGTCTAATCCCTGTGGGTTCGACCCCAAACTTTTTTGGGCTCTTTATTTGATAGTGACCACATTATACTTTGTTGGAGGTGTAATTTTTGAGGGAATCATGGATCCTCCAAAAGAGGCATCCAATAAAAATCCTGGAGTCGGTTATAGAATTCAGTTGCCTTGACTGCCACCTATCTCATCACAAAACCTTACTTATAGCAGAATCCCATGCTTTGGTAGCCCAAAATCTCAATCAACAGTTTTCATCAGGGATCTCATGAATGTGGGAGATTTTCTTGATTTTGTTTCATGGGGGTAGTAAATCTACAAATAATGGTAAGAAAACAAGTTAGAACTAGTACAATTATCAAGGAAATTAAACTTTTAGAGAAAAGGCCAAGTTGGGTTTCAACTAAGAGGCTACTGCCGGTGGCCTCCCACTACTATGATCCGCTATGGTGGGAAATTTCCCACTATAGAGGGGTTACCATAGCAATATGAGGCTGCTATTGCAACCTTCATTATCCCAAAAGCTAAAAAAGTGGGTTAATGACTTCTTTTAACAAAAAAACATATTTTGGGCATTCCAACCCTAGATTATTGCTCATAAAGTTTCCTAGAATTAGTTTATCCAAAAAATTGAGCACGATTACTCCTAAAACATGACCAAGTAACTAAAATAAAACCAAGAATAACCATTCACATTTCTCACAATTTTAAGCCCCATTTGGCCATGAATCTTTTGATTATTTTGCCCAAAACTTTATAGAAGCATTGTAAACATAAAAGAAGATCTATGCTTTGACATTTAGCCCAAAAGCAACCCTAATGTGGAATTCAAAAACCAACCCCCCAAAACCTATTATTTTCTATGAATTCAATCACAAATCATGCAAAAATAGTAACTAAGTAAAGGAGTGAAGTATAGTGATAATTACCTTCAATCTGACGTCGGGAGTAAAGTGATCAAAGAGAGGATGGGAGTTTTTTTAGTGAAAAGAAGAATGGGAGTGAAACCCATTCATCACCTCTTTAAATTTTTTTCTCATGCTATAGTAGCCCTCTACCTCTATAGCGATGCTGTTTTATCCAAATATTTCCACTATAGTGAAATCTTGTCTCTTAAGTTACAGAAAAATTTTCATCCATTATGTTTTTGAAATCTTTACTTTCCAATATGTTTGCAAGGCCCTGAACACCTTGGGTACACAAAAAATGGTTTTCCCAGAATAGTCTCATGCGACTTGTAAGTAAGGAAAGTTTCTTGATGGAGCAATGTAATAATAGAGTATAACTCAAAAAAACATAGTAAGTTAGTAAAAAGAAATGCAATGATCTACTTACTATGTTTTAGTTATAGAATCATTGAGAGGATGTTAAGGTCAAATTTAGGTTCATATATTTCTTTTCCTACCATGATTGTTTGAGGATGAACGATGAGCAAATTAGTATCTATTGTATTAAACTATTTCGTCATGACTAATGGTACCTTTTCTGTGGTCATGGGGTATAGGGATTTTAAAAATATGGGCCTAAACTTATATGCAAGGAATTAGCAAAAAAATTTATAACTTGAAATTTTAGTTTGAGCTGATGTCATCCCACTATAACAGCACCATGGTAGCAGCCGACTGGCCACTATAGCAGTATGCCAAAGGAAAAAACCCACTATAACAGGATGCTAAAGGTAAAAAACCCCATTATATTTTAAATTTATTTCTCCTATTAAGTTGAAAAGGGATGAAAAAGGCTTCTAAAAAACCCCTTGCCTAATTTCCCTAGGGCTATGGAAAGGGGGAAATATGCTTGAATGTAGTAAATGGCATCGTTTTCTCACAAAATTCAAGTTTGAATTCACTAGGACGGAGTCAAAATCACACATTCATGCCTTTGTATCAGTTGTTTGGTGTCCGAATAGTCTTGGTTTAACTAAGTAGTTTAGACCTACATTATAAATTATAGTAATGATGTAGATTGACAGAAGATTTCATGTTTAGTCCTTCGGGCACGGTGTTGGGATGGATAAAAAGGGTACAAATTCTATTGTTTGGATGAAAATTTATTGTTACTTGTGATATTGGAATATTTTGATTAATTAATATGGTTTTCTAATTATGTAATTCATCCTTGCATTATTTTAAATTGATATTGCACCCAGAAATCGGTTTAGATCATAATAAATTCCTAATTAGATGTGGTTAGAGTTGGTGGATCTGAAGAATCTTTGAGAGTAACTAAAGAAATGGTAGTCTAGTAAGGTATCAATGTTAGGGTGGACAGTTAGGGTATATTATGGTATCGACCACTGGTGTGAAGTTATACCTTAGACATTGCAAGTTGTAGCTAAGTCCTAACTAAAGTGTAATTGTAGGTAATGGTTTAATAGGGTCGAAACCTACTTTTTTTATATGTTCATGTTAACTGCTCTTCATATATTTACTGTAAGGGTTGTTAATTGAAATTTAATGGTTAAATGATACCCTAAGTATTAATCACATGAAAGAAGGTCTTTAATTTTCATATTTGACCTGTAGGCAGTTTTGACACTTGACCAATAGTGTTGCCTCAAGTCTCTATACATATTGTTAGCACCATTGTTAGCACCCGGATGTATGAAGTACTTGGAATTATAAGCCTCTGCTAGAATGGTTGGGATAAAGTTACCAACCCAGGGTATACTCAATAGACCTCAGATTCTTAAGGCTCCATCATTAACAAGAATGGCTACTTTTGCTTCCTCTTGTGACACTTTTACTCTAAGATTGCTCAATGTTTTTATCTCAAACTGCTTGCTTTTAATATGACCATAGAATGTGGACCTAGACTCCACATGTGCTAACACCCTTCTTTGTAAGTCTCATGCAACCTCAGAAAACTGTTAACCAATGATTGTACCTATCTTGCCAATGGTTTCCTGGACAACACCAATAAAGCAGACTCCCCATGTTCACTGGTTTCTGGCTTAGTTTGTCCACCACCATATTGGCTTTACTTGGATAATAAAAGGTTGAGATGCTATAGTATTTAATCAACTCCATCTATATCCTATCTTATATTTAAATCCTTCTAGGTGAACACGTGTTGTAAACTGTAAGGGTCTGTGAATATCTCACACTTTACCGCTAGAGATAGTGTCTCAAAAGTTTCAAAGAAAATATTATAGTTGCCAATACCAAGTTAAGCATGTTGTAGTTTGTATCCTATGGTTTTAGTTGTTGTGAAGCATTGTGTCATGAACCAATGGTCATGACTGGCACCCATCCTACACTATGGTGGGAGAGGCACACTGATCTTACACTTACACACTTATTGTTACTCTCTCATACAAATTTCAATGTATTAGATCTATTCAAAAGGGCTTCATTTAAATAACATAGTAGTCCACATTGTTGTCCTCCATTAAAATGAATAAAGTGCAGTAATCTCTATTTACTATAATCCTTGGGACCTGAAGTCACCATACAAGAAAATTTAAGAAGAAGAACTACATCTAAAACTAATACGACTATCCAAAAACATAAGAAAAGAGGAAATTGTCTTAGTCTCCAATTAAATGACATAAAATCATAGAAGATTTGAAGGTTTCCCGGACAGGGTGCTCACCATCAAAATTAAGACTGAATCACCATCTAGATCCAAGGTCAAAATTCAGCCGCTAGAATATGTTCTACACTCAACAAAAATATGAATACATTTAGCATTCGTACATCAACAAGTACTGGTAAGCATCATAGGTCAACTAACTTAATGATGTACAAGTAAGCAAGGCAAACAAGTATAAAATCAATCATAACAATATTCATAATCAATGATATCAGTCAAACAACACATCATGTATCATCATATAATTACATTTCCAAATTTACATATATAGGCTATTATACTTAATCAATTTCATCAAGCCTTAATCATCATATATATTTATCAAACAACACTTAATATATGTAAATCAGTGCATGTATGTAAGATGTGTGCATCTCCTCTTACCTTTCTCTTCCTCTTCATCATATCATAACATATTGGCATGGTACCCAATGCATTATTATAAAATATAATATTATACAGGTGTGGTACCTGACCCATTATCTTCTTCTTCATCCTCTTCATCACATCATAACATACTAGCATGGTATCCACTGCATTATTATAAAATATACTATAATATCAGTGTGGTACCAGACCCATTATTATAATATATTATATTATACCAGCATGGTACCCAACCCATCACCTCAACACCTTATCAAAATACAATAAAAATGCAACTATAGTCATTAAATCATAAACCCTTCTAGAAGGCAATCATAAATTTTCAAATCACAACAAGCAGAAATCCATGAAAGCTTAAGTGCTACACAAAATCATAGACTACCTCAACTCTTTTGCTTAAAGTAACCTTTAAGCCACACATTTCCCTTTCTGTTCTCATTCAATTCATTCTTGATCTACACAATGAAAAGACCATAAACATATTTCAATAATCCTCCCTTTTTTCACCATTAAGAATAAAAACCACTTATTTTTTCCATAATCATCTTAGGATTCTTCTTATCATTTTAACTGCATGAACACTACTTGAATTAACATAATAACCAAAATTCTTGTCCCATTAGTGTTTTCTAATATTCTAGGATCACTACATATTGAATTTATAAGAAATCATATCATTTTCATCAATTTTCATAAACTATGGTTAACCCCCAAACCCACCATTCATCTATTTTATAATAATTTTCTAAGGTTAAATAAAGTGGATTCAAGTCTAGAACGTAATTACTTGCCTCTAAAGATGAACAACCTTGAAATTCCTCTAAAATTTGTCTATTTATTTGCTATGAAATTATGACACATAAGATACTAAAAATGATGAATATTTGAAAGTACAGGGGTATTTCTATGTGGTGGGTTTTTGGGATTTTACAAGTAAAATAGGTCTCAAAGAGTAGAGTGCTAAATTCTTGACTAAAAAGGCATCAAACAATCATTAACTCAACAATGGGATCTTACCATGATTATAATTAGGCCTCGCAAGAAGAATCAAATAAGTAACTCTCATATTTTTCTCAGATAAGAAGATCCCATAATCATAAATCGATCATATGATCGTACCATCTTATCATGGAAAGGAGGACCTGGAAACACGCATACAGAAATAAAGGGAAAAAGGATTAGACAAAGCGTTCCCACTTATAAGTAACGTTCATACCTGGAGTTCGTAGGACTAAAGGACAAAACTAGAGTTTATAGAAGTTGGATTAGAAGATTATCAAATGACTACTTTTTACAGTCATATGTTTATATCACAGAGCCATATTGGCAGTCGTACTAATGAATACTTGAAGATTCAAAAGCCCCTGATGAAACCATGAGAATCAAAGGATGATTGTGATATCTAACCATGATCTTACCTTCCACTTATCTAATTGTGACCAACGCAGATTTCCTATTTTGTTTAGGATAGGTTTTGTTTTGTCTATGAATACTTTTATTCATATTATATTGTAAGTTTACATTCTTCTATTACTTTTAAGACATATTATTGTTTTTGCAAGTACAATCATTGATTTATAAGTTTTAACTCAAAGTGAGATTTTAGAGTTTTTATGATTATTCTTGTTAGTCATAATTACATTTTCTTCTAAGAATCCTTCTTATGCTCTTGCAATTATGAGTAGCCACCATAACAAGGGTTGTGAAAAGCATGATGGACTAACAAAGTAGGATTGATTTTATGGAGTCATCTTCAATCAGTGTTCACATATATTAACTATTTCCTTGGTTATGAATGCTTTTTATGGGTGCTCATGTTAGAACTCACCTAATCTATATTCTTGTTGAAAGAATTAGTATAGATTAGAAGAAGGGAATAAAAAATAGACACTTGGAGTTGTCAACCTCCACTTAATAACTTGAGTTGATAATATCGAATAGCTATCTGGGATTCAGGATAAGGGTTAGTAATGCAGGCTTAGAAGAACTTAATATTTACTTGAGGATATTGCCTAGAAAAGAGCATGAAAAATTTTCTTGCAGATATTGCCTATGTAAGAGCGTGCAATGTTGTTCTAGGTATACATAACCTATTGATTCTTAAGATCGAACACCAGGAGAGATTGCAAAGTACTATGAACCAATGGCATTATGAAGTTATTGGGAGGGAACACAGTCCTAGTGCCTCTCTTATATTTATTACAATTACAACAAACCAACAAGTTGTTACTATAAAATTATTTAATTACAAACTCCCTTCTTTTACTGAAAAATTGTCATCAATTGCCTTGACATACATATTGATTGAAATTTTGACCTATTCCCCTTGGGTTAAACCCCAACCATAGTGGGGTTCTATATTTGGAAACAATCACTTTATACTTTGCTTAGAGGTGTAATTTGGGCAACATTAAATTTTGGTGCCATTGTTGGGGAATATAGTTACGAAATTGATTTGAATGTGTGTGTTGAGGTTATTGGTTTCTATTTCTAGATTTTACTTTTTTGTTGTTTCTAGGGCACACACAGGTGTATGCCCAGTACACAGAGTCAAGGTAATCCCCTAATTCCACTTGATATGGTCCTTGAGAGAACTCTAAGACACAATCGAAGGATGGTTGGGAAAGGAGTTCATGATCTGGTAGCCTCGATGTAAGGTTTTCATTGTGGTGGTGAACATCATGATCAGCCACTACAACATCATGATAGTCAGAAGACTATGGAACAAGTAAGCGCTCAGTTAATGCAAAAGGAAAATGCTAGGCAAGCAGCTGCCAAGAAGGAAGTAAGCAAAGAGAAGGCTAAATAAGATAATGTAGTCATATAGCTCCACTATAATACAAAAAAATAAAGAAAGAATGAGGGAAACAACATCTATAGCAGTAACTTCCTTTGTTAGAAGATTCTGAAAAATATTTGGATTATTTGGAGCCAATTGAAATGGGTGAAACCATTCCACCAAAAGTTCCCTAAGGTACAAAGTTTGACATTATGAGTGCAATGATCTAACCTCTAAATTTAAAGGGGGTATTTTTTGTCCTTCTTAGTGATGATACAAACATGTATATTATGAACTTTATGGGGACCTACACTTTATATAATCGACCTATAGTCAGTCAGAAGGCTATGACTAAGTCTATTTCCATTCACTCTAATGGGAGAAGTTACTTTATGGTTGGGTGAATTACCAAATAGATCTATTACTACTGGGAATAAGTTGAGGACTTAGTTCTTGGATCGACTTTTCCCACCTTCTAGAATGTTATAATTAAAAGAAGAGATATAAAACTTTAGATAGTTGTATTTAGAGGAACTAAACAAGACTTGGTTGAGGTTCAAAAAGTAGCAGTAGCGTGTTCCAAACCACAAGATGACCGATAGAAACTAGCTAGATATCTTCTATAGAGCCTTAAATGCTAACACTAAGGTTTTAGTAGACGCTATCACAGATGGGGATTTTATTCTTCTTCATTGAGAACATGCTTATGAGATCTTAGATCAAACCATAAAATCCACTTAGATTGTCATATTAGGAAGGTTGATAGACATGTAGGTACTTATAAAATTAAAGCATATATACAACAAAAGAACTAGATGAGACAATTTCTCAAGAGGTCGAAAAACTAAGAACTGAGATTGAATTTCTTACTAAATAATTTACAATAGCTAGAGTAGAAAAGGTGAATGTGGTGGGAGCACAAGGTAGGTCACCTACATATGATGACTTGAATTCTAAGGTTTAAGCTAAATATCTTAATTGAGAGGTAGCAAGTTTTTGATCAAAGGGCCAAAGGTATAACTAAGATAATTGGAACTCGAGGCATGGGAATCAAGGTAATAATTACTATAAACATAACAACTATAACAAGATTGGGTATAGAAATAGGAGTAGGGATTGCGATGGTAATTAGAAAAGAAAGCATTACTATAGGGAGAGGAGTGGACTTTAGATTCCACTTGGGAATTTTGATACAAATTTTAGCAATTCAGGAATATAGGACATGCTTACAAAGGTTGTAAATGGAGTAGAGAAAATACAAGACTACCTTAAAGATATTAAGGCAGATATTTTGGGTATGAATTAGAATGTTGAATCACATACTACCACTATCAAGAAGTTGGATCAACATCTTTGTTAGATATTTACAACATTGAATCAGCGTTAACAAGGACACTCCCAAGAAACACATGTAGAACCCTAATAATAATAGTCATTGCTTAACTATTACTACTCAGAGTGGTAATATGACCATTGATCCTTCTATTCCCAAATTGTTGATAACATGGTAGATTTAGTAATTGTAGTTGATGCAAAGGTGACCATCTTTGAAGAAGTGATAGTTAATGAGAATGAACCTAAAAGCCTCGAGTTGATGATCATGAGGCCATGGTAATAAAAGGGAAGGACAAGAAGGTCCCACAAGTATTAACTCATATTCTACAACCTCCTTCTCTGTGTTTGCAAACACCAAAAAGAAAACCAAAAAATGGAAATATCACAAGTTTATTTCTATGCTAAAGGAGCTAACGGTAAATACCCCTCTTGTTGAGGCACTTGAAAAAATGTATTTTACATGAAGTTAATAAGGGATTTGGTAACTAAGAATCAGACAATGTGTTTTGAGCCCATGGTTAAGGCATAACATTATAGTTCAATAGTTTCTAGATCTTCTGTTGAGAAAAAGGAAGACTTAGGAGCATTCATGATTCCATGCACTATTGGGTGTGTAAATTCTGCAAAGGCTTTCTGTGATTTGGGTGGTCAAATTAACTTGATGCTCCTAGTTGTTTATAAATTGTTAGGGTTGGGATCACTAAAACCAACTTCGATGAAACTTCCCATGATAGACCACATCGTCAATAAGTCAATGGAATCTTGTGTGATTCTTAGTGAGGTCTTCATCTTTCATTTTTTAAGCTAATTTTATAATCCTTGACTGTGAGGTTGACTTTAAGGTTCTCATTATATTGGGAAGGCCTTTTCTCGTGACTGTACATGTGTTGATTAATATGGAAACTGGATAGAAAATTTTTTGGTTAAATAATAATAAAAATACTTCTAATGTATGCCATTCCATGTAGCAACCAAAGGACATGCGTGTAATCTCCGTGATAGATACAATAGTTAGGGATGAGTCAATAGCTTTTATTGTGGTGAGACTTGGTGTTGAGGCCCTACAGTAGTCATTATGAATTTTAAAAGTGATGGCATCAATCATTATGATGAGATAGTGAGAACTTAAGGGAATGGTTTCATACAATTACGCATTGAAAAAGTTAGTCCTTGACTTGAGGAATAGAGTAACCCCACCAACTCAACCTTCTATTGAGGAGCCTTTAGTTCTCGAGCTCAAAAAATAAGGATAGTAAACATAAGAAGTAAACCAAAGAGAAACAATCTCATAACTTAAAGTGAATCTTTAACTTAGAAATCTTTACGCAAACTTCTTGAGCTTAAACTAAGACATACTCTGACAAGCTTCTACTATAGACTAGAGATCCACTTTGACAGACCCCAAATGACCCGTACATAAACTGAATTCAATGTCTAAACACCGAGATGCAGGTAATGATGCCAAAGTCACTTATATTGCTAGGAACGAGCACCAAAACCTACATCATAAGACAATGTAGCACACCGACAAACATATGTATTAGTACTTCTTGAATTTACTGAGCATGTAGGGGTTAATATATAAGTAAAACAATATTGAATATATTTATAAGCTTTCAAACTATGCATGCTAAACGTAAATGACTCACCTTGGACTTAAGTAAAACTTAAGACTGTAAGATCATAAATCTTAGATTATAAAACATATGAATTACTTAGTAAGTCATAACACTTAGTTTCTTAAAATATTTTCTTATGGGAGATTCTTCTAAACGACATAAACCATATGAGTTACTATGTTGTCCAACATCTTACCCACGTTGGAGAGAGCTTTTATACCCTTTCCATCAGAATATAACCTTGTCTTAGTGATCACTATTCTTCACTTCATCCATATTGGGAAAAAGCTTAACCTACTTTAGCTCATATTTTTCGAGAATTTTGGATACACTCATTCACATTCCCTTCTCGGTGCAAAATACTACTCCCAAAGTATATACATATATGTGCTCATACTTAATAAATCCACCTTAAAATAGTATAAGAGCTTGTATACTAGAAACCAATTAAGCTTCTAGTTTCTTTAAGTCATAATCAGAATGAACAAATTGTGGATTTCAAGTCTTGTCATTTAAATCAGGAGACCAAACTTTCTTGAAATCTTAGTGCTTATACTTAATCCTTAAATCTCATACTTTCTTTCATATAACTTATAATACAATGTCATGCTTAAAACTATATTGGAAATATTTAATTAATATTTTCAAATCAAACTCATGATATTCATATCATAATAGAGAATCTTCAAGTCAAAATATAAATAGATGAGAACATGTATGGACTTTAAAACTTCAATCACATGATAATTTCATAAACTCAAGACAAGATAATTTGGGTGTGAACCCTAATTGCAAATCACATAACTTAAACATTTAAACATGTTTTGGGCAAAAGGATGAAAGAATATCCTTGTTCATTAATCCCACATACCTTAAAGTTCTTGACTTGGTGAAGTCAACTTGACCTTTGAGACTTGGGAGATGCCTTGGGGAAGAAACCCCAATCTTGTTCTTGAAGATGGTAGGAGAGAAAGTTGTTGTTTAATCGATTGGAAAAGAGAGGAAAAGTAACACCCCTTGAGGTTAAATGTCATGGGTTGGGAGTTATAAGGGGTAAAATACTAAAAAAAACTTAACTTCTCAGAATTTACTTGCCAATTCTTACGAGTTGATCATATAACTCATATTGAAAGGTACGACTAGGCATCATGACTTGTACGATGGATAGAATCTAAGAGATCTTTTACTAATCAGATTACAAATGAAACGACTAGTATCATCCTCCTACGACTAGTATCCCCTCACTCGTATCTTGGACAGAATATCAAGGAGTCTACATTGTTTAACTTACAACTTGCCTTCATACGACACATGTGCTTCTTGACGACTTTAAGGAGTTGAGTCGTACCCTTAAAAGATTGCCACCCATCATGCACTACCTTGGGTATGAGATCAACGTACGACTCGTATACTATGCATACGACTCAAGGAATGAGTCGTATAATAGGCAAAAAGCTTTTAGAGATAGGGTATTACAATATCTCCCCCTTTGAAATATTCTTCCTCGAATGTGGCATCACTTAGGACTAGGAAAAGGATCAATCACACTAATAACCAACTAATAAACAAGCTTAAATTTATCATAAAGATCCAACCACACCACATACAATACAACTTAAAAATACTTAAACATACTTAAAGTGTGAGAGTCTTGGCTGAAAATAACTATTTACCTTCGGTAGGAATTGAATTGGAAGAAAAAATATGAGGATACTGCATTATATACCTGCAATTGCTTATCATATGTACCCTGTTGTTCCTCTTGATTGGACTTCTGCTGATTTATTGCATTGGTGTTATCCTTCTGCACTGCTTTTGTTAACAACTCTTCCTTTTGTTCCTCTTTGTTATGTGTTATTTCTATTATTTGATGCCTTTTTGTTGATTGTTGTCCATCATTTACTTCTTCTGTGCTTTTGCCAAATGTTTCATTGACCCATTATCTTGTACTGAGTTTGTCCTTATCTGCTTTGTCATTAATTTTGTCTTCCTGAATTCCTTCAATATTTTGTATACCCTTATCAACCTGCTCCTTTAATGCCCCAAATGAATTGGATACTTCCACCTCCTTATTCTTGTTTTCCTCCACTTACCAAGTATATGGCCATATTTATCTCTCCTACATTTATTTTTACTCCTCAGCCAATGTTGATTTTCAAGGTTTTCCTTGACTGTATCCTGGTTGTGCTGACTATTCCTTTGTTGATTCTTATCACTGTTATCTACATTTACTTTTATCTTATTCTTTTCTACTTTTTGCTTCTCAAAAGTTCTGGATGAGCAGTCCAACAAGTATTAGCATCATGACCTTGTAAATAATAATCTTTACAATACTTGGGCATATAGTCATATAGAATCTGTACCCATTTTACTTGATCTCACCTGTTGTATCATTCTCATCATTTATTCTTATTATTTATGGTAACTCTACAACTAAATCCATCTCCACTTTAACTCGTGCACAACTTGGTATTGTGTGATTCTTTGTTGCCAGGTCTACAATGAGTGGATTCCCTACTACTGATGCAATGGAAAAAATTGCATCTTTTGAAAAAAATTAGGAGGCATTTTTGGGAAAGAAATTTGTGCTACTACAATTGTAGTTTCCACATTAGGTTCATACCATGGATCCCACTTTAGGGTCCTCATCTAAAAATATCTTCCATTTGTTAAATAAGCAAAGCATGCTCCCCATATATTTGATATAATGCTTATGTGAAAGGATTATAGCATGTTCACTAAAAATCCCCAATTGCGTGCAAGCCCATGCATGCCAAGTGTTTGTCGAAAAGCCTTAGTGAATAAATTGTGACACGATAGCATGAAATTCCCCAATTATATGCCCTTTAATACATGATAAGACTTTAATACATGCTAAGTGTTTGATACAATACCTTGTTGAATCGAGTATGAGCCAATAGCATGTCTCCCTATACTATCACATGTTTATGATTTCTAAATGCTTGAAGAGATGCTTTAGTGAATGTGATGGTGAATGAATGTCCATGGTATTGATAATTCAAGAATTGTTATGCTTTACTTTTATGTTATCGAGTCCTGGAGCTATTTATACCCGACAATTAAGCTGCAGTCTAGAGTTAGTGTCAGTTTTCAGGATAATCTAAGTCAAGCCACGATTCTCAGAACTTAGTGAGTTTTAGAACTCTGTACTTTTAGATAGATACAAAACTTAGAAATCTCAGTAAACTTAGACAATTAAACTTAGTATTCAAGTGTTCAATTCAGTTCTCAGTAGTATTCGAGTAATCTATACTGAGCTCAGTATTATTCAATCAGATAACGAGATTCAATAGTATTCTGTCTGTTATGGAATCAAGTGAATTCATCTTAACTCAATAAGATAAGTTGAGAAATATGATCACTATCCGATTCAGTTCAATTTAAGTTAAGAATTAGTTTAGAGTCTTTCTATTGGGAGTAAGATCTAGCACCGAGCAAGTGTAGGGATGTCGTGTCCCCGTTAGAGATGCAGATTCATTAGGAGCAATCCCTGAACTCCAGAACTGCGTAGCATGTGCAGAATGTAGGAGTCACCCGTTAGAAAAGGCTTGTCCCCCTTTAGATTGTCTTGACTATTATATTACCTTAGTCTTGACTTTCTGCAAGGGTTACCCATTAGAGAGGCTTGACCAGAGAGGGTTTTACCCATGGCAAGATATTGACACCCTTCTAGTTGAAGTTACAGGTTGGATCCCAACAGTTCAAATTCGGGGCATGTCGATTAAGTGAGAACTCCTACAGTTATAGTTTCAGTATCAGTCTTCAGAAAAGAACTTAGAAATCAGGACTGTCAGATACAATCAATTATCATAGTAAGAAACTTAAATAGTCCATTGATTCATGGGCCACCCTCTATGTAGGCATGGTCCCATATAAAGCTATTGAATAATATCATTATCAGATCTCGAGATCATTCATTAGATATTCTTGATCTCAGTCTTAAATTTAGTTAAGTAATCACATTATCAGATCCATAGATCACCATCTAGGTAGGCTTTATCTAAATATCACATTCAATTGAGTAATCTCATTATAGTATCTAGAGATCACCCGCTAGATAGGCTTGATCTCATTCGTAGATTCAGTTGACTAATCTTATTTTCAGATCCAGAGATCACACACTAGATAGGGTTGATCTCAGTTTCAGATTCAGTTGAGTAATCTCATTATCCGATCGAAAGATCACCCGCTAGATAGGCTTAATCTCAGTCTTAGATTCAATTGAGTAATCTTATTATTAGATCTAGAGATCACCTGCTAGAAAGGCTTGATTTTAGTCTTAGATTCAGTTGAGTATTCTTATTATCGGATCCAGAGATCACCCACTAGATAGGCTTGATCTCAATCACAGATTCAGTTGAGTATTCTAATTATCAGATCAAGAGATCACCCACTAGATAGGCTTGATCTCAGTCTCAGATTCAGTTAACTATTATTATTATCAGATTCAAAGATATTCCGCTAGATATAATGGATCTCAGATATAATCTTTTCTTATCATTGATAGTAGATTCCAGAATTATCTGTTAGAGAGGTTTGATCTCTGATGCAGTCAATGGAGAGTAGAAAACTCATCTTTCTGTCATTGATATGAGTAGATTCAGTTATTCAGTATCTCAGGCATTAGTAGTGAGTTCAGATGATAGTAAAGTAGTATTCGAGTTTCAGTACTTCGAGTTGAGATGTTTTCAGTTATGGTTTGTGCATTCATGCATATGTCCTCATTCAGTATTCTCATGATTATTTAGTTAAGTAATTTTTCATCCGTTTAGCCTTACCTCATCTTCATACTTAGTACATTCACGTACTAACGTATTTCCACTATGGTGTTTTATTTGACACCATAGGTTCAAAGGCACGAGATCCACAGTACCCTTAGTAGCTCAGTCCTAGTCAGCAGCAGTAGACAAATTAGTGATTCCTCTTCAGTCGAGGATGGTCCTTATTCTTATTACTATTGTATTAGACTTAGTTTATTTTCAGTAGATGGAGTTAGTTGGGGACATATCCCATCAACTCCAAAATTTAGACAGTTTAGAGGCTTTTCGGACAGATGTATCAGTATTCAGTTTTAAATTTTGAGTATTTTAAGATGTTTTGAACCTTATGGCTAGTTTCCTCATTTATTATCTATATTATGTAGTTTTCCGGTATAGATATCAGTAGAGGGTTAGCTTGTGGTCCATCTTGATTATGGGCACCGTGTGACATTCTGATTCCAGAAAATCATGGTGTTACACCCCAATACCAATGCCAACACCAAGGCTGACACCAATACCAATCCTACCTATACTAACCCATAGTAGTTCCAAAAAATCCTCTAACCAAAAGAATAAAAAAATCCAATTGGGACATGCCCCCCAACTATAGATAAAACCAAAATCCATAAATAAACTAAAGTATTAAATAACATCCATGAAATGGAGCCTTCCGGAAACATGGAAGCTCACTACTTTAATATAATGGTTGATCCCGATGTCTGATCTCTAAGCATGAATAGAACTTAATTCTTGCATCATGTGAGGATACAACCTCCCAAAGACGGGGTAGCAAGTGAATGCTAGCAGAAACTCTAGATAAGGATAAAACAATGCCATTTAATAAAACCAAGTAAATTATTTATATGCATACAAACTATACATATATAAATATTCAACCATGCTGGGAAAAGGAACCATATTTAGCATGCATTTGAAACAATTAACCTAGGTATGTGTAGCATATCCATCCTTAAACACCCATGGGATATATGGGACCAGTGTGACCCCCTAAATAGGCCTCGATGTATGTAGTCGCATCAAACAGAGATACCATAAGAGTAGGGGATTCCTAAGTACCCTCACCCTCTATGACATATCTGAACTGTGTACTTAGAGGAGCCTTGTGTACCTCGTAGTATCATATAAGGTCACCATTACCTACCCCTCTGATAATACTCAACTCACTCCCATTCTTGAATGGTGTGGCAGTCATTGTCAATAACCCAACTAGAGTTGGGGTCGAATCCACAAGGAGGAAATTATAAATTTCAAGTCCTATGCGTGCTCCAGTTGCTAAAAGGGTACACAGAATAATAGTAAAAATGACATGTAAAATAAAATAGGGGATTTAATTTGAGATTGGTTTATGTTGATTTTCGACTTACAATGCACAAATGTAATACTTTTGATTTAAAAACATGATTTGAAAGATTTTGGGATTATGTATACCTATTGGTAAAGCATATGACTTGATGATAGTTTAGCATGAAGCTTAGTTTTTAACTAATGGATTGGCCAACTCGAACTTCATTATGGTGAATCTTTCAATAAAACCACAACGATTTCATCCATTGGCTCTTTTGATCACCTAACAAGTGCACAATTTGTAATAACCCAAAACCTCAACAAGAATCCTTAGTTTTAGGATGATGCTCTTGACATGATTTACAATCCAAATACACTTATTTCCAAGAATGAAAAAGGTTGTAAACCATAGGCTCAATTGTCCAACATTATGTATTCCCCCTATGACTCTCTTTCAATGATGTTATAGGTTACCTTAAGTTCACCTTCATCCCTCTTTCAAGGATGATGAAGGGTTTTTAGTGTTTTGCATTTTCACCCATCTAACCCATTTGGAGATTTGGGGTTTTAACACACAAATTCTAAATAATAATTCCAAGCATTGATGGAAACCATACTCAACAGCTAAGGATCATGCAAACACAACAACACCCACACACAATTACACTTTAGTTAAACATAATCCCCAGACTAATTTACTTAGCTACTCATGAAGAAGTTAAAGAAAAGTATACCATGAGGATTGTCCAAAGAATTCATTTTTCTCAAAATACAAAGAAATTAAGTCTCCACAATTAGCTACACACTTGCCCAATTAGGGTTTCTTGCTTTCCATTCAAAAATATCTATGAAGTAAGCAATACCAAGGAAAAAATGTTTTTTTTGCCAATATAAGGTTTGGTATTCGTCTAAGAGAAATTATAAAACTACCCTGGGACATACTCCCGCTTGGCCGTGATCGAGTGAGGTTGTTTGTGATCGCATAAAATACGACCGCAGTTATGATCTATGATCGTATATTCTTGACCTTTTTGTAGGACTACAATTGTGGCCTGAGGACCATGGTCGTGGTAACTGATGCTTAACTGCTCCAGATCTCTATCTACACTTTTTTTCTTCTTCTTGATCCCTTTTTAGCTCCAATACACATCTTTTCAACTTCTAAACTATATACCTACAAAATGTGGATATTAGTGCATTTAAATCTTAATGATGTATCTTTTCCGTATACAAAACATAGTAGTCTGCAGAAATGTTTAATGCAAATGAGTGGTAAAATCACCACTCATCAACACCCCCAACTTAAAACTTTGCTTGTAGTCAAGCAACACCTTCCTTTTATATGAGAAAATTTCACATGTATGCCCTCATTCTATTGCCCAATGATCATGATGACTTAAACTTGTTTGCTACCACAAAAAGCTCTTTGCACATTGGTAAAATGGTTTTAACCACACCCCTCTATAAAATGGAATATTTTAAAGATGCATTAGACCTTGGGAAGAAACAATTTAACAACCACTAACACTCTAGAAATCACTAACTTGTTTACTACAACCGTGATATTTTTTTTTTCATTGTGCAGAAGATGACAAATTCACCCACCTTAACTTATGCACATGCATCCTCACAAGAAAAAAGACGTCACACACCTAGTTAAAAATCATACAATAAGTAATTTAATGTCCAAACACTCTCTCTCTCAAGAAATTATCAAAGTTAATAAGTACCATGCCATAGGCTAGCCCCTATTTTTAATTGGCGATACACTGACCAGACTTGGTTGGGCATCACAAAGGACTTTTTGAGATTGTAATGTAGGTTTAAGGTAGGGTATGATATCTACTTAGGACAATAGGGATAAACCCTCCTTGAAATTCTACATCACCTTTTTCCCTTTTTACTATTAGGCCACTTCTCTTTCTTTTACTATTTTGCCTATTTAGCCTTTACTTGGTTTTCCCACTCTTTTTTTTATGCATAAATAAGGCCTTTCTTTTCTTTGTGGGATCTTTTCTTTCTTTTAATCAAAATTCTTTATTATCTTAAGCATATAGGCACCTTATTTTGAATTTGTGGCCCAACTACATATCTTTCAATTTCCACCACACTTTTAATTTCAACTACAACCAAGGAGGGTAGGGTTCAAAAGAGAAAAAATAGAAGGGTTACGACTTGTAATATGTTTGCCAAAGAAAAGTCCAGAGGCTCAAACAGGGTGACTAGGGGTATCTTTTATGTATTGTTAGGATTTTAGTCTATAATGTGCTTCCAATGTCACAAGATGTCCTGTGATCATTTACAAATGAAGCACAATAAAAATTTTACTTAGAAAGATTAATGGGGTAATTTCTAGATTGTACAAGTACACATGAGATGTAGACAAATAAGCTCACACACATAGCATGCAAATTTTGTCAAAGGGGGTAGTTGTTCCTCCCTCTCGAGATAGATATGAAGTATTCCCTTGTCTTTCAAAGTCAATTTTTGGAGTCATAGAAGGAGGAAAATCATTAGTACAAAGTTGCTCACGTCCATGCCTTTGAGTTTCACAAAATTTGCGGATGAAGGGGGTTGTTTGTTGTGAATTCACACCACACATAATTTGCTAATCATGGAAACAACCCAAGTTAGTCTCTCGCAATGTGTCTTTGATATAAGCGAGCCACTCACATGACTACTCAAACTTTGTCAATGGGTATGAATGTGATCCCAATTCATCAATGCCACAGGTACTCAAACTTCCCTTTCATTTACGACCCTGATGCCATGAGTACTCAGACTTCCACTACATCCATTGATAAAAACCCAATCACGATGCTTTCCCTTAAAGTATTTAATCACTCAATCTATAATTGGAAAAAACTCATCGATTAAAACTAAGCTAAAGTAACAAACTAAGAACAAAGTAACTAATCCATGAAAATATGGACACCATCAGAGTGTCTAAATATTACAACCCAAATAAAACTATGAATCATTCAAAACAGCAGAAAAGTATGCAACAATATCAATAATACAAGCCCAAATCAAATGAATAAGAAGACACCCCTAACAGAAATGATAGTAGTGTCCCAACTACATAAAGAATAAAGGATAAAAGAGATAAGGGAGATCAATGAAACCGCATCAAGGGCTTCTTTCATTCTTGGATTTTACATCATCACCGTTCTCCTCAAGATCAGTCAACTCAGGCAGGGCCTCATCACCAATCATCACCCATGAGGAAGGAAGCCAATCTCGAGGTTTTAGAACCTTTAAAAGACCCTTCACCCCCTTACATATCTAGATAAAGAACTCATCCCTATTTTTCTCTCTTGTTACCATTTTTTCATGTGCAATCCAGAGTTCTTGGTGTGACTCCACCAAAGAGGAGTAGGTTTTCTCAAACATAGCATTATTAGCTTCTTACTTCTTTTGGTCCTCCCTATACTTCTCATAATTGGCATGTGACACATATTAATGATGGATGGTGGAAGGTTTTCCCCGTCCTTGGGGTAAACTACACACAATCTCCGTCATTGTTGTAATATCAACTCCAATCTACTCAAGAGGTCCAGTAGTGGTTGTCCTATGAGACTCAAGATCAATACATGTTGGATTTTCTATGTCATTGTTTTGATTTTTTTCTTTGCCAAGTGTTCCCTCTCATAGAATCCTCAAGGGGTAGATGGGAGCACCAGGACACACCCATATATCACTAGCATACTCTTCAACCCTGCTCTCCTACAATGCTCAGTAATAAAAAAGGGGAAAAAGATACGGGTACCACATTATTTCTTGAAGTGATCCATTTTATTTACCATAAGCTATCCAACATCAAAAGAAATGTCATAAAAAATACAAGCAACCATTCCAGCACACATATCTGAGACTGTTGCCATATGGGTGCAAGGGGAGACTCATCTACAAATAATGTGTAACCATATCCGAGTATCTAAAGTGAAGTCATACATGGATATATTTCTTTTAGTATTTGTCTAAGGGACTTCCCTTCAGAGGCATAGCCGTTGCACCAACCAACTCCCCGGTTTAAACCCCTTTGCTTTGAATTCACCCATGTCTGCATGTTTGAGACCATAAATATTTTTTATTTCCTTATCCCCAACCTTCACCAGTTTTCCCCAAATTTTTATAGTCACATTGAATGAGTTCGAGAAAGAAACTTCACTGATGTTGGCATAAAATCCACAGACCCATTGTTTATTTGCAATGCATGGATTTGGGGTAAACCATTGCTACCCTGTGGCCTCATGTTTCTCATGTAATGCCGGTAGCTTCTTCGATATATTATCCAAGCAAATAACTCTTTCAAGAAGTGGCTTTGTCCTCGAAAGATCACTGTAGTAATGTATGTGTCACTCGGGTGCCATGAAATGGATGTGGTCATACTTGTCCATGAGGTTGCCCTGAAAATACTAGGCACTCATTATATCAATCAATGACATTATATCATTCAAATTGTACCTCATTTTTCACTGGAACTCAATGGAAAATTTTCTTGATAAAACTAGGCTAAAAATTTGAGAGTGCAGGATTTTTGGCATGGCAGGGAACTGGCCACGTTTACCGCAATCGTGGATCGTGACTGCGATAACGATACCTGAAGTTGGTATCATGCCATCTCCTCATGTTCAAATCCCTCCCATATTTTTAGGATACTAGCATGGTCTACAAAATTGATTTACATGAAGACCAGCTTAATTATGCGAATAAGTGTTTGAATGTACACTTTAGAATGCAATTATAACTATTGAAAGTTCATTTGGGAAAAGTGTCGAACACTTGGTGTGCACATCTCATTTGTCTACTCTTTTCACATCTTATTGGGTACTAAAGATTTCCCCACTTGTGTGCATAACTTATTCAAGCAGCTAAGATCAATCCAACACCAAGTATGACAACATGGAAAACATTAAAATCAAAACTTTAGGCCCCCTCTTAATCATGCATTTAGGGTATATTTTTAAATATAAAAGCATAGATTTATGAAACCTATGTAAATCCCAAAAAATGAGTCCTGGAACATCAGACGTTGCACTAAACTACAAGTAGTCCCGAGTTAACCCTGAAAGCCTGTTACTAATTCAGAAACTCAAATAAAGAAAATATAAGAATGCGGAACATTAAAATACAAAATGTTGTCTGAACTGCACTGAATTTAACTAAACATAAAGTATGAAAGTACTTGACTAGGAAATTTGAACAACCAACACAGTAAGACAAAAATGTATCCAATAATTGGGCAAGCCTATAACGCTACTACTAGAGAGTCGCTGGGACAGACCCCCAGATGACTCGATCAGAACTAAAAACAACTAATCAAATATTGCATAAAACTGGAAATCTAAATAATTGGGCCCCCAAACTATGAGGACTCACCAACTGTCATGATGTAGATAGAGATGCTCGCAGTCAATCACACTGCTGGAATAGAGCACCTGTACACCCATTAATAGACAGTGTAGCACATAGAAATATATGTGGATTAATACTTTTGGAATGTACTGAGCATGTGGTGGTAAATACACAAGTAAACATTATCTTAACGTTCATATAAACTCATAAAAAATGTATGCTAAGTGAAAATGACTCATATTTACTTGAATAATTGAAATTTGAAAATCATGAATCATGAATCATGAATAATAAAGTATAATGAATAAATCTTGTGAGCCATAGCACTTTGTTCTAAAAGCTGTACTTTTACTCTTTTAGTGGAATAAGTAAGAATGAAGTCAAATCTATTTTCAAATCATGCAGGGTAAGTTAAAAGGACTCACCTTTATCATCTATAAACTGAAAGATGAAAATCTCATAGCTAATGTCTTTTGTAAAACAACATCTAAGTAAAATTGTGAGCCTTTACACTAAATTTCTGAAAGTTGTTCTATTATTCTATTTTAAGACTTAGGAAAGTTCTTCTAACCGACATAAACAATGTGAGCTATCTTTGAGTTTAACATATAGTTCCCCTACGGGGAAAAACCTCACATTTGGGAGAGGTGTCATACTCTTGCCAAGGAGTATAACATGGGCTAAGTGATCACAATCTGTATCATTTATCCATATAAATGCGAATAATCTAAATAATTTTTACGTGCGTTGGATCATAGTTTTGTGTCATGTGAACTAGGACACATACCCATCTTAGTGCCAAATACTACTCCCTTTAATCTGTATGATCATTCCATTGGAAATCCACTTTAAAATTAGCATAAGGGTTTACAATAAAAACTTGTTATGCATCTGTTTACTTTAAACTGTAACCAAATCTAAAATCAAAACTATAAAATGGATTCCATATCTGAGTTGTGGATCAAAAGAGCAAATCTTGTTCAAATCTGAATATCAGCTAATCATAGGATGCTTAAAAGAACAATCTTATTTAAATATCAATATTCAAACTAGGGCTTCATAACCCATGTTTCAAAGTCATGTCAAATTATCATACAGTTATGCTGATTAATAAAAATCTTGAAATTGTTGCTCAATTCTAGTCAAATACGTGAAATTCAACTCTCAATGTATATAAAATCACTTCACAAGCATAAACATCTTCAAATAATGAAAATTGGGTATGAACACTAAACTGTAAATCATGTAATTTCATGTAAATTCAACTTTAAAACTAGTTTTTGTCACAATGATGAAAGAAATATCCTTGTTCATAACCCCACATACCTTTTTGGATTAATTGAATGAAAAAGCTTGAATTTTTGACACTCTAATGGAGTTCTTGATGCTACTTCTAGACGTTCTTAAAACTGAAAGCTTGAATTATTGATTTTCTTGGAGAAGGAGTAATGGAATTGTTCTTGATTTCTTAGAGATATGGTTTTGTTTTTAGAGAGGAAAATTTTTAATAATCAAGTATCTATGCTATTTAGGGCTCAAATTTTATGTTTTGGGTGGATTTTGTTGAGGGTAAATGACTCATATACCCCCATGGACCAATCATTTAACAACACAAAATAGAGCTCCAATGAGATAAGCGACTCATCGCATTGCTCTCCTCGATTTGAACAACGATGCAGCAGGTCCATATCTCATTGACATGTTGTTTTGGCCATCCAAACATGCCCCAAACCTTCTCCAAAAATTTTAAACTCACCCGAGAGGTGCAATGGTCTACCCCTATCCTGCAATAGCTTAAAGATTTACATTCCATGGCCGAGATGTTTGAAAAATAAGTAATCAAAGTTTCGAGGCAAAGAATGAGACTAAGTCTCTAACACTTTGCTAGAAATTTCAGGTCCTAAGTCTCTAATGCACCCTTTATGAGCTGAATTGAACTGGGGCGAATATGGGGTATTATAATATTTCCCCGTTGGAATCATTCTTCCTCGAATTAGGCTAGTTAAGTTGAGAATTTTGAGGAACTGAAGTTACATACTGATAGCATAACTGAAAACATGACAGCATGGTTGTATCTAAATCCTAATGAATGATTGAACTAATCTGTCAATGCATACAATGACATGAATAAAATGACATGGCTGAAACTAAGACTGGAAAAGAACTGAGATAAAGAAGATGGTTACCTTAGGTTGATTCTACGATTACAGACAAAAGGTGAGGGTACTTGGTTAGCATGTCTGCTTCAGCTTCCCAAGTGACACCCCTAACGGACTGATTCCACCACAGAACTTTGACCAGGGGAACTTTTTTGTTCCTTAGTCTTCAGATATGGTAATCAAGAATCTCTACTGGAAGTTCTTCGTATGAAAGGATATCCTGAATATCTGCACTCTCTATTTGGACTACAACAGCTGAATTATCCATACACTTCTTCAATAAGGATACATATAACACTGGGTGAATGGAAGAAAATTTTGCAGGTAATTTGAGTCCATACGCAACTTTTCCAACATGAATCAATATTCTATAAGGCCCAATATATTGGGGACTAAGTTTCCCTTCTTGATAAATCTCTTCACCCCCTTAATAGGTGAAAATTTTAGATAAACTAAGTCATCAACTTCAAACTCAAGATCCCTTCTCCTCACATCTACATAATGTTTCTGACAACTCTGAGCAGTTTTTAACCTTTCTCGAATCAACTGGAATATTCTAGGGATTCAAACACCACGTTTGGACAAATCAAAGTGGTCTCACCAATTCAAACATACCGATAGGTGACCTATATCTTCTTTCATAAAGTTCCACAAAAAGGGCCATCCAGATACTTGACTGGTAGCTTTTATTATATGCGAACTCAATCAATGACAAATGATCATCCTAATTCCCTTAAAGTCTAATACGTATGACCTCAACATATCCTTTATGATTTGAATGGTTTTCTCTATCTGACCATCTGTCTGATGGTGAAAAGATAAAATGAGATGAACATATTACCAAGACACTTCTGAATATCTTTCCAAAATTTGAGGGTAAACTGAGCACCCCTATCCGAAATAATGGACAAAGGAACTCTATGCAATCTGACCAACTCTTGAATATCTACCTTATCATAATCTTTGGCTGAGTAAGACGTGAACTGGTAAGAAATAGTCTAATTTGGTCAGCCTGTCAACAATAACCAAAATCAAATCATGTTAGTGACACGAACTAGGTAATCTTGTCACAAAGTCCATGTTAATGTATTCCCACATCTAAGTTGGAATAATAAACACCTACACTATGCCATTAGGACTTTGGTGCTTCACCTTATTCTGTTGACAAGTAGCATTCTTGGACATAAATTCTACAAAATCTTTCTTCATACCAATCCACCAATAGACTTCCCACAAATCAAGGTATAATTTGATGGACCCTAGGTGAATGGAGTAACATGCACCAGGTGCTTCTTCCATAATTTTATACCTCAAACCATCAATACATAGCACACACAGTCTACCCTGGTATGTCAACACACTATCTTCCCCTGGGGAGAAAACCTCTATCTTTTGATCTCTGACCGACTCCTTAAACCTAACTAGGCTGGAATGCTTAGTTTGTTTCTCCTTTACCTCTGAAACTAAAAAATATTCTACACTACTCTTGACCAAACGATTTTCCTCAGCCAAATCAACTAACAGCACACCTAGTCAATCCAATTGATGAACTTGTCGAACCAACTATTTCCTTTCACCCTCTACATGAGCAACACTATCCAGTGATAGTCTACTAAGGGAAAGAAATCTATACTACTACTATTGTAGTTTCCACATCAGATTCAAACTATGGATCCCACTTTAGTGTCCTCATTTATCAATATCTCCCATTTGTTAAATAAGCAAAGCATAATACCCATATGTTTAATAAAATGCTTATTTGTAAGGATTGGAGCCATTATATCATGTTCACTAGAAATCCTCAACTGTGTGCAAGCCCATGCATAGCAAGTGTTTTTTAAAAATCCTTAGCGAATAAATTGTGACACGATAGCATAAAATTCCCCAATTATGTGATTTTCAATACATGCTAAGACTTTAATACATGCTAAGTGTTTGATACAAGACCTTGTTGAATGGAGTATGAGCCAATAGAATATCTCCCTATACTATCACATATTTATGATTTGTAAATGCTTGAAGATATGCTTTAGTGATTGTAATAGTGAATGAATGTCTATGGTATTGATAATTAAACAATGGTTATGCTTTACTTTTATGTTATTGAGTCCTGGGGTATTTATAACTGACAATTAAGCTGTAGTCTAGAGCCAGTGTCAGTTTTTATGATAATCGCAATTAAGCCACGATTCTCAGAACTCAGTGAATTATAGAACTCTGTACTTTTAGATATATACAAAACTTAGAAATCTTGGTAATCAAAGTAATCTTAGTATCCCTAGTATTCTAGCCCCGTTTAGTACTCATCTCAAATCTAGTAGTATTCAAGTGTTCAGTTCAGTTCTCAGTAGTATTCGAGTAATTTGTCCCAAGCTCAGTATTATTCAGTCAGATAACAAGATTCAGTATTATTTTGTTAGATATGGAACCAAATGAATTAATCTTAACTTAGCCAGATCAGTCGAGAAATAAGATCAGTACCCGATTGAGTTTAGTTTAAGTTGAGAATCAGTTCAGAGTATTTCAGTTGGGAGAAGGAGTTAGCAACGAGCGAGTGCAAGGATATCGGCTCCCCGTTAGAGACGTAGAGTTGTTAGGAGCAATCCCTGAACTCCAGAACTGCGTAGCTAGTGCATAATGAAGGATTCACCTATTAGAAAAGGCTTATCACCCGCTAGATAATCTTGACTATTATACTGCCTTAGGCTTGACTTCCTACGAGGGTCACCCGTTAGAGAGGCTTGACCAGAGAGGTCTTTACCCGTGGAACGGTATTGACACCCTTCCAGTTGGGGTTACAACTTTGTCCCCAACAGTTCAAATTAGGGGCATGTCGGTTAAGTAAGCACTCCTACAGTTACAGTTTCAATATTAGTCTTTAGAAAAGAACTCAAAAATCAGGACTGTCAGATACAATCATTTATCACAGTAAGGAACTTAAATAGTTCCCTTAATTCATGGTCCACCCGCTAGATAGGCATGGTCCCACATAAATTTATTGAATAATCTCATTATCAGATCTCGAGATCACCTGATAGATAGGCTTGATCTTAGTCTCAAATTCAGTTGAGTAATCTCATTATCAAATCCAGAGATCATCTGCTAAATAAGGTTGATCTAAATATCAGATTCATTTGAGTAATCTCATTATCGTATCCAGAGATCACCCACTAGATAGGTTTGATCTCAATCTTAGATTAAGTTGAGTAATCTCATTATCATATCCATAGATCACCCACTAGATAGGCTTGATCTCAGTCTCAGATTCAGTTGAGTAATCTCATTATTAGATCCATAGATCACCTGCTAGATAGGCTTGATCTCATTCTTCGATTAAGTTGTGTAATCTTATTATTAAATCCAGAGATCACCTGCTAGTGTATCAGATTTAGTTGAGTATTCTTATTATCAGATCCAGATATCACCCGCTAGATAGGCTTGATCTCAGTCTCAGATTTAGTTGAGTATTCTTATTATCAGATCTAAAAATCACCCGCTATAAAGGCTTGATCTCAGTCTCATATTCAGTTGAGTATTATTATTATTAGATTAAGAGATATTCTGTTAGATAGGTTAGAACTCAGATATAATCGTTTCAGTACTTTGAGGTGCGATGTTTTCAACCTATTGTTTGTCCATTCATGTATATTTCCTCATTCAGTGTTCTCATGATTATTCAGTTAAGTAATTTTTCAAGTATAAGCCCTTGCATTTAGCCTTACCTCATCTTCATACTTAGTATATTCCCGTATTGACGCATTTCCGCTATGGTGTTTTATTTGACACCATAGGTTCAGAGGCACGAGATCTAGAGTACCCTTAACATCTCAGTCCCAGTCAGCAGCAGTAAACATAGTAGTGAGTCCTCTTCAGTCCAGGATAGTTTTTATTCTTATTACTATCATATAAGACTTAGTTTATTTTCAGTAGATGGAGTTATATAGGGACATGTCTTAGCAACTCCATAGTTCAAAAAATTTAGAGGCTTTTAGGACAGATGTATCAGTATTCAGTTTTAAATTGTGTATTTTTAGATGTTTCGAACCTTATGGAAAGTTTTTGCATTTATTATCTATATTATGTAGTGTTTAGGTACATATATCAGTAGAGGGTTAGCTTGTGGTACTTTAGGATCATGGGCACCATGTGACGTTCCAATTCCAGAAAATTAGGTTTTTACACACCAATAACAATTCAAACACCAAGGCTGACACCAATACCAATCCTACCTATACTAAACCATAGTAGTTCCAAAACATCCTCTAACCAAAAGAATAAAAAATCCCAATAGGTACATGCCCCCCAACTATAGCTAAAACCAATATCCATAAATAAACTAAAGTGTTAAATAACATCCATGAAATGGAGGCTTCCAGAAACATGGAAGCTCACTACTTCAATCTAATAGCCGAACCCGATATCCGATCGCTAAGCATGAGTCAAAATTAATTCTTGCATCGTGTGGGGATACAACATACCGAAGATGGGGTAGCAAGTGAATTCCAGAAGGAACTCTAGATAAAGATAAAACAATGCCATTTAATTAAACCAAGTAAACCATCTATATGCATACAAACTATACATATATCAACATACAACCATGCTAGGAAAGGGAACCATGTTTAGCATACATTTGAAACTATTAACCTAGGTATCTGTATCTTAACTATCCTTAACTACCCATGGGATATATGGGCCCAGTGTGACCCCCTGAATGGGCCTCGATGAATGTAGTCTCATCAAACAGAGATACCATAAGAGTAGGGGATGCCTAAGTACCCTCACCCTCTATGACACATATGAACTGTGTACATAGAGAATTCTCATTCACCTCGTAGTATCATATAAAGTCACCATTACCTACCCCTCTGATAATACTCAACTCACTCCCATATTTGAATGGTGTGGCTGTCATTGACAATAACCCAACTAGAGTTGGGGTGAAAGCCACAAGGAGCAAATTATAAATTTCAAGTCCGATGCATGCTCTAGTTACTAAAAGGGTACATAGAACAATAATAAAAATGACATGTAAAATAAAATGGGGGATTTAATTTGGGATTGGTTTGTGTTGATTTTCCACTAACAATGCATAAATGTAATACTTTTGATTTAAAAGCATGATTTGAATGATCTTGGGATTATGTCTACCAACAGGTAAAGCATATGGCTTGATGATGGTTTAGCATGAAGCTTTGTTTTTAACTAAAGAATAGGCTAACTCGAACTTCATTATGGTGAATATTTCAATAAAACCACAACGATTTCATCCATTTTCTCTTTCAAGCACCTAACAAGTGTGCAGTTCGTAATTACCCAAAACCTCAACAAGCATCCCTATTTTTAGAATGATGCTCTTGACATGATTTACACTTCAAATACACTTATTTCTAAGAATGCAAAAGGTAGTAAACCATAGGCTCAATTGTCCAACATTTTGTTGTCCCCCTACGTCTCTCTTTCAAGGATGTTATAGGTTATCTTAAGTTCACCTGTATCCCTCTTTCAAGGATGATGAAGGGTTTTTAGTGTTTGGGGTTTTCATACATCTAACCCATTTGGAGAGTTGGGGTTTTAACCAACAAATTCCAACTCATAATTCCAAGCAATGATGGAAACCATACTCACCAGCTAAGGATCATGCAAACACAACAACACCCACACACAATTACACTTTAGTTAAACATAATACCAAGATTAATTTACTTAGATACACATGAAGAAGTTAAAGAAAAGTATACCATGAGGATTGTCCAAAGCATTCATTTTTCTCAAAATACTACGAAATTAAGCCTTCACAATTAGCTACACGCTTGTCCAAGTAGGGTTTCTTCTTTTAGTTCAAAAATATCTATGAGGTAAGCAATACCAAGGACAAAATATTTATTTCCAATATAAGGTTTTGTATTCATCTAAGAAAAATTATAAAACTACCCTAGAACATACTCCCGCTTGGCCGTGGTCGCATGAGGTTGTTTGTGATCGCAGACATTACAACTATGGTTGTGTTCTACGATCGTATTTTGTTGACCTTTTTTTATGACTACAACTGCGTCCTAAGGACCATGGTCTTGGTAACTGATGCTTAACTGCTCCAAGTCTCCATCTACACTCTTTTTTATTCTACTTGATCCTTTTTTATCTCCAATCCACATCTTTTCAACCTCTCAATTATATACCTACAAAATATGGATATTAGTGCATTTAAATCACAATGATGTATCTTTTTCGTATACAAAACATAGTAGTCTGCACAAATGTTTAATGCAAATGAATGGTAAAATCACCACTCATCAACACCCCCAACTTAAAACTTTGCTTGTAGTCAAGCAACACTACCCTTCTCTAAGAGACAATCTCACATGTATGCCCTCATTCTATCACCCAATGATCATGATGACTTAAACTTATTTGCTACAACATAAAGCTCTTTGCACATTCGCAAAATGGTTTCAACCACACCCTTCTATAAAATGAAATATTTTAAAGATGCATTAGACCTTGGGAAGAAACAATTTAACAACCACTAACACTCTAGAAATCACTAACTTGTTGACTACAACCATGATATGCTTCTTTTTATCTCATTTTGCAGAAGATAACAAATTCACCCACTTAACTTGTCTACATGCATCCTGATAAGAAAGAAGATGTCACACACATACTTACCAATCATGCAACAAGGAATTTTAAGTGCAAACACTCTATCTCTCAAGAAATTATCCAAGTTAATAAGTACCACGCCATAGGCTTGCCCCAATTTTCATTAGGCGATACACTGACCAGACTTGGTTGGGCATCACAAAGGACTTTTTGATCTAGTAATATTAGTTTAAGTTAGGGTAGGATATCAAATTAGAACAATAGTGATAAACCCTCCTTTAATTCTACATCACCTTTTTCCCTTTTTTCTATTGGGCCACTTCTCTTTCTTTTACTATTTTGCCTATTTATCCTTTACTTGGTTTTCCCACTTTTTTTTGTGAATAAATAATGCCTTTCTTTCATTGGTAGGATCTTTTCTTTCTTTTAATAAAAATTGTTTATTTGCTTAATCACATAGGCACCTTCTTATCAATTTATGGACCAACTACATATCTTTTAATTTCAACTACACCTAAATTAGGCTTTTAGCCTCAAATTGTATGCTAAATTTCAAGGAAGGTAGGGTTCAAAAGAGGAAAAATAGAAGGATCACGACTTGTAATATGTTTGCCAAAGAAAAGTCCAGAGGCTCAAAAGGGTGACTAGGGCTATCTTTTATGTATTGGTAGATTTTTAGTCTAAAGTGGGCTTACAATATCACAGGATGCCCTGTGATCATTTAACAAAGAAGCACAATAAAAAATTTTCGTTGAAAGATTAATGGGGAAAGTTTTAGATTGTACAAGTACACATGAGATGTAGACAAATAAGCTCACACACATGGCATGCAAATTTTTTCAAAGTAAGTGAATTTCTCTTCGTCTTATGTAATTTTAATCCCTAAATACTTAAAATTAACAAGGATTAATTATGGTGCGAATGGTGGGTGTGACTATAAGTTGAAGAACCTGTTATTGTATTGTTGTAGAGGGGACATAATAATTTTATTATACTGTTGAATGGTTGAATCATGATTCCCAAGATAGAGATACCCCATTTAATCATATTTTATATGAAAATTTAAGTAGAATGAAGAGTGAAAAATCCTATAATGGGTAAATCATCAATGAACATGTCTTAAGGATAAAGATTTAGGTCGTAATGTCTAGAATTTGTAAGTATTATTTGAATTATACTTTATTTGTTTTGATTGAGATCAAGCTGAGGCTAGTAGAAAGGGCAAGGCGTAAGTTGTTTAGGTAGTTTCAATGATTAGTTTGAGGTATATTATGGGTGAATTAGAGTTAAGTTTTAATTTATTTATATGTGTGCATGTTTAACTAAATGTTTCTTTATTTTATTGCAATACAAACTAATAATAAATGGTTACGTTAAAAGTTGAATATAAGTGTTTTGGCTTGATAACATTTAATACGATACGTATTGACCTTTTTTATATAAAAGTGTTATGGTTTCTAAACAAACTATATGATTGTACTTTTTATTAGTATGTGGTTGTTGTTATGAGTTTTTAAAATTAAAAAATATTAATTTTATTAGTCAAACAAAAGACTACAGGGGAGGTGGGCATACAACCTTACCTCTAAAGCCTTATGGTTGTACTAGAGCTTGTGAACCAATAAGAATACCAAATCTTTCCCATGCTACGAATATCCTAGTCTACAACACCCATGTATATGAATTGGTATAGGAACTAATATTGAATCCAAATCTAAGCATGCTCTATTTTTTCTGCAATGGCTTCTCCTGTGGTAGTATTTTGATTCTCCTTTTTTTCCTTTTTCTGAAACTTTTCATTCCCTTCCTAGCTAACATAAAGTATCCTTTAGAATTTTTAGGAAGGTGTTGCATAAAGAAAAATTGTTGTAATTGAGTAATCTCATGGACTTTTTTTAGGAAGAGCATCAACTATAAAATTGACTTACCTATATATGTGTTGATAGTGAAAAATCAAGTGAAAGAACTTTTTCTTGTCACTCCATAATGTATTTAATCATATTCCAAGGAGGATTAATGTCAATGGTCATCCATTTAACTACCAATTTAGAATAAACTTCAAATATTACCCTATTATATCCATGTTGTATGCACTAGTTGATTCCATGAATGGATGCCTATAGCTAAGACTAATTATTTCTTCCAATACCTAAAAGGGATTCAAATGAAAATATTAGATTTCCTTCTATATATCTAAGAAATCACCCTGACCATATACTTCCTAGATAAGTAAATGAGTTACCATCTACAATTAGTTTAATCGATGCATCAGCTTGTTTGTGTAGGAAAACTCATATGATTTATATCTCATGATGACATTTCTATATTAGTTGAATGAAAACACCCTATTATATAGTATAACCAATAAATAGAAATATGCTAGCAAGCAACATATAGATATCCTTCATCACAATAATTTTGACTTTAACACTACTAGTTTTTTGGCCTGTGTAATGCTCCTTAGGTCATTTTCCATATTTTCACTTATTTTCCACGTTAAAGACTTTCCATAGAGTCCCCAAGTAATTTATGACTTGATGGAGATGACAATTCAGTTATTTACAGTTCATTTGGATTTTCGAGTTAGTTTCATATTTAGAAGTCTTCACTTGTTCCAAATAGTCACTAGGCAAAAACTTAAGTATATCTCATATACAAATTCTGACTACGCCAATAGCTCTAGAATATTGATATTAGGATAGGTGGTCCTTTATTTTGGGTTTCAAGGCATCCAAGCTTATTTTGACCTATTGGTCATAAAGTTAAGAAAATGAAATATGAGTGTGGGGCCTACATTTTATCAAAATGACATCAAATAGAAAATCTAATTGTGTTATTGAATGCAAAACATCAAATTTAATATGGTTACATAGTTCCTTTTCGTATACAGGATTCTTGATGAATCCTGAGGACTTTATAGAACTGTCTTTTAGTGCAGCTATTATCGTAAGAAAGGGTCGTGATCGCAGTGGTGTCACGACATGGCATGGTTTGCAATCACAACCAGCTTTTGTAAATAGAATATATTGCTATTGCTAGTATTAGGTCTTGATAGCGGGACCTGAGGACCTGGTATGGGTATAAATAGATCCAAAAGTTGCAAATTTAGCCATTTTTCATCCATTACTTTAGAGCAAAAACCCTATAGAGTGAATATGTCAAAATTAAGACTTATGGGTGACTTGAGACCTATATTAACATTTATTTTCGGGATTTACTTCCAATTTGAGCTAAGAATTCACACTTTTCTTGGTGAAATTTCTTGATTTATTGCTCAAAACCCTAAAACCTTTTAGGGCTCAATTTTAGCCCCAATATAGTTTGTATTCACCCATTATTGAAGGTAATGATTCTTTGAGCATCTAATGATGTTTGATTGGTTTTGAAAATAAAATTTTCATAAGTAGGACCCACATAAGGTTTTGATGTGATTTTTTGACCCAAAGCATAATGGTGCAATATAAGTATTTTTATTCTCATATTGATGTGTATAATATGTTTTTGATAGCTTGGTATCTTGATGAGGCTTCTCCGAAGGGAAAAATGGTGGTTTAGTGGTTCATTGAGCTTTCTTCAGCGTTGAGGTAGGCTAAGTTCATCCCTTGTTAGATTGAGCTATCTCATAGTATTCTTATGATATTATGTTAGATTTGGAATGGGTTTTAGGTGTTGGTTAAAATGCAAGACTTTGGTTAGTTGGACCATTTAGGCTATTTTAAAACCGTAGAGTTGAACACTTGGCTTGTTTCCCTATGCTTTTAGTTAATAGGACATCATTTCTCATGTCTAGCATGAGAATGCCTTAGATCACTCAAGATTAATTATAAATTCTCTTATTACTCATGTTTTGGGTAAGTTGGTCTTAGTTTGTTACACTAATGAAAGTTTCCTCAGTTTGTATTTGAACTAGCTATAGTGCTTTAGAAGAATCTTTACCTTAAGGCTAATTGTGATTTGCTATATATATAAGGGTTGATTTAGATACCTTAGCCTTATCTAGGATAGAACTTGCCTTATAATGTATTTTGTGGCTTTAAAAGTGGGATCTTTGACCTACTTTATGTCAAGATTGATGTTAGTTAGCTTGAAACCTTTGTAATCTTATTAAATAGCAAGAGGATGCCCTTCTAAGAAATTATTGAGAAACCTTGCTACTTGTTGGTTATGATGAATAAAGTTGGAAATAATGCCTTACCAATTATGTCATATATATTATTTATTTGTTAAGCCTATGACGAGCTAGAGATTGTGCTATTACTTTTTTATATTGATTAGACTATCCTATATATCATTGAATGAGCCTTAGACTATGAAATTGTCTAAACCATAAATTATGTTAATGACTATACCGTGATTAAGCTATAGATTTTGCCATGGGTTAGCTATTGTTCAAGCTATTGATATGTTATATTTTATACCAATGATATGCTTAGTAATCATGCTAGAAAACATCCCTATGATGAGATTAGCAATAGTGCCCTAAATTATGTTAGAAGTTAGGCTTATTGATTATATGGGAAGTTATGGTTAAATTATAATTGAAATCATTATGCTTGATTTTACGATCACGTATGCTATTGATTTTGACACCGACTATGATAATGTGGCAACCAGTTCGAGTCTGGTTATCTATTATATATATACCCGATAAAATTCCGAAAGATGATGATTATATATTGATACCCGACAAGGCCGAAGGATGATTATCATATACTAATACCGAAAAAAGCCAAAGAATATTATGATGATATCCATACCCAAGAAGGCCCAGGATGATTATGTTGATACATTGATACTAGTAAAGACATAGGATATAATGATAATATTGATACTCGACAAGTTCGGAGGATGATTATGATGATATATTGATACCCTGAAAGGCCAGAGAATATCATGATGATGTTGATATACTACAAGACCAGAAAATGATTATGATGATATATTGATACCCGATAAGGCTGGAAGTGATTATGATTATATTGATACCTGGCAAGGTCAGAGGATAATTAAGATGATATATTATTACCCGACAAGGACGGTGAACATTATGATGATATATTGATGCCCGATAAGGCCGAAGGATTATTACATTGATGTGCTTATGTGTACAGCTACCAGTTTGAGTCCGGTTATCCCTAATGTATGGATATTATTTATTTGTATGTATATTCAAGTTGGGTATGTTGTCGATATTAGAGATGTTGGATATAAACTGAGAGTGGTAGAAATGATAATTAGTGACCTTATGAGAATTAGGGATAATTGTTGGTTAGTTATAAATGATAGTAAAGTGGTATAGTTGATGATTAGTGATAAATAAGTATTAGTGATGGATATTGTCTAAGTGACTAACCATGACTGGTTGATAAATGAGAATTAGTTGGTATAGGATGATTAGTTAATAAATATTTGTTAGTTGATGAATATTGGCTAGTAAATAAATATTGTTTAGTTGTTGAATATGAGATAGTTGCTAAATGTTGATTAGTGGTTATGTGGAGAATAGTTTCTAAATAATGACTAAAATTTATCGGATTACTAGTTATTAAAATAGATTTGTTAATAAGAGATGGTTAGCTAATAAATGGTGACTATTGAGTATCAAAGATAAAGTTGTTAAATGATGGTAGTATTATGGAGTGTTTGGAAATTGTGATAATGTTGGGAAATAACATATTGATGATAATTGTGGAATGATGGTTAAATGACAATAAAGGTTTGTTATAAGATTGGTTGATTGGTTTATTGTACTATGGAGTGTGCCCTGCAGCCGTATGGGTGTCTGTGATGGGTTATTTACTTTTTGGCACCAATTGGCGTATGGGAGCCAATTTTATAGTTGTGATTGATTGTATGATGACTTGTGATGTGTTATTATTGTTCCAATTTATTTACTTATATTGCACAGAGATGTTGACATGTATTGATGCTTTATATTATGTTGCTATAGTTTAATAGATGATTCAGGTTCATTTTTTTACCTTTTCTTAGTTATGTTATCTTGTATTTTATCATTCATATAACATGATTTAGCTCAGTATGCCGTTGATGCATACTAGTACTCATACTACACTTCTATACCTTTTAGAACGAATCCAAATACTAGTTGTCATCATTGATCATTAATCATGTTGCGTTGATATTTTTGGAGATATAGTGAGCTATTGTATTTCGAGTCGCCCATTTCCCTCTATCTTTTATATCTGTTCTTTTGTTATCTAGATAGATATTGTTGACTATTCCGAGTCTCTAAGTTGTAATACTATTAGTTGCTCTTGTACTGGCTCTACCACATCGTGGGAAGGTATCTTGTACTGACTATTTATCTATTTAGAACTGTTTGCTTATTTATAAGTGTGCTGTTCATTTGTGTCTATGATTGGAAATTTTCCACCAAGTTAACCCGTTGGATTTAGGTTTGGGTTACGGTTTTCCTTACATACTGGTGGGATAGAGTAGTTGTTTGACTCAATACTAAACTACTTGAGAAAAACTACAAAATATAATTAGTAGTTTCACCAGCTGGAAATATGATATCATTAGTGTTCATTCGATGTGTAATAAAACAACTACAAGTTACAGGCCTATGACAAAAAGTTGTGATCATATCATTGGTAGGAAGCTTGTTTCTCTGTGCTCTCCAAACCAAAAATGATGCTTTAAAGGGAATATATTTTCCACAAAGTTTTTTATTACTTGGACTATTCTTCTTCTTCTTTATCAATTCTCAGGGAGATGAACAAGTAAATAAATAACTAGATGTAGACTTCTACAATGGTTGATTAGGAATCCATGCTAGATAACTAACTATAGTACACAAAATTTGATTCACCAAAGCATGCGGGACATAATTTTTGACCATAGTTTCATTCCACAGACCTTATACAAGGAATTTTTCAACTGTGATGTTACAAGGTTTAGCATCATATGTCATAGGCATAGCTAAAGGATATATTCCAAGCTAATTATCCAACCAAAAAATATGTGACAAAGTTTACTCTCCATTATATGTGCTTTTCATCCTTGACCCTATTTTGTATTAGGTATTTCTAGACAAATGATAGCCTTGTGGCCCATTTTTTTATCACAGGATTAGATCTATGACATTATTTAGCCCCCAAGAAATCACCCCACAGAGATATTATTGATCTAAAATTTCACTATTGTTTATTCAACATGGCTAAAAATATATTTTCTGATTATCTTACACCAACACTACCTTCGATATAAGGGAAGCTCAATGTTTCCGAAAAAGACTAGGGATATTTCTTCTTTCTTTACTCAACCCTAGAAATAGTATGATATGATAAATATGATCTACTTGAGAGTTGTTTTTGTAGGAGACATGGTTGATAGAATATGGGTATGCAAAGACTGTTATACAAACTTAATTAAAGTCATTTTGCCACCATAGTTAAGAAATTTAACATTCCAATCCCTTATCTAGTTAAGACTTCAGAGATCATGTTAGAGAAGTAAATCACCCTCCTTCCACCAATATGTAAAGGATATCTTAGGTATGTGATAGTACATTCCTTCATAATGAAGCATGTTATATCTATCACTCTTGCCACAGTATTTTCAAGAATATCAAGCAACATAGAATGACTCTTATACTTATTAATCATTTGACTTGATAATGCTTCATCTTTATGCAACATTTCATGATAAGAAGAAAAGAAAACATAGTTGTACAGGAGCGGATTAAAAAAAACTTGGTTGTGGAGGAAAAGATTATAACATTTTAAGCAAAGCTGAGTTAATTAACCTAAGGTCACTTCTTTTTTATACTGAAGCCTTGATACATATAGTAATTATATATTATTCAAAAGTCTTGAAAGAACTTTAGAACCCACAATAAGTAATATAGATAAAGGTGAAAAACCTGTCTCAACTCCCTTGTAGTGTAAAAAAGCTATGGATAACTCCATTTACTACCTTTGAGTACCAACTATTTGATATAATCCTTCATACTATATCAATAACTATTTCACCGAATCCCAGCCCTCTCATCTCATCATATATGTATGACTAGACACACTATCATAGACTTTATCCATATCTATTTTTAGGACAATATTATCTCCCACAGTAGGTTTCTTAATCCTATAAATAATCTATTGCACAAGAATAATGTATTCAGACATACATAACACTTAGATAAAACTAGACTGGTTGTCTGAGTTTATGAAAAGATGAAGAGAATATAATTTATTGTATATCAGCCTGGATATGACTTTGTTTGTGATATTAATAAGATTAAGAAGTCTAAATTTAGATAACTTGTTAGGGATGTGGCTTTAGGTAATAATAGTAAGTAGACATGAGGGATTGAAAAAGAACTGAACCACGATTAGCAAATCCTGATAAATAATGGCCCAATTATTCTAGAAAAACATACCATTCATTCCATCAAGCTATGCAACTGAGGATTCATCGAGAAAATTACCTGTTGTAACATCTCTAATATAGGAAATGCTTGAAAGATGTGATTTTTGTGCTTTAGTAACAGTTTATGGATAGAGTAAAAAATATCTTCATCAATATACTTGGCATTTCTATTAAAGATTTTCTCAAAATGAATACAAGATGCTTTAGATATATGCTTTGTCACAACCTGAGACTAACCCCTAGTCGTAACACGTTAATTAAGGCAATAAGTGACCTCAACCTAACCCATGATATGGTATCTACTGTGCACACTGAATAAAATAATAATAAAATATCATATGCGGAATCTAAATTGATGAGAAGTTTTGTTAAGATGTGATCATGAAATAACATCCAACATGTATAAAATGCTAACAGAATTGAAAAACAAGTCTGACTATCTGAAAGACTCTAAAACATAAGGAGTTGATGGGATAAACCCCCAACTAACTACGACTAACTTAAATAAAAGAAGTTCTAAAATTGACTGCAAATAACTTGTCCTTAATGGATAAGGACTTACCACAACTGTTGTTGAGTGGCACTGAACTGACTATGGGTGATCGGGGAACTGAGTGTTTGAACAAATATTATGAAATGAATATAGTATAAAAGAGAGCATGCGGTCAGTACTTGGAAATGTACTGGTACGTGAGATAAGGACTAACTGAAGTACATATAGACACAGATCATGAATGAATGAACATGTAAAAAGAATCTAAGACCAAGTATAGCATGTACTAAAATAATCTGTAAAAACCAACTGACTCTAAAGCTGATAAACTGAACATATGGTCATACAAACCTAAACTGATATAAAATAATACTGGACTGAAATTATGGGAGCTATTATTTAACTGACATGCCCTAATCTGAGTTAATCAGGGTCCAACCTATAAATCCAGTTGGAAGGGTGTTAATACCTTTCCATGGGTACTAACACTGGCTGTGTGGATCCACTATGCTAATGTAACGAAGGACTAGTGTGTCAATCCTCTACTAGAAGGAGACCCTTAAGAGAGTGAAAGTCCACTATTGGAGGGTGACATCTCAAAACATACGAAGGATACATATTTGTAGAACTTAGGGACTTCTAAAAAATGTATCATTCCTCTGCTGGAGGGTGGGCCTTAATTCGTAGGTTAGCTCAGTGATAAATCCTACTCCCAACTTAACTGACAAAGAGAATGATTAAAGTTAATAGGACTTACAACTGATAATTTCTTAACATGACTCAGATAATCTAAATATGATTATTAAAAATGATGTGACAGACTTATTACTTCAAATCACAATCATACATAAGCATATGGGTATCGGGTGTTCATAACTCACCAGCAATGAATAATACATTAAGTATAATAACACCATCATAATACTATAAGGATATTCATTATTTCTATACCCAAAACATAGTATATTACACTAAACATATGAAATTCATGATTATGAGTATTGGACGTTGTTAATCTTATAAGAGCAACATGCTCACATGGTTAAATTGATAAATTGATAAGAAACATGGTGTCAGCTGAACATAATATGGGTGACTAAGTTTATAAAGCATTTAAGGACATAATTAACATGGGGAAACACATTGCCATGGTTTGTATTATAAACTTTTAACAGAAAGTTTAATAAATTCAGACTTGACATAGAAGTTTCATCAAAAGAGGAAAAGGGTTCATACTTTAAAAAAGGGATTTTTGGGATTAAGTGGGTGGAAGGAACCTATTGATGAATACCCATACACTTGAGGTTTCTTGAATTCATGTAGACAAGTTGGAATTGGGACCTTGGATGGTAAATTCTTAGAGGATGATTTTGATTTCTTTGGGTTGTTGAGAATGTGAGATAATAAACATCATTAACTAATGATGAATGGGGAAAATAATACCCCTTATGGGTTTTAAGTTCTGAATTGGGTATTTAGGGACAGGGGAAAAAGACCAAAAAGTCATTTTAACTTATAGAAAACTGCTTGATTTTCCACAACCTTTGTGATACGTTATCTAACTCGGAGGCCAGCCTCCGTGGTCCAAAATCACTCTGAACCTATTTCAAAAATTCCAAACCGCTTTTGGATAACCCTTTTGACTTTCCTAAACATATTTCAATTCATAAATCAATATTTCAAACTCGAGAAGGCTGAATATAAAATATTCAAAATCATGGGGTGTTAAAATTGCCATGTCACTTGTACTTAGTGGGAAATAATTTTTTTCGGACTTCTAAACATGTGATGACTATATGGAAACTTTTCTAGAATATTGTCGGTTATTACAATATCTCCCCTTTGGGATCATTCATTCTCAAATGAATCTGTCTGAGATACTAGGAAGACTAAGATCATGCACTGGATACTTATGAGTTGAATCATGATTTAATAACTTAATATCAAACATGACTCATGGAATAAACTAAATTTATTAATGCATGCTATGACATAAGGATGGTTTTATAGTTGAGATACAAAATGAGATAATCAGTTTAAGGGAATCCATTACCTCAAGTTGAATTTAAATTCGTAGGAAAAATATGGGGATACTTGGCTAGCATATCATATAGGGATACTTGGCTAGCATATCATATGGGGATACTTGGCTCGCATATCAGCTTCTTATTCCCAAGTAGATCCTAACACGAACTGATTCCTCCATTAAACTTTTACTTAGCCAACTTGCTTATTTCTCAACCTATGAATCTGGCAGTCAAAGATTTCAACTAAGACTTCTTCGTACAAAAGGCTATCTATAATACCTACACTCTCTGAAGAAATGACAGAAGTTGGATCACCAATGTATTTCTTTAGCAAAGGGACATAAAACATTTGGTGCACTAATGTCAATTCTAAACGCAACTCTAACTCATAAGCTACTTTCCCAAAATGACTTAAAATCCTATTTGAGCCAACGTAGCGGGGACAAATCTTCCTTTTCTTACCAAATTTGTTCACCCTTTTCATGGGTGAAGTTTTCAAGTAAACCATGTTGCCAAGATCAAACTCAAGTTATCTTCTCCTCACATTATCATAAGATTTCTGTCATCTTTGGACCGTCTTTAGCCCTTCCTGAATAAATTATACTTTCTCCATCTTTTCATACACTGAATTTGTCCTTATCATAGCATCCTCATCTACATGAAACCAACCAATATGTGATCTACACCACCTTCCATAAAGATCCTCAAACGGAGCTATCTAAATACTTGAGTGATAGTTGTTATAGGCAAACTCAATTAAATGTTAGTGGGCATTCCAACTATCCTTGAAATTGATAACACTAGACCTCAACATATCATCTAACATCTGAATAGTTTGATTTGCCTGACTGTCTGTCTGAGGATGAAAAGTTGTACTGAGATGAACTTGGGTACCAAGACCCTTCTAAAAGGCCTTCAAAAAGAGATAGGTAAACTAGGTATCTCTAGCTCAAATAATGGTCAACGAAACCCTATGCAACTTTACCAATTCCTTAATATAGATTCTATCATAATACTTGGTTGAATATAAAGTATGAATTGGTAAAAAATTTGTTGACTTGGTCAAACTAATAATAATGACCCAAATTAAATCATGCCGACGACGCATACGATGTAACCTCAAAATAAAATCAATATTCACCACCTCCAACTTCAAATTGGGAATTCTGAACTCCTGAGGCTTACCACTAGGCCTTTGGTTCTCAACCTTAACATTATGATAGTTTTAAAACTTAGCCATGAATTCTACAATATCTTTCTTCATATGATTCCACCAATAGTTTTCTAGCATATCATGGTACATCTTAGTGGCTCCTTGGTGAATAGCATATCGCACACCATGTGTCCCTACTAATATTTTTTGCCTCAAATCATCCACACCCAGAACACATAACCTACCCTGACAGTGGAGCACACTTTTTTCCCCTTAGGAGAAAACCTCAACTCTTTGATCTCGAACTTCCTCTTTCAACTTTACCAAAATAGGATCCCTGTCTTGCATTACTTTCTCTATGGCCACCAATGAAGATTTTGAAGCATTCTAAACCTATATACTACCTTCGACTGAATGAACTAACCGAAAACTTAATTTAGCAAGTTAATGAACCTTGCGGACTAACTTTTTATACTTCTCAACATGTGAAAAACTTACTATAGATAGTTTACTAAGGGCATCGGCCATTATATTGGCCTTACTCGGGTGATACAACATACTCATATCATAGTCTTTCAAAAAATCAAGCCAAATTCTCTGAGGAAGAATTATATCATTCTAGGTGAACACATACTATAAACTTTCATGATTTGTAAACGCATCAACATGAACCCCAGAAAAATAATGCCTCCAATTCTTTAAGGCAAATACAACTACTACAAACTCAAAATCATGAGTTTGGTAAATATTTTCTTGGGATTTGAGCTTCCTAGAGGCATAGGATATGACATTACCTCGCTGCATTAACAAACAACTAAGAAAAAATCTAGAAGCATCATAATAAATTACAAACCCATATAAACCCTCTACTAGAGTTAATACTGTAGAAAAAGTGAGTCGAGTCTACAACTCCTGAAAAATTTTATCATAAGAATTTGACCACTAGAATTTGACTTTCTTCTAAGACAATCAAGACATGGGAGAAGGAATAAAAGAAAATCCTTTAACAAACCGTCTATTATAACTGGTTAAACCCAAGAAACTACTAATATCTAATAGAGATATGGGCCTAGCCCATTTCTCACTGCTTTGGCCTTTCGAGGATTAACTCTAGTTCCATCATCATAATAATATGACAAAGAAAAACTACTGATCTCAACTAGTATTTTCCCTTGCTAAACTTAGTGAATAATTTGTGATCTTTAAGGGTGTTAAGTACAATCCTTAAATGATCTGCAATATCACCTTTATTAAGAGAATAGACGAGGATGTCATCTCTGAAGACTAAAAGTTATAAAAACTAATTTAGTGTATAGTTGATAAACTAAATGCTTGGTCATGCAAACTTGAACTCATATAATTTGAGTACTAGACTGCAACTGTGTGAGGTATCATTTAATTGACATACTATAATCTAAGCTAATCAAGGTCCAACCTGTAAACCTAGTTGAAAGGGTGTCAGTACCTTTCCACGGGTAATAAAATGGTTGTGTCGATCCACTATGCTGATGTCCCAAAGGACTAGGGTTTTGGTACTCTACTTGCGAGTGACCCCTAAGAGAGTGTATGTCCTCTACTGGAGGGTGGCATCTCATAACCGACTCTGGCTACGTAGTTCTTGAACTTTGGGACTTCTATTAAAGGTCTCAGTGCTCTATTGGTGGGTGAGCCTTAATTCTAATGTTTTCTTGGTAATAAATCCTACTCCAATCTTAAGTTACACTGAAACTGATTAAAGTTAACAGGACTCACAACTATTAATTGGTCAACATGGCTAGGATAATCTAAATATGATTATCAGAGCATGATTTCATTGACTTGTTTCTTGAAATTGAAAACATGCATAAATATATGGGTATCAGATGTTTATAACCCACCATCACTTAATAATACATCAAGTACATTAACACCATCATAATACTGTAAGTATATTCATGATTCATAGACCCAAATCATAGTATATTTCATTAAACTGATGAAATTCATGATTATGATATGGGAATATATTAAACTTAGAAGGACAACATGCTCATATGGTTAAATTCATAAATGATGATAAATATGGTGTCTACTGAAAATAATATCGGTGACTGAGTTATAAAGCATGTAAGGAAATAATTAACATGGGGAAACACATAGTCCTGATTTGTATTCAAAACTATAAAGAAAAAGTTGAATAAATTTATACTTGACATTGAAGTATCATCAAAAGAAGGAAAGAGTTCATACTTGAAAAATTAGGGTTTTTGGGGACTCAATGTGTTGAAGGAACCCACTGATAAATACCCCACGTACCTTAGTTTTCTTGAATTTTTGAAGAAAAGATAGAATTAGGACCTTGGATGGTGAATTATTTGATGAAGCTTTTGATTTCTTTGATTTCTTGAGATTGAGAGAGAATGAACATCGTTAACTGATGATTAACAGGGAAAATAATGCCCCCCATTGGTTTTATGTCATGAATAGGGTGTTTAAGGATAGGTAAAAAAAACAAAATGCCCCTTTAACATAAAGAAAACTGCCCGATTTTACACAGCCTCCTTGGCACGCTTGCTATCTTGGAGGCCAACCTCCGTAGGACAAATTCACTCTGAACCAATTCCAAAAATTTCAAATCTCTTCCAAATGATCCTTTTGACATTCTGAAACATATTTCAACTCATATATCAAGATTTCTACTATGAGAAGGCCAAAAATAAAATATTCAAAATCTTGGGGTGTTAAAATGTTCATGACACTTATACTTAGTGGGAAATAGTTTCTTTGTGACTTCTAAGCCTGTGACGACAAGCTGGAAACTTGTCTAGAATATTGTCGGGTAACATCTCCTCCCCCTGAATAGACTCCCCTTGTTCATCAGTGACTTGATGAAAAAAAGTCCTTTCCTTCATCCCCTTATCAACTTATGAAAATATTTACAGTTTGCATCTTCCTCTTTGAAGAAATGTAATTGAGTATTTCGCTTGAGTATAGATTGTGCTTCCCTCAATTTATTGATATAATCAACCTAAAAAGAATTAATCTTTGTTCTATCAATCTAAGTATTGATATTAAAAAGTGCAGTTTCAGTCACCTATAATTTCTCGTCAAACTATTTAATTATAGCATATATATCTCCATATTGTCTTCTAGACCGGGCACAAAATCTATTAGAGACCTTCATTAGCATCATATGAAATGACCACATAGGATTACTTTCCATAGGTATTGACCAACATTGTTTTACATTTTCCTGGAAAGTACAATTATACACCCAGCAATTTAGGAACTCAAAATACCTTACTAGATTAGCAATGCTATCATAGATTTCAAACAATAAAGGGCATTGATCGGGTTCTACTTAATTGTTATGAGTTATTTTTTCTAAATATATGGTTGAGGTTGAAATGGTGGATTTAAGGTAATACAAATACGGGACATTGAGATAAGGGTTGTATAACACTTATTTTTGGATAAGGCTGGCAAACACTAGTTGAATGGTATAATGGAACATGAGCTGAGCTGATCCTTCACAGGTCATGGCTATTGAGCAATTATAAATCCCATATAATGTGTATACATTGTTATTTGCAGCGTATTATGGTGTCTTGAGCACTACTAGAAATTACCCATATGGCGATGGTTCCAAAGTAATTAAAATATACAAAAATAGCATCACCCTAGCTCAACTGTAATGGTTAAGAATGTGTTCAATATGTGAGCATTGCAATAAAGATATGACAATAGCTGATGCTACGATTGGTAGAAACCTTCGCCATAGAATAACCGATAGCAACAATTATTTTCTCTTATTAGGATGCCTTTTTCACCTATAATCTCAACTCTTAATCATTATAATATATGTAATGTCAATGATGTTAAGCCAATGCATTAGAATCTATTATGAAAGGTTTATTATTCTATTTCAACTATCAGGACCTAATTTACGAGTCATAGTGGCACCGACTAATTTCCGCTAGTACGTAAGCCAAAATATTACTCGGAGCTAACACAATGGGTTAATTCGGTAAGAAATGCCCGTCATTGGCAAAATTTAAAGAACACAACTGCCAAAAAAACAAGTGTTCTAAATAGTTATAATACACAATACATGATAGCAATCCCATGACTTGGTAGAGCCAGTACTAGAGCATTTAATGTCAATAATACAACCCAAAAGACTTAAAATATTGTCAATACATTTGTCTCAGTACGAAAGGCTGAATAACAATAAGATATAAGGAAATGTCTGACTCAGAAATCTAAGAGGTTAACCTATCTCCGAAAGATCAACTTTACATTAATAATAGTCAACGATAATAACTACTACTCGGATCTAAACCAAAAAGGTACAAAAGTGTAGTTTGAGTACCAAAAAAATGGGTACTCAGTAGACATCATCGGTCGACTTAGCTAAGTCATTATATAAAGATAATATAATGCAAGAAAATCATAACAAAGTCAACCTAAAAAGTCAAACCTAAATCATCTCCATCATCACTGTATATAATAAGTAATTAAAAAGAAATAGCAATAAATATAAGGCATCAATTCATATCAATATTACCGTACATAAGAAATAGAGAATTCAAAATTATAGCGCATCATAAAACATTAACACAAGCAAACATAAGTACAAAGTTGGATCTTATACCCCAACTGGTGCATACGGTAAAGAACTTATCACAACATCCATACCACTAGAGAGTACACCCAAGAGAAACATAAAGGAAGTTAACCAATTGCATATCCAAAACTTATCATTATTCAGCTGTTTTCCTACAATTTTCATCCATCATGCATATTACTAGAATTTCATTTATCAACAACATTGACCATGTACCAATATTCCATACTATTACCAACATTAACAAGTTTATTGTCATTACTTCGTTAGCCACTATTCATTAGCTAACTATTTCTCATTATCGAGATCGCTAAGTTACTAGTAATCAATTAGACAAATATCCACCATATTCATACAAATTTCCATCTTGGAATATCTATTTGAATATTCTATTTACAATTTTATTAAATACGCCTCCTTTATCATGAGTCATCATATATTAGCTAAAATCAATCATTCATCACCTAGTCTTATTTATCAACTTGCATCATTTAATTCTCTCCATTCATCACCATCTAATATTCATTTATCGAATAGTCATTTATTAGAAATATCCACCACGAATGATCAACTATACCACTTTGTACTCATTTAACACTAATGGTCTACAACCGGCATCTCTAAGATAAACAGCATACAAAAATTACACATAAGTATATAAATAAGCCTGTGACTACCATACATAGGGATAACCAAACTCGAACTTGTAGCTATACACATAGGTACATCGATATAATAATCATCTGGCCTTGCTGGGTATCAATACATCATCATAATTATCTTCTGGCCTAGCCAGCTATCAACATCATCACAATATCCTCTGGCCTTACTAGGTATCAATATGTAATCATAATATCTTCTGGCCTTGACGGGTATAAATATCATCATCATAATGTCCTTCGGCCTTGGCGGGTATCAATATACATACATATATATGATCATAATCAGTGGTAACTTCAATAGCATAAGCATTCATATAATGAAGAATCATGATTTCAACATAATTTGTAACCTAACTTCTCATACAATCAAGAAGAATACCTTGTAGAATCATTAACATCATAATGTCCCATGTCATCCATAAAAAGGATTTTTAACATGATTACTAGCATAATTTATCAAACGAGATTATACATATGAGCAATAGCTTAGTCAAGGCCCGTATAATAGCCTAATCAATGGCTTAATCAATAACATAGTAATAGGCTTGTTTATTAGAATAATTAATGGCTCATCATAACATCATTAATAATATAGTCAATTAGACCATGAACATTTGATCTAATGCCATCACAATAATTCATTACCATGGTTCCTCAATGTTGCCTCAAAAGTGCATTTTATAGGCATTTCTTAAGCATTTATGTGTCTTAAGAGGAATACATCAATCTTGGCTTGTGGTGTGTTAAGCGCCCACTTCTAAATCCCCAAAATACATTCTAAGTTTATTCCATCCCTGAACTAGGCTAAGATATCTTAATAAACTCATAGATGTATAGAAAGCGATAATTAAATCCAAGGTAGAGATTCTACTCAAGTACTATCACTATTTTCACTTGAACTAAAGAAACTTCATTTGAGTTAACAACTAAGGCCAATCTTTCCCTAAGCATGAGTGACAAGGTCACTCCAATCTAACAATATTAATTCTATGAACTCTCATGTTAAAATGAGATATTAAGTCTAATCCATTAAGTTTCAAGAAAATAAGATTAGATTTTGATTATATGTGTCCACATGACCTAAAAGATTCAACTAATCCCAATTCCCAAGCATTGTATATCATCAATATAACACATAAAACCCACCCCAATCTAACAAGATATCATAATTCTACTATGACATATCTCAATCTAACAAGGGATAAGCCTAACCTACCTCAATGTTGTAGAAAGCTCAACGAACCGCTAAACCTTGATTTTCCCTTCCAAGAATCCTCTTCAAGATTCCAAGCTATCAAAACACATTAATGCCATAAACCCCAAGTGGATCCCACACATAAAAAATCATGTTTTTAGACCAATCAAACATAATATCAAGCCCATGGAATCGAAAGCCTTAATGATGACTGAAAACCGAGCAAATTTTTGGTTAAAATCAAGCCCAAAAGGATTTGGGGATTTGGTAAAATAATCAAGAAATTCAAGCATGAATTTGAAGGATTTTTTTACCTTAAATTCAAAAGTATTCATGAAAATATATGTTAATCAAACTCGAAAGTCAAAATCAAGACTTAATTTAAAGTTAGCACACTCTTTAAGGTTTTTTCTCTAAAGAGAATGAGTGGAAATGGGCAAATATGTGACCTAAGGGGTCATTTTATGCCCCCTTAACGTATCTAGGTATTCCAATCACAAAACCAACTGCGCAATCACACAACTTGGTTGCAGAAGCAAATATTGAGATCTCCATACAATCACACAACTTAGCTGCAAAAGCAAATATTGAGATGTCCATACTTCTTAGTGCAAAAATACTATCCTCTGTACATCCTGTGTGATCGTAGGCCACACCATATGATAGATGAAACTTGGAATTTTTTGAAGTTTTTGCTAAGGCCTTAGGGTTTATTTGGAATTTGATACATGTAAATGAACTATGTAACCACACTAACTTCAATGTTTCGAACATATTGGGATATTTAGATTTTCCATCCGAGATTGTTTCGACCAAATATGGGTCCCATATCCATATTTTTAATTTTTAACTTTCTAACCAAAAGGTAAAAATAAGTTCAGGTGCATCGGGATCCAAACCAATTTGCATACGAGATCGTTTTACTAAAGTATTTGCCTGGTGGCCATTTGGAACATTTGAAAACTTCAAAATAGGAAATTGGCTCTATTAAATAAACGAACTTCTCGGTAATCAGTCTATCAGTCCCAACAAGTCATAATTGACTTTGAATAGCTATGGAAAGGCTCTAACAATAAAAATAAGTAGTAATACGGAAAATGGCTTGAATGGTCATTACAACAACCGTTTTTGCATTTGTTTTTCAACTATTTTTTTAGCCTATTACAATAGTTTATTGTTTTGTTGCAAAACTTTTTAACTACCTATTGCAACTATTTCCTTATCTATTACAACAATTTTTTAATCTCTTGCAACGGTTGTTAATTCAATATTGCAATGGTTTTTGGGTCTTTTGCAACGATTTTTGACTTTTTATTGCAATAATTTTTTATACTATTGCAATAGTTTATTGATGTATTACAATGATTGTTTCCACATATTTTAACTAGCTCAAATACCAACTGCAACAATTTATATAAAACAGCTACTCGTATTATGCAATGATTTATATAAAGTTGTCACTTATACGGTAAATTTGTATTTACATCTATAATAAATTATAATAAACAATTATACACACATCACAAAACTGAAGAATTCATTAATAGTCACATAATCCTAAATATGAAATAAGCTAGTAATCTAAACCCAAAAGTAAAATGTTCATTAAGTACCCAAATAATTAGTTAACTTTTTACATGAAATTCAATGTCAAGAATATTGAATTAGAGCTTCTATCAACAATCCCAAAATCTTCTCAAGTAAGGTCATTGTCTTCATCATTTTCTTCATCTCTTTGTTCATTTTAGACACCCACACAAAGAGAATAAACAATCTAAATTACTATTAAATGTTAAAAAATGCATGACAAAGAATATTGAAAGAGAACAAAGTACCACAATAATCTCACTGCAAGAAATATCAAATAATCACAAAAATAGATAACACGAAACTCTCATGGTAATACTAATATTGCAAATACAAATGAATCAATTATATATTATAGTGGAAAATAAGTGTATTTAACCATGTGACAACCAACCAAATATGAATTGTATAGCATTTCCAATATATTTCATTGAGTGCAACTTCATGAGGACCAGGAGAGAAAGAATAGTAATGGTCTAGTACTAGGGATTGCTTCTTCATTCTAATCAAAGCAGCATCACCATGAAAAAGAGTAAACTTAATTGAGATAAATACTACTAGGTTTGCATGATTAGACAATTAATAGGGCATAGATAAATAAATTTAATCCAACAATATAACCATGGGATACAAAAGAGATATAAGTAGTATTGACTAATACTCAGGACTATACTAGTGTAACAACCTGAGTCTACCCCATAGTCATCACACGGTACTTGGAACCAAAACTGATCCCAAGCCTATCCATGAACTGGCCTACTATTAAAAAACTGAATTATAACATAATAAACAGCTATTTTGCTATCTGGAAATATAATCATACTGAAAATCTGAAATAAATACAATACTAATAAAGCTTTATAAACTGATAAAATTTGAAGGAATAAACTGAGATTTGCAAGACTGACTATTACAGACATCTTTGAAGCCTTAATTATACTGACGATAGATAGTTGGGACTTGCCTCCAACTACTACTAATCAATACACATGGAAAATAAATAAACTTTATAAGAACTAAAACTGTCTAGAGTTCCCAAAGTAGGAGAACTCATCACCTACTGGCTGGAATCTACAACAGTCTAATCATGATACGTATCATACAACTGATACCTACATTATGATATAATATAGCACATAGACATATATGTGGATCAGTACTTCTAGAATGTACTGAGTATGCAGGGGTGAAAGCAATAAGTAAAAGTGATTTCATACGTAATCGTAAAACATGCATGCTAAGTGTAAGTAGACTCACCAATAGGCTGGAATAAATTGAAAACTAAAATATCTTAAAGATTGAGTGACAAATATTCTAAGAAAAGATGGTCAATCTCTACACTTAGTTTCTGTAAACTTACTGTAATGATATAAGTATAACTGAAGCTAGAATATGATAAAACATGGATACTGTATTAACACTAGGTCTGAAACAACGTGTTGGAGAATGACATAAACTGTGAATATGAATATACAATCACACTGAGTAGGAATACATAAACATACTAACTTATCTGACTAACTGAATGTCTGATAGCTAATACTGGGCATGTAAGACTGAACTGTACTTAGTTTGAATAACTTGACTGAAACTTTAGAGTATTATGTAAATGAGGTAAGGACTGACTGAGTAACATGAGATAACTAAGAATGAATTCATGAAAACTATATTATTTGAGAATGCAAGACCAAACATATAACACGATTCTGAAATAGTCTATAAACTGAGGTACTGAAATACTGATAACTAAATAACTGATAACTATACACTATGGTCAAGCATACCTGAAATTGAACTGAGTTATTAATCTTATTACTCTACTAAGACTGTGACTGAGACATTAACTAAAATGGTAATTGAGACTAACAGAGAATATAACTAGGACTGTAACTAAGACTTATACTATAAATAAATATTGTGTTCTGATAACTGAGAAATTGATAGCTGTGATTACTGATAACTGAGTTACTGATAAATTGGTGGCTATTTCTGAAAGTCCTAATTATGTAGAACAGAACTGAATTTTATACTAAGTCTAAAACTAAAACTTTGGGAAGTAATCATCTAACCAACATGCCCCTCTCTGAACTGATTGGGGTCCAACCTAAAACCCCAGCTGGAAGGGTGTCAGTATCCTGCCACAGGTATAGACAAGTTGAAGAGTCACCGTCAATCTGGCAGGTTCTCTGAATGAGAATGATGGTACCCTCAATCTGGCAGGTAAAATACCTCATCAACCCTCAATCTAGCAAGTTGATGTCTCAACCTAAGCTGGCTACGTAGTTCTTAAACACAATGACTGCTTCTAAGGATCACATCTTTTACTGGCAGGTGATTACCCATTCTTGGATTCACTCAGTGTTGAATCTTACTCCCAACTTAATCGATACTAAACTAATTTCTAAACTGTACTAGGCTTGACTGAACTATGACTGATCGTGATCAACGAAAGAACTGGACTGATTTCACTTAGTTTTGTTGTCTGACTGAATACACTGAGTTCTGTACTGACTGAATACTAGTAATCATGATATTACTAAAACTATCCTGTAAATACTGTAGTTCTAGGTCAACATCTAGAATTTTAGGTATTGAATACACCCAGGACTCAATAGCATGAAAAAGTAAAGCATAGCATGATCTTGAAAAGCATAGCCATAGTCAATTGTTCACAATTCATTAACTGATACATTTTATCAAACACTTGGAGGTTATGTACTTGTACATGATTGAGAACACATGGTAACATGTCATGATTATCCTATTCAATTCACATGGGCATTCTATTAAGCACGTGGAGATTAATACTTTAATAGAGGGCAATTTGCCAAATACATGGGGATCATGAACTTGGACATGAGAATATCTTAAACATGCGTGCATAGCATGATTACATAACTATGATCATGAATTGGGGAATTCGAATTCACATATAATTCACTTGAAATAGTATATGAGTGTTTCATCAGAGCAGGTAAAGTTCATATCTTAAACGTAGGAATGTCTTAAACTTGAGGTAACAATAGAGTTACATGGCAAAGTACATAGCTTAGGGATTCATCTTGGAATTGACTTTACATGATATGGGAATTTCATCAAACATGTGGAAAGTATGAATTTAAAACATGAGAATATTACTAAACATCATGAATTTAGGATCTATCATGGAATTTACTTGAATAAAGCATGAAAAATTCAAATTCATAGCATGGGGAATATGAAATATTTCACGGAATCATACATGGGCTGAATTTAATTAAAAACATCATGAAAACATGAAATTCAATCTCTCTTGAACATACAATTTACCATAGTAATGGAAGATTCATTCTTTAATTAAAAGAAAAGAGTTTTTGGGCTCCATGGATGAAAGATGACCCATGGATGAACTCCCACATACCTTAAAGCTTTAATCTTGAAGGAGAAACACAATCTTGAAAGCATTCTTGAATTAAAAAACTTGAGTTCTTGATTTTCTTGAAGAAAAATTAATGAAGTTCTTTGTGTTTTTGAGGAGGCTAGGATTTTTTTTAGAGTAAAGATGAATAATTGAGTGTATATTGACTTTGAGGGCTGAAATTAAGTGTTATGGGTGGATTTGGGAGAGGAAAAGTAACCAAAGTGTCCTACACCCTTTAAAAACTGAATTACCGTGTGAAACAGTTCTGTAACATTACAACAACAATTTTTGCATTTGTTCTTCTACTATTTTTTTAGCCTATTGCAAAAGTTTATTATTCTGTTGCAACATTTTTTAACTACCTATTGCAATTATTTAATTAACCTATTACAATAATTTTTTAATCTCTTGCAATGGTTGTTGATTAAATATTGCAATAGTGTTTTTGTCTTTTGCAACGGGTTTTGACTCCTTATTGTAACAATTTATTGATTTACTGCCATGACTGTGGCCACATGCTTTAATTAAATCAAATACCAACTGCAATAATTTATATAAAAGAGCTACTCATATTATGCAATGATTTATATAAAATAGTCACACATACTGAAAATTTGTATTTACATATATAATAAATTATAATAGACAATTATATACACATCACAAAACAAAAGCATTCATTAATAATCATATAATCCTAAATATGAAACATGCTAGTAATCTAAACACAAAAGTAAAATGTTAATTAAGTACCCAAATTATTAGTTAAGTTTTTACATGAAATTCAATGCCAAGAATATTGATATTAGAGTTTCTATCAACAATCCAAAAATTTTCTTGAGTAAGGTCAATGACTTCATCATTTTTTTCATCTCTTTCTACATTTTGGACACCTACAAAAAAAGAATAAACAATCTAAATTACTCTTAAATGTTGAAGAATGCATGACAAAGAATATTGAAAGAGAACAAAGTACTACAATAAACTCACTGCAAGAAATATCAAATAATTACAAAAATAGATAACACAAAACTCTCATAGTAATACTAATTTTCGAAATACGAATGAATCAAATATATATTGTAGTGGAACATAAGTGTTTTTAACCATGTGAAAACCAACCAAATATAAATTGTATAGCATTTCCAATATATTTCTTTGAGTACAACTTCATGAGGAGTAGCAGAGAAACAATAGTAATGGTCAAATACAAGGGATTGCTTCTTCATTCTAATCGAAGCAGCATCACTATGAAAAAGAGTAAACATATTTGAGATAAATACTATTAGGTTGGCATGATTAGACGATTAATAGGGCATAGATAAATAAAATTAATCCAACAGTATAACCATGAGATACAAAAGAGATATAAGCAGTATTCACTAATACTCAGAACTATACTAGTGTAACAACCCGAGACTACCCCCTAGTCGTCACACGGTGCTTGAAACCACAAGTGATCCCTAGCAAACCCATGAACTGGCACACTGTAAAAAAACTAAATCTTGAAGGAGAAACACAATCTTGAAAGCATTCTTGAATTACGAAACTTGAGTTCTTGCTTTTCTTGAAGAAAATTGATGAAGTTCTTGGTGTTCTTGAGGAGGCTAGGGTTTTTCTTTGAGAGAAAAGATGCATAACTGAGTGTTTATTAATTTTGGGGGCTGAAATTAAGTGTTATTGGCGTTTTTGGGTGAGGGGAAGTAACCAAAGAGCCCTAGACCCTTTAAAAATTAAATTAGCTTGAGAAACAGTTCTTTAATACGCTGGACGATGCATCGCGTCGGCTTACTGCCTCACACAGAAAATGCCATAACTTTTTGCTTGGGTATCAAATTTTGGCGAAATTGGTATCTTTGGAAAGCTAATTCAATTATCTACTATTTGATGGGTCTTGACCTACAATATTTTACATGAATAAAAAGTTATACAGTTTTAAAGTAGACCATTACAGAATCGAATGCCAAACTTTGGATGAATCAAAGGCTCTAAGCTCAACTTTATTCTAAGTGATTATTATGAACATTTTTCACCTCACAATCAAATAAAACATGAGGATAAAGATCATGATACTCATATTTACGTGGGAATCATTTAGTGCAAATCTTATATATGTAGGAACGATGGTTCAAATACTAGAGCAAAATGCGGGGTATTACATTAATTCCCCCTTGGAAACTTCGTCCTCGAATAAGACTGGTTAGACTAAGAGTACTGTATGAAGGTTACTCAGATCATATTCTGAACATGCATGACTTGGAACATGATTGTATAACTGATTTTGAAATATGACACATGAATAGAATATTATTAACTGAAGTGATTTATTGAATACATGTAATGACATGAGAATGATTATTAGGCTAGGATAGAAATGAGAGACTCAGCTAATGAGTAACTATTACTTCAAGATCAATCCTATTTTGTGAAGAACAATGAATGGTTCAGGACATGAATAATCAGGGTATTGCAATATATCTCCCCGTTGGGATACTTCGTCCCCCGAATGATACTGACTTGGCTGAAATAATGAGGAAAGACTGAGATGATGCATGGTAATGTTAAAGACTGAAACATGACTAAATATCTGGGATATAAATCTTATGCATGATGTAAGAACTGTGTTGAATTTATAAATTACATGGAGGCAAATGAATTACCTCTCGGAATAGCCATAGTCATGATAATTTCAAATAGTTTGACAAGATGGAAAGATGGAAAGCCTTAGGAACTTGTCTATCTGAGTACTAGACTGGTTTGCTGGCTATACAGACTGGAAGCTTATACTCAACTATAAATTCCACTTGCACACAAACATGATGTTCAAGCCTATCTTCATAACCACACATGAACTTGTAGGCAAACCACCATAAAAGCTTCGTTCTTATTTTCTCTAAACCTCTATCATTAAAAATTTCATGCACTAGGCCAAGAAAAGACACATAAATTTAAAAAAATCATGACATAAGGAGAGGTCACTGAAACTTAAAACATGAGGACGTAAAACATAAAAGAATAACTTTGACACTCAACTAAGGCCTGAGGAATAAAATATTAATGACATGAATTCGTTAGAGAGGTCTAAGCTGATGACATACCTAATATAATATGAATTCCTTGATCATTAGAGGAGTACGATGAGCACTTGGAACTAAACATACCGTAAGACAAGCTGAAAAGTCCACCTCAATCTGGCAGGTTCTCTGAATGAGAATGGTGGTACCCTTAATCTAGCTTGTAAAACACCTCATCAATCCTCAATCTGGAAGGTTGATGTCTCAACCTATGCTGGCTATGTAGTTCTGGAACACAAGGACAACTTCTAAGGATCACACCCTCTACTAGTAGGTGAGATCCATTTTTGGGTTCACTCGATGCTAAATCCTACTCCCAATTTAATAAATACTGAACCAATTTCTAAACTGTACTAGGCTGGAAAGAACTGTGATTGATCTTATTCACTGACTGAATATGACTGAGTTCACTGAGTTCTGGTGTATCACTGAATACTCTGAGTTATGTTCTAACTGAATACTACTAATCATGATATTTCTGAGACTATCCTGTAACTAATGTAGGTCTAGGTCAACAACTAAATTTTCAGCTATTGAATACCCCAGGACTCGATAGCATGAAAAAGTAAAGCATAGCATGATCTTGAAAATCTTAGCCATAGTCAATTGTTCACAATTCATTCACTGAGACATTTTATCAAACACTTAGCGGTTATGGACTTGTACCTTAATGAGAACACATGGTAATATGTCATGATTACCCTATTCAATTCACATGGGCATTCTATCATAAATGTGGAGATTAATACTATAATATGGGGCAATTCACCAAACACATGGGGATCATGAACTTGGACATGAGAATATCTTAAACATGGGAGCATAGCATAATTACATAACTAAGGTCATGAATTGAGGAATTCACAAGTAATTTGCTTGAAATAAGACATAAGTGTTTCATCAAAACATGTAAAGTTCATTTCTTGAAATTAAGAATGTTTAAACTAGAGGGAACAATAGAGTTACATGGCAAAGTTCATAGCTTGGGAATTCATCTTGGATTGACTTTACATGATGTGGGAATTTCATCAAACATGTGAAAAGCATGAATTTAAAACATAAGAATATTGCTAAACATCGTGAATTTAGGATCTATCATGGAATTTACTTGAATAAATCATGGGAAATTCAAATTAATAGCATGAGTAATTCAAAATCTTTCATGGAATCATACATGGGCTGAATTGAATTAATAACATCACGAAAACATGAAATTCAATCTTTCTTGAACATACAAAATACCATAGTAATGGAAGATTCATTCTTTAAGTAAAAAAATAGAGTTTTTGATGTCCATGGATGAAAAAGGACCCCTGGATGAACACCCACATACCTTAAAGCTTTAATATTGAAGGAGACACAGAATCTTTAAAGCATTCTTGAATTAGGAAACTTGAGTATTTTATTTTCTTGATGAAAAATTGATGAAGTTCTTGGTATCCTTGAGAAGGCTAGGTTTTTTCTTAGAGAGAAAGATGAATAATTGAGAGCATATTGCTTTTGGAGGCTGAAATTAAATGTTATGGGAGGATTTGGATGAGGGAAAGTAACCAAAGTTCCCTAGACCCTTTAAAAATTGAATTAGCATATGAAATAGCTTATTAACGCGATTGACTATGCGTCGCTTCACTATTGCATCGGCTTACTGCCTCACACAGAAAATGCCATAACTTTTTGCTCAGGTATCAGAATTTGGCGAAATTGGTATCGTTGGAAAGCTTATTCAATTATCTACAATTTAGTGGGTGTTAATCTATCAAACTCAATGTATATAAAAAGTTATACACGTTTAAAGTAGACCCTTAAAAAATCAAATGCCAAACTTTGAACGAATCAAAGGCTCTAATCTCAACTTTATTCTAAGTGATTTTTAGGAACATTTTTCACCTCAAAAACAAATAAAACATGAGGATAAAGATCATAAAACTCATATTTCCTTGGGAATCATTTATATCATAGCTTATACACATTGGAACGACGGTTCAAAGAGTATCATAAAATGTGGGGTATTATATTATCTCCCCCTTGGGAACATTCATCCTCAAATAAGACTGGTTAGACTGAGGATACTGTACGAAGGTAATTTAGATCTTATTCTAAATATGTATGACTTGGTACATGATTGTATAACTAATTCTGAAATATGATACATGAACTGATTATTATGAACTGAATTGATTTCTTAAATACATGTAATGACATGAGAATAATTGTTAGGCTAGGATAGAAATGCGAGAGTCAACTTATGAGTAACTATTACTTCAAGCTCGATCCTATTTTGTGAAGAAAAATAAAAGGTTTAGGATATGAATACTCAGGGTATTACAATACATCTTGCCGTTGGGATACTTCGTCCCCCGAATGATACTGACTTGGCTGAAATACTGAGGAAAGATTGAGATGATACACAAAAAACTTACAGACTGAAACATGACTGAATATCTGGGATCTAAAACTGATGCATGATGCATGAACTATGTTGAATTTAAAAATTAAATAGAGGTAAATGAATTACCACTCGGAATAGCCATATTCATGAGATTTTTGAATAGTATGACTAGATAGAAAGATGGAAATCCATAGGAACTTGTCTGTCTGACTGCTAGAATGGATTGCTGGCTATACGAACTAAATTATATTGAAAGATTATACTCAACTATACATTCCACTTGCACACCAACATGATATTCAAGCCTATCTTCATAACCACACAAGAACTTGCAGGCAAACTACCACAAAAACATCTTTCTTATTTTCTCTAAACCTCTATCTTTAAAAATTTCATACGCTAGCCCAAGAAAACACACATAAATTTAAACTAATCATGACATAAGGAGAGGTCACTGAAAGTTAGAACATAAGGACCTAAAACTTGAAAGAATTACTTTGACACTAAAATAAGGCCTGAGGAATAAAGTATCAATGACATGATTTCATGAGAGAGGTCTGAACCGAGGACATACATGAAATAATATGAATACGCTGATCCTTAGAGGTGCAACATGAGAACTTAGAACTGAACATACCGTAAGGCATGGATACATAAGTCAGGAGAAACATGGCCTGAGTTTAGAGTTCCTGATTTCATGGAATATGATTCTTACTTCTAAGTAAATTAAAACTCCTCATACTAGAAATTGAAAGCGTACATGGTTTTTCTATAAAGTACATGAATTTGAGTTGTGAGGATGGAGATAACATGTAAGGCATGAGTATATATTGTGATGACTGAAACACTTTGCACTAAGATTTAAATAGGTTAGGAATCATCTTTTCTTACTGCTTTTCTACACACAATGGCACTACTACTAGAATCTGAGAGCCTAACTTGGTTACTTGTTCTATCATCTCCCCCTAAGCTTTAAGCTATCATCATAAGTCTGTGACCACTTAACTAAACTCTAAACTGAACTTCAATCACTTTACTCTAGAGTCTGGGGTATAATAATACACATGAATGATAAACTCATACACACCATCATACTTAATCTCAAATCAACAAGCTTAAATTATTGCCTACACGGTTCAATCCTACTGATTCATCTTTCGTACAACTATCCCCATGAATATTAAATATACTCAATCTAGATAACACTAACCCAACTCTACTACTACTAAACTTTTGGGTTCATACTTCTAACTCTAAATCACATACTATAAAAGGGATTCTGAGAAGGAAATCTATAAGAACATTTGACTTTGGCTTAATACATGATTTTCATGAACATAAGTGAATTATTTTTAATCTATAGGACATAACAACACTGATGGGATACTTTCTAAGACAAAATGCAATCCCAAAACTGTCTGTGGGGACTGGCTGAGGAAACACTATCTGTAAGGACTTAAGCTTCACTGTTTCTGTCTCCTAAAAACTAAGGCAGAGTTAGCTGTAATAAAGCATGATGAGGATCTGCAAAAATTTCTTAGATAATACTTTTACTACATGATCTGAGACTTGAACAAAGGGAAATATTTCCTAAATGACATGTAGCCTCTCAAAGAAAATTATAGACTTCTCTATACCATTTCGCAAAACTCTGATAGACACGGCTTCATAGACACCCTAGGACACTTGAACTCTGTGCTATGATACCAAGTTTGTAATAACCCAAGACTACCCCCTAGTCATCATACAGTGCTTGGAACCATAAGTGATCCCAGGCCAACCCATGAACTAGCATATTATTAAGCAAGTAGATTATAACATAATAAATAACTATTCTTTAATGCAGAAATATAACCATACTAAAAATCTTAAATAAATATAATACTGATAAATATTTACAAACGTATAAATCTGAAGAAAGAAACTAAGATTTACATAACTGACTCTGACTTACATGTATGAACCCTCTGCTATACTGACTATAGATAGTTGGTAAATACCTCTAACTACCACTAATAAATACAGATGGAAAAAAAATAAACTGTACGTGAACTAAAATTATCTGGAGTTCCCAAAGTAGGACAATTCATGACCTACTAGCTGGAATCTGCAACTATCTGATCTTGATGTGTAGGCTAAAACTAATACCTATATTATGAGACAATATAGAACATAGACATATATATGGATCAGTACTTTTGGAATGTACTGAGTGTTCAAGGGTAAATGCAATAAGTAAAAATGATTTCATACGTAGTCGTAAAATATTTATGCTAAGTGTAAGTAGACTCACTAATATGCTGGAATAAATTTAAAACTAAAATATATTAAAGCATGAGTGACATTCTCTGATAAGATGGTCAACCTATGCACTTAGTTTCTGTAAACTTGTTGTAGTGATATAAGTAAAACTGAAGCTGGAATATGATAAAACATAGATACTGTATGAATATTATGTCTGAAACTACGTGATGGAGACTAACATAAACTGAGAATCTGAATATACAATAACATTAAGCATGAATGTATAAACATACAAACTTATCTGATTAACTAAATGTTTTATAGTTGAATACTAGGCATGTAAGACTGGACTTTACTTAGTCTGAATAACTAGACTGAAACTATAGAGTGTTATGCATATGAGGAAAGGATTGACTGAGTAACACGAGATATCTAAGCATAAATTTATGAAAACTATATTATTTGAGAATGCAAGACCAAGCGTATAACATAATACTTAAATAGTCTGTAAACTGAGGTACTAAAATACTAAAAACTGAATAACTAATAATTTTACTCTTTGGTCAAGCAAACCTAAAATTGAACTGAGTTAATGATCAGATTACTCGATTGAGACTGTGACTATGACTGTAACTAATATGGTAACTGAGACTATAACTGAGTCTTTAAGTAGGACTATAACTGAGACACATAATGGAACTGAATACTGAGTTCTGATAACTGGGTAACTGATAGCTGCGTCTAATGATAACTGAGTACTGGTAACTGGGTGACTATTTCTGACAGTCCTAATTCTGTAAAATAGAACTAAGTTCTATACTAAGTCTGACACTAAAAATGTGGGAAGTAATTATCTAACCGACATTCCCCTCTCTGAACTGATTAGGGTCCAACCTATAACCCCAGCTGGAAGGGTGTCAGTACCGTGCCACGGGTAAAGACAAGCTGAAGAGTCAACCACAATCTGGAAGGTGCTCTAAATGAGAATAGTGGTACCCTCAATATGGTAGGTAAAAAACCTCATCAACCCTCAATCAGTAAGGTTGATTTATCAGCCTACGCCAGCTACATAGTTCTGGAACACAAGGACTGCTTCTAAGGATGACACCCTCTACTGGTAGGTGAGTCCCTATCCTTGGGTTCACTTGGTGCTGAATCCTACTCCCAACTAAATATACACTGAACCAATTTCTAAACTGTACTAGGATAGACTGAATTATGACTGATCGTGATCACTGACTGAACCGGACTGAGTTCATTGAGTTATGGTGTCTGACTAAATACACTGAGTTCTATATTGACTGAATACTACTGATCATGATATTTCTGATACAATCTTGTAACTACTGTAGCTCTAGGTCAATAGCTTGATTTTCTGGTATTGAATACCCCCAGGACTCGATAGCATAAAAAAGTAAAGCGTAGCATGTCCTTGAAAAGCATAGCCATAGTCAATTGTTCACAATTTATTCATTGAGATATTTTATCAAACACTTGTATGTTATGGACTTGTACATGAATGAGAACACATGGTAACTTCTCATGATTACCCTATTCAATTCGCATAGGCATTCTATCAAGCACGTGGAGATTAATACTTTAATATGCGGAAATTCGCCAAACACATGGGGATCATGAACTTGGACATGGGAATATTATAAACATGTGAGCATAGCATGATTACATAACTAAGATCATGAATTGGGAAATTCATATGTAATTCGCTTGAAATAGGACATCAGTATTTCATCAAAACATGTAAAGTTCATAACTTAAATGTAAGAATATCTTAAACATGAGGAAATAATAGAGTTACATGGAAAATTTCAAAGTTTGGGTTTTCATCTTGGAATTGACTTAACATGATATGGAAATTTCATCAAACATGTGGAAAATATGAATTTAAAACATGAGAATATTGCTAAGCATCATGAATTTAGGATCTATCATGAAATTTACTTAAATAAAGCATGAGAAAATCAAATTCGTAGGATGAGGAATTTTAAATCTTTCATGGAATCATACATGGGCTGAATTGAATTAAAAACATTATGAAAACATGAAATTTAATTATAATACCCCGTACTTCTACCTAGCTTAAATTCATCTTGAAGATGTCAAAAACATGCTTTAAAGATGAATACACCTTTTTACATGTGGTATTTTCAAGATTTTCACTTTTTATTATGTGAAAAATTTAATAAGCTTTCCATCAATACAAAACTCGCCCAAATTAGACTCCCAGGCGAAGAGTTAGACCCTTTTTAGTGAGACAGTGTATCACCTGGGCCATTAATGCATCACGGAGTAGGCAAAAATGGCAATCTTCAAAATCTAATGAGCCTCCGCTATTATGGCACATCATGCCTGGGCTCACATTCAGAATTGTCCTTTTTCCAATGTTGCAGCGCGATGTCTCTATGTCGTGCAAAACTTCTAGGTCCCATCCTATTGCAATGCGATTTCACCGCGTCACACTGTCAGCCCAATTCCCAATGGGAAATTTCCAGTGATACGACACGATAGCGCCGCATTGCACCAGCCTTCCAAATAGGGAAATTTTGACAAAAATCAAAAGATGCATCCAGGGTTAAATGAGTCTTTTCCCATGATTTTAGTTCAGCCTTAAACATGAAATTGAACCCTACATGACCTAAAGATATCATTATTCACTCTATTTTTCCCAAATTAAGTTTCTCTCTCTCAAGCCAGGGATCCCTAGCTCTTAAATTCAAGGGCCAAATCACAAGAACTCTCCATCAATCATTCCAAATTCATTAACTCAGGTATGTTAAGTGTTGATTCATGGGTCCCTTTCATCAATGAAGTTCAAGAATTTCTTTTCAAAGTTCAAGTATATGGATTTTTATGAATCCCATATTGTGTTTGTTTTGTTCATGTTGATAATGACCAATTGAATTCTAATCCATATTTGTTGATAAATTTTATGTGGAATTAGTTATTATATTAGTAGATTCAATTGAACCCATGATTAAACCCTTGAATTATGAAATTACATTTCAATCATGATGTTTACTTATTGTGAAATTTTGTCTGGATATACTATGTTCATTATGTGCTTGATGAATTGCTTATGAGAACTAATAAGAGAAGAAACCATGCCATGATTAGTTTATGTGCAAGTGTTTGATAAATTGTCCATGAGAATGGGTTAATTGCACTATATAATATGCAACTATGTATTCCCCATTCATTTACAAGTGTTACACCCCAAGTGTTCATTGAAATGTCTTAATAAATGAATTATGAGTATATAGCCATTGTTAGGCTTTTAGGATTGTGTCATGATTTACATATTATGAAATCGAGTACTGGGGGTATCTAATGCCCAACAATTTAGTTGTGTTCCTAGAGCCTGTGTCATGTTTTCACGATATCCTCAGTTAAGCCATGTTCAGTAGAAGTCAATCAGTTATGTGACTGAGGAAAACTCCATAAACTCAGTAATCCCAGAAATCTCAGAAAGCTCAGTACTTTAGTAATCTCAATAGTATTCTGTTAGTCAATGGAACTTAATGAAATCAGTCCAGTTCAGTTCAGTTAATCATGTTCAGTGTCTATTAAGATGGGAGTAGGATTTAGCACCTAGTGAACCCAAGGATGTGGACATAAACTAACAGTTGCGGGTGTGATCCTTAGAAATAATCCTTGCATTCCAGAACTATGTAACAAACATAGGTTGAGACATCAACACTGACAGATGATGGTTGATGAAGTGGATAAACAATCTCAGATGAGGGTCCCACCATTCTCTTTTGGGGACACTGTCAGATAAAGGTCACCCACAGTTTGTCTTTACCAGTGGCACGATATTGACACGCTTCCAATTGGTGTTATAGATTATACCCCAACCTAGCAATATTGCTTTATTTGTGGTATGTCGATTAGATGACTACTTCCTATAGTTACAGTTTCAGACTCAATCTCAGCAATAGAACTCAGATAGTTCTTCAAAGTTTCAAGACTGTTAGATACAATTAACTAAGAATAGTAGAGAACTCAGTCAGCTCCATCAGAACCTAGACTGTCAGATAAAGTTGCTTAATATCAGTTATATCAGTTATCAGTAACTCATGTTATCAGTAATTCAGACTCAATAGTCAGTACCATCCCGAATTCAGTCACAGTCTCTTATTCATGCATGTATTCTCATATTCATGTTATTCAGTTAGTTAGCATTGTTCATGCATTTGAACCCTTTGAATTTAGCCTACCTCCCTTGCATACCAGTATATTTAAATACTGACACATTTGCGCTATGGTGTTTTATACTATAGGTTCAAAAGCACGAGCTCTAGAGCATCAGTAGCATGCCAGTACTCAGCAGTCAGAGTTAGCAGTGAGTCCTCATCCTTCGAGGACATGATCATTATTTTATCATTTCATTACTTAGTTTATTTCAGTAGTTAGAGTTAGATGGGGACATGTCCAATCAAATCCTTATTCAGACTGATAGAGGCTTTTCAGACTATCATGATTAGATAGTTATTTCAGTTGTTTTGGGTATTTCAAACCCCCCCTAGATGTTATATTTTATTAGATATTATATCTCAGTTTTGAAGCTTATGTCCTTTTAGCCATAATTTCTGCATTTATACAGTATGTTATGAAATGCTCAGGTACAAATATAAGTCATGGGTTAGCTTGTGGTCCTTCGGGTTCATGAGCACCGTGTAGCATTCTGGGTAACAGATTTGGGGCATTACATAAATCTTTCTAGAACATACAAAATACCATAGTAATGGAAGATTCATTCTTTAATTAAAAGATAAGATTTTTTGTGCTCTATGGGTGAATGAGGTCCCATGGATGAACTCCCACATAACTTAAAGCTGTAATATTGAAGGAGAAACACAATATTGAATGAATTATTGAATTAGGAAACTTGAGTTCTTTCCTTTTTTAAAGAAAAATTTATGAAGTTCTTGTTGTTCTTGAGGAGGCTAGGGTTTTTCTTTTAGAGAAAAGATGAATAATTGAGTGTATATTGCTTTTGGGGTATGAAATTAAGTGTTATGGGAGAATTTGGGTGAGGGGAAGTAACCAAAGTGCCCTAGAACCTTTACAAACTAAATTAGCGTGTGAAATAGTTCTGTAACACACTATGCGACACATCGCATCGCTATCATATCAACTTACTGCCTCACATAGAAAAATGCCATAACCTTTCTCTAAGGTACAAGGTTATGGAAAAAATGGTATTGTTTGAAATCTTATTCAATTATCTATATATTGGTGGACTACATATATAAAAAGTTACACACGTTTAAAGTAGACCCTTGTATAATAGAATGACGAATCAAAGGCTCTAAGCTCAACTTTGTTCTAAGTGATTCTTATGAATATTTTTCACCTAAAAAGAAAATAAAACATGAAGATAAAGATCATGAAACTCATAATTATATGGGAATCATTTAGATCATAGCTTATACGCATTGGAACAACAGTTCAAAGACTAGCCCAAATATGAGGTATAGTATTATCTCCCCCTTGTGAACATTCATCCTCGAATAAGACTGGTTAGACTGACAGTACTGTACAAAGGTAACCGTGATCATATTCTGAACATTCATGACTTGAAACATGATTGTATAACTGATTCTAAAAAATGATACATGAATTGAATATCATTAATTCAACTGATTTCTTGAATACATTTAATGAAATGAGAATAATTGTAAGGCTGTGTAGTGCCCCGAATCTGGTACCCAAAATGTTACACGATGCTCATGACCCCAAAGGACCATAAGCTAACCTATGATTGATATATGTACCTGTATACTGCATAAAATACTTTATAATGCAGAACCATGAAATGAAAGGCCATAAGGTTCAATACTGAACATGGTCTGAATGATATAACATCTCTGTGGGGTAATAGAATACCTAAAACAAAACTAAAAATACTGAAGTCAGAAACATGATAGTCTAGAAATCCTCTAACTGACTGAACTGTCTAAGTAAGGAGTTTATGGGACATGTCCCCAACTAACTCCAACTAATAAACTAATTAATAAGATAATAGGGAAATAATCATGTCCTCTAAAGATGAGGACTCACTTCAAACTCTGTCTGCAGATATCTGGACTTTACTATTACACTGAAGCTCGTGTCTCTGAACCTATTGTATAAGACACCATAGCGCAAATATGTCGGTACTTTGAATGTACTGGTATGTATGTGAGGTAGGATGAATGCATGAGGTTCATATGCATGAACAATAATAATAACTAACTACCTATCATGAACGTGAGAATACATGCATGAGACATAACAAATGACACTAATATTGTGATAACGTGATTAATGAATCTGAATATAACTGGTAACATGAGTGTTTATAGCTGACAATCCTGAATTTGATAGAACTATCTGAGTTCCATACTATATCTGAGTTTATTGTATATGACAGTCCTAAAATCTGAAGAACTATCAGAGTTCTATTACTGAGACTGATTGACTATATCTAACTATCCTGATTCAGTAACATGAAACTATAAGAAGTAGTTATCTAACCGACTGCCCCTCATATGCCAATATGGATGAGTTAGGGTCCAATCTGTAACCCCAATTGGAAGGGTGTCCATACCGCGCCATCGGTAAGGACAAGGTGTAGGCGACCTTCATCTAATAGTGTCCCTTATATGAGAATAGTAGGGCCCTTATTTGACAGTGCTTATCCACCTCATCAACCCTTATCGGACAGTGTTGATGTCTCAACCTATGCTGGCTACATAGTTCTGGAATGCAAGGGTGACTTCTAAGAAATACACACTCGTCTGATAGTGTGCGTTCCCATCCTTGGGTTTACTCGGTGCTAATTCCTATTCCCATCTGAATAAACTCTAAACATGATTTACTGAACTGAACATAGGTTGAGTTACTCAATTCTGTTGACTGGTGGAATACTACTGATATCTGACAATTGACTGAGTTCAAGATATCATGGAGATTTCTTGAGTCATAAGACTGTCTGAAGTCTAAGGATTCATACCTTGATAGAGAGTATCATGAAAACATGACATGGCTCTAGGCACACAGCTAATGTTTTGGGTACGAGAACCCCTAGGACTCAATGGAAGGAAACTGACAAATCATAACTTACTTAAATATTTAACTAATATCAAAATCCATAATACATTTATAGAAACATTTCATCAAAACATATGATAGGCATAACTTGTACATACATGGGTATTTTATGGTATCATGCTAGTTAGGCACTTTTCCATTATCTAGGAATTTAGTCAAACATATAATGGGCATGGTACATGTAAACATTATTGTACAATAATTAACCATCATGGTTCAATTCTAATTTCATCATTCAAGGGTTTAATCATAGGTTTTCTTAAATCTATATCTATAATAATGTAACCACCATGCAATTTATCACCCAACATGGAGTAGAAGTCAAGGTATCATTATCCACATAAACAAGAGCATCCCAATAATGAAATTAATAAGAAAATCCATAAACTTGAATTTAGAAAAGAGATTCTTGATCTTCATGGACGTAAGGATTCCATGAATGAATACTATGCATACCTTAGTTCGTGATTTCGTGAAGATTGACAGAGAAACTTTTTTGGAATTGGATCTTCTATAAAAGCCCTAGCTTGTTCTTGAGAGGTTTTTCAGAGAAGAGAGTGTATTTTTGGTGAAAATGGCTTAATCACGTGTTAAAGTGCTTAAATAGGGGTGGGAAGTTGACACATTTAACCCTTGATGGGTCATTTAATTTCAGTAAAATTTTCCCAAACTGAACCCCTGGCGCAACGCTGCGTTATCGCGCCGTGTCACTGGAATTTGACAAATGGGAAATTGAGGGATGATGCAATGCGGAGCCATTACATTGCTCCTTCCTTTTTGACCTGAAACTTTTGTGCGACATGGAGAAAATCGCGCTAAGACACTGGAAAAGGACAATTCTGAATTTGGACCCTAGCGTGATGCGCCATAATCGTAGATCCCTATAGGAATATGCCAAATTCCACTTCCTATTGTGGCACGGTGAACCACTGACTAATATGGCGCTGTTTTATGATGGTAACTTTAAATAGTCGTAACTTCTGACCCGGTTATTGGATTTGGGCAAATCTTATATCGATGGAAATCTTATTGAATTTCCCACATGACAAAAAGTGAAAATATTGAAAATTCCTCATGGAATAAAAATCATTCAATTTATAATCCAATACTAGACATTGTTGAGCTGAAATTATCTAGGAAAAGTATGGGGTATTACAATATCTCCTCCTAGAGAACATTCTTCCTCGAATGAGACTGACTGAGAGGGGAGAAAACACAACTGACGTACATGCTGAACATGAGTAAACATGATTTCATGACTGACATGACTGACATGACTGAAAAGCTGAATATATAATGCTGAACCTACATATTTGATGCATGTGTAACTAATACATGAATGCATGACTGAGTGTTCTAAACAACGAAGTTTCTCACAATGAGAATGCTTGTCTGATGTATCAATACATAACTGAAATTATACATGTGTGCATGATTGAAAATTTAATAGTACTTGATACTAAGTTTCTAATGGGAACATGAACATGAAGTTGCATACCAAGTTTGTGATGAACACCGAACATGAAACTGAGTAAGCTTAAAGAGAACTATTACCTTGAGCTTGATCTGAGTTGATGAAGAAGACGTGAGGATACTTGGTACGCATTTCTGACTCTTCTTCCCATGTAGCTCCCTCGATGGACTAATTTCACCAAAGAACCTTAACTAGAGGGACTTCTTTGTTCCTTAATCTACGAGTCTGATAGTATAAGATTTCAACTAGAATATCTTCATAGAAAAGAGTGTTATGAACATCAATACTCTGAATTGGGACTACAACTGATGGGTCACCTATGCACTTCTTGAGCAAAAAAACATGAAAGACTGGATGAACTGAGGCTAGATCTGAAGGAAATTTGAGCTCATAAGCTACCTTGCCGAATCAACTGAGAATCTTGAAGGGACCGACATATCGGGGACTGAGTTTCCCTTTCTTGCCAAACCGCTTCACTCCCTTCATGGGAGAGATCTTTAGATATATATAGTCACCAATATCAAACTCGAGATGTTTTGTACGAAGATCTTCATAAGACTTCTGTCGGCGTTGAGGAGTCCAAAGTCTTTCTCTAATCAACTACACTTTTTCTAAGGCGTCGAATACCAAGTCAGGACCTATGACTGAGGCCTCACTACTTCGAACCAACCAATTGGATACCTACATATCCTACAATAAAGAGCTTCAAATGGACCCATCTGAATACTAGAATGATAGATGTTATTGTAGCCAAACTTAATCAAAGGTAAGTGGTCATCCCAACTACTCTTGAAATCGATATCCCATGACCTTAGCATATCTTCTAACGTCTGAATGGTCCTTTCTTCTTGACCATCTATCTGAAGATGATAGGCTGTACTAAGATGAACTTGGGTACCAATACCCTTTTTGAATACTTACCAAAAATAAGAGGAGAACTGAGTACCTCTGTCTGAGATAATGGATAACGAAACACCGTGCAATCTAACCAACTCCTTGATGTAGAGTTTGGCATAATCCTCGGCTGAATAAAGGTATGAACTAGAAGGAAATGAGCTGATTTGGTTATTCTATCTACAATGACCCAGACTGAATCATGCTGATGATTATTTTGAGGCAAACCCATCACGAAGTCTATGTTCACAACTTCCCACTTCCAAGTAGGAATATTGAACACCTGCATAGACCCACTAGGCATCTGATGCTCTATCATAACCTACTAACGCATATAGCACTTATACATATACTCTGCAATGTCTTCCTTCATCCTAATCCACCAATAGATTTCCCCCAAGTCGTGGTACATCATTGTGGACCCTAGATGAATAGAGTAGCGCGCACCATGAGCTTTTGCAAGAATTTTCTGCCTCGAGTCATCTATAGCAGGAACACAGAGACGACCCTAACAACATAAAACACCATCTCCCCCTTGGGATAAAATCTCTACTTTCTGATCCTTGAATGACTCTTTCAACTTGAAAAAGCTGGGATTTATATCTTTTTTTTCTTTCACCTCATAACCAGAGGTGATTCTGAACTACTCTGAATCCATATATCACCCTCATCTATATCGACTAAGCGAACGCCTAGTCTGGCAAGCTGATAGACTTCTTCTTGTTTATCTCAACATGAGAAATACTACCCATGGATAGTCTACTGAGAGCGTTGGCCACTATGTTGGCCTTGCTCGGATAATATAGGACACTCACTTCATAATCTTTCAAGAGCTCTAACCACCTTATTTGATGAAGATTTAGATCTTCCTAAGAAAAGACATACAGAAGACATTTATGATCAGTGAACACATTTACATGAACACTGTATAGATAATGTCTTCAAATATACAAGGCAAAGACTACGGCTGATAACTCAAGATCATGAGTAGGATAATTATTCTTATGGGGATTAAGCTGTCTGGAGGTATAGGCTATGACCTTTCCATGCTGTATGAAGACACAACCCAAACCTACTCTGGATGCATCACAATACACTACGAATCTATATGGACCATCTGGAAGAGCTAATACTGGAACTGAGGTGAGTCGAGTCTTCAACTCCTTAAAACTCTTCTCGCAAGTATCTGAACACTAAAACTTGACTTTCTTTTGAGTCAATCTATACATAGGGGATGCAATAGAAGAAAATACCTCAAAAAACCGTCTGTAATAGCTTGCCAAACCTAAGAAACTCCTAATAGCTGATAGAGAGATAGAGCGAGGCCAGTTTCTTACTGCTTTGGTTTTTTGAGGATCTACTCTAATTCCATCATCAAAAATGATGTGACCAAGGAATGCTACTGACCTTAGCCAAAATTAGCACTTACTGAATTTGGCGAATAGATAATGATCTCTGAGAGTCTAAAGTACTATTCTGAGATAGTCTGCATAAACATGCTCATTGCGGGAATAGACCAGGATATCATTTATGAAGACTATGATGAATATGTCTAAGTACTGCTTGAAAACACAGTTCATAAAGTCCATGAAAGCGGTTGGGGCATTGGTAAGAACAAATGACATGACTATGAATTTGAAGTGACCATAGCAAGTACGGAAAGCAATTTTTGGAATTTCACATTCTCTGACTCTAAGCTGATGATAGCCGAATCTGAGGTCTATCTTAGAGAAATAACTGGCACCCTGAAGTTGGTCAAATAATTAATCGATTCTATAAAAAAGATATTTGTTCCTGACCGTGACATTATTGAGTTGACGGTAGTCTACACACATCCTAAGAGAACCATCTTTCTTGCGCATGAATAATACTGGACTGACCCACGGGAAAATGCTGGGCCTGATGAATCCCTTATCTAAGAGATTCTTCAATTGTTCTTTCAGTTCTCTGAGTTCTGTTGGTGCCATTCCATATGGTGGAACAGATATAGGCTGAGTATCTAGAAGAAGATCAATGTCGAAGTCTATTTCCCTTTCGGGAGGAATTCCTGAAAGATCTTTGGGAAAGACATATGAATATTCACCTACAACTAGAACTTATTCAAGGCTGGGAGTTTTCGGAACTATTGTCCTTAACTCAAACAAGATTATAGACACATCCTTTAGATATCATTTTCTGTGTGCGAAGGTAGGAAACAAGATGACCTCTGAACGCTAACACTGCCCTGAAACCTAGAGCCTAGCACTCTATCTCTGTTACCCTCCCTAAACTTAGGAACTGAAGCACTGGCTGAAGAAGGAACTGGAATTGATGACCTAGGACAAAACTGGGAACGGTTTCCTTCTTCTAATTTAGGCTGACCAAAGCTAAAACTACCTATCTTCGCTCTTTTATTTTGCTTCTCTCTCTACTTAATCTTCTGCTCCCCTATCTGCTGAGCATGATTCATAAGCCTAGATAAAGTCATGTCACTATTCATTATGTCAAATCTGCACTCATTAACCATGCTATCATTTACCCCTAAAGTGAACTTACTCATCTTGGCTCTGCTTTCTGCAACCACATGAGGGGCATATCTAGATAATTGAGTAAACTTAAGAGAATACTCTTTCACTATCATATTTCCCTGCCTGAGGTTGACGAATTCTAGCACCTTAGCTTCTCTAAGATCTAGGGAAAAGAATCTATCTAAGAATGCAGTGACAAACCCCTCCCACTCTATAGGACCTGCATCATCTGACCTCTATGACTTCTACTGTTTGAACCTAGTATGAACCACATACTGTAATTGATATACAACTAGATCAACTCTCTCAACAATAGTCACCCGCATGATGTCTATCACCTTTTAAACCTAATCAATGAATTCCTGAGGGTCCTCATCTACCTTAGACCCGAGGAAGGATGGAAGAATCATTCGGGTGAATTCCCGAATCCTAGCTGTGGTTAAGTTGGACACTAGGTTGGCCGGATTGACTTCTGGCCATTCATTTTGAGTGACAACTGACTGACAAAGAGCAATCAATGCGGCCCTAAACTCTGCATAAGAAATATGATCTCCCAAAGGATCTTAGGGCTGGGGGGCTGACTGATTTCCATTTCTTTTTTTAGGAGGCATGTACTATAGAAGAAAGGGGGAAACAGAGTAGACTGAGACATTGAGTTGAGATTATGCTCACTGGCATGACATGAATACCGAAAGAAGGGAAATTGTTCCTAAAACATCTTATAGCCTCTTGCACATAAATGTGGCACGCAACACACCCATGTACAACACTCTACTAGATATGGCTTTCAAATATCTTAGGACTCTATTGAACCTTAGGATCTGATACCAAGTTTTAATTGCCCCGAATCTGGTAACCGGAATGCTACACGGTGCTCATGACACCAAAGGACTATAAGCTAATCCATGATTGATATCTGTACCTGTATACTGCATAAAATACTTTATAATGCAAAAACATAAACTAAAAGGCAATAAGGTTCAATACTGAACATGGTCTGAATGATATAACATCTGTGAGGGGTAATAAAATACCTAAAACAAAACCGAACATACTAAAGTATGAAACATCATAGTCTAGAAAGCCTCTAACTAACTAAACTGTTGAGTAAGGATTTGATGGAACATATCCCCAACTAAATCCAACTAAAAAACTGATTAATAAGATAATAGGGAAATAATCATGTCCTCAAAAGATGTGGACTCACTTATAACTTTATCTGCAGATATCTGGAATCTACTATTACTTTGGAGCTCGTGTCTTTGAACCTATGGTATCAGACACCATAGCGCAAATGCGTCAGTAGTTTAAATGTACTGGTATGCATGTGAGGTACGCTGAATGAATATTGTTCATATGCATGATCAATAATAATAACCAACTAACTATCATGAGTGTGAGAATACATGTATGAGGCATAACAACTGGAACTAATATTGTGATAACATGATTACTGAATTTGAATATAACTGATAACATGAGTCCATGTATCTGAGAGTCTGGAATCTTATGGAACTATCTGAGTTCAGTACTATATCTTAGTTGAGTGTATCTGACAGTCCTAAAATTTGAAGAACTATCTGAGTTCTATTACTGAGACTGATTAATTATATCTTACAGTCCTGATTCTGTAACATAAAACTGTGGGAAGTAGTTATCTAACTGACATGCCACTGATACACCATTATGGCTTAGTTGGGCTCCAATCTGTAAGCCCAATAGGAAAGGTGTCCATACCGTGCCACCGGTAAGGACAAGGTGTGGGCGACCCTCATATAATAGTGTTCCCTATATGAGAATGGTGTGTCCCTTATTTGACAGTGCTTATCCACCTCATCAACCCTCATCGGACAGTATTTATGTCTTATTCTATGCTAGCTACATAGTTTTGGAATGCAAGGGTGACTTATAAGAATCATACCCTCATCTGATAGTGTGTGTTCCCATCCTTGAGTTCACTCGGTGCTATTTTCTACTCGCATCTGAATAGACTCTGAACATGATTTACTAAGCTGAACATGGGCTAAGTTATTGAATTATGTTGACTGACAGAATACTACTGATATCTGACAACTGACTAAGTTTATGAGATCATAGAGATTTCCTGAGTCATAAGAATATCTGAAGTCTAAGGATTCATAGCTTGACTGAGAGTATCGTGAAAACATGACATGACTCTAGGCACACAACTAATGTTTAGGGTACGAGTACCCCCAGGACTCGATGGAAAGAAACTAACCGAGCATAACTTATTTGAACATATAACTAACATCATAATCCATAATACATTTATAGAAGTATTTCATTAAAACATGTGATAGGTATAACTTGTACATACATAGGGATTTCATGGTATCATGCTAGTTAGGCATTTTGCCTTTATCTAGGCATTTAGTCAAACATATTATGGGCATGGTACATGTAAACATCATTTTACAATAATTAAACATACTGGTTAAATTCTAATTTCATCATTCAAGGGTTTAATCATAGGTTTCCATGAATCAATATCTATAATAATGTAACCCATATAGTATTTATCACCCAACTTGGAGTATAATTTAATTTCTTTTTATCCACAAGAACAAGAGCAACCCAATCATGAAATTCATAAGAAAATCCATAAACTTGAATTTAGAAAAGGGATTCTTGGTCTTCATGGATGAAAGGAGTCCACCAATAAACACTATACATACCTTAGTTCATGATTTCATGAAGGTTAATGGAGAAACATTCTTGGAATTGGATCTTCTTTAAAAACCCTAGCTTGTTCTTGAAAGGTTGTTGAGAGAAGAGAGTGTATTTTTGGTAAAAGTGGCTGAATCTTGTGTTAAAGGGCTTAAATAGGGGTGAGAAGTTGACCCTTTTAACTCTGGATGCGTTATTTAATTTTAGTAAAATTTTCCCGAATTGAACCCCTGGCTCGACGCGGTGCTATCGTGCCATGTCACTGGAATTTGACAATTGGGAAATTGTGGGATGGCGCGATGGGGAGCCATCACGTTACCCCCTTCTTTTGTGACCTAGAACATTGGTGGACGAGGAGGTAATCGCGCTAAGACTCTGGAAAAGGACAATTCTTAATTTGGGTCCTGGCGCTACGTACCATAATCATGGACCCCTACTTAAATTTTCCAAATACCATTTCCTCTTGTGGTGAGGTGCGCCACTGACTAATATGGCACTGTTTTTCGATAGAAGCTTGAAATAGTCGTAATTTCTGACCCTGTAATCGGATTTGGGCAAATCTTATATCGATGGAAAGATTATTGAATTTTCCATATGACAAAAATCTTATTGCAAATTCCTCATGGAATAACCATCACTAAATTTAGAAGATAATACTAGACATTCTTGAGATGAAATTATCTAGGAAAAGTATGAGGTATACAGGCTGGGAAAAAAATGAGAGAGTCAACTGATAAGTAACTATTGCAGCAAGCTCAATCCTATTTTATGAGAAAAAATAAATGGTTTCAGATATGAATACTTGGGGTATTACAATACATCACCCCTTGGAATACTTCATCCCCTCATTGATACTGACTTGGATGAAATACTGAGGAAAGACTAAGATGATGCACGGGAAACTTACAGACTGAAGCATGACTGAATATATTGGATCTAAAACTGATGCACGATTCATGAACTATGATGAATTTAAAAATTACATGGAAGAAAATAAATTAGTTCTCAGAATAGCCATATTCATGATAATTTCGAATAGTATGACTAGATGGAAAGATGGAAAGCCATAGGAACTTATCTGTCTGACTGCTAGACATGATTGCGGTCTATAAGGACTGACTTATTTAGAAAGCTTATACGCAACTATACATTCCAATTGCACACCAACATGACATTCAAGCCTATCTTCATAACCACACATGAACTTGCAGGTAAACCACCACAAAAGCATCTTTCTTATTTTCTCTAAACCTCTATCCTTAAAACTTTCATGCACTAGCCCAAGAAAACACACATAAATTTAAACAAATCATGACATAAGGAGAGGTCACCGAAAGTTAGAACATGAGGAAAAAAAACATAAAAGAATAAATTTGACACTCATCTGAGGCCTGAGGAATAAAGTATCAATGACATGAATTCGTCAGAGAGGTCTTAGATAAGGACATACATGACATAATATGAATTCGCCGATCATTAAAATTGTAGCATGAGAACCTGGAACTGAACATACCATAAGGCATGGGTACATAAGTCATGAGATGCATGAACTGAGTTTCGAGTTCATGAATTCATGGAACATGACTCGTACTGTTGAGTTAATTAAAACTCCTCATACTAAAAACTGAAAACGTACATGGTTTTTCTATAAAATGCATAAATATGAGTTGTGATGATGGAGATGACATGTTAGGCATGAGTAGAAATCATAATGACTGAAAAACTTATGACTGAGATAAGAATAGGTTGGAAATCGACTTCCCTTACTGCTTTTCTACACATCCTGGCACTACTACTAGAATCTGAGAGCCTTATTTGGTTACTTGTTATATCATCTCTTCCTTAGCTTTAAGTCATCATCTTAAGTCTTTGACTACTTTACTAAGCTGTAAATTGAACTATAATCACTTTACTATAGAGTCTAGGGTATAATAATACACCTGAATGATTAACTCATCCACACCATCATACTTAATCTCAAATCAACAAATTTAAATTCTTGCCTACACTATTTAAGACTACTGATTAATCTTTCATTGTAATATGCTTAATATAGATAATGCTATCCCAACTCTACTACTGTTAAACTTCTGGGTTCATACTTGTAACTCTAAATCTTATAATATAAAAGGGATTCTAAGAAGGAAATCTAAAAGTACATCTAACTTTTGCTTAATGCACGATTTTCATAAATATGAATAAAATATTTAAAACTTTAGGACATAAGGGCACTGATGGGATACTTTTTAAGCAAACATACAATCCTATAACTATCTTTAGGGACTGGCTAAGAAAACACTGTTTGTAAGGACTTAAGCTTCACTGTTTCTATCACCTGAAAACTAAGGCAGAGTTTGCATGAATAGAGCAAGATGAGGATCTGCATAAATTTCTTAGATAATACTTCTACTACATGATCTGAGACTTGAAAGAAGGGAAATATTTCCAAAATGCCTTGTAGCCTCTCGATCAAAAGTACAGACATCTCCATATCGTTCTGACATTTAGATGGCTGACTCTGATTGACATCAATAAAGCCTCTACTATACCTCCTATAGATAGTTGGGACATTCCTTTAACTACCACAAATCAATACACAAGGAAAATAAATAAACTGTACATGAACTAAAACTGTCTAGAGTTCCCAATGTGTGAGAACTCATCACCTACTTGTTAGAAACTACAACTGTCTGAGCATGATTCATAAGCTATAATTGATACATACATTATGTGACAATGTAGCACTTAGAAATATATGTGGATCAGTACTTCTGGAATATACTGAGTACGTAGCGGTGAAAGCAATAAGTAAAAGTGATTTCATACGTAATCATAAAACATGCATGCTAAGTATATGTAGAGTCACCAATAAGATGGAATAAACTAAAAACTGAAATATCTTAAAGCATGAGCGACAAACATTCTCTGATAAGATGGTAAATCTCTACACTTAGTTTCTATAATAAGTATAATTAAAGATGTAATATGATAAAACATGAATACTATATGAATACTGGATTTGAAACTATGTGATGGAGACTGACAAAAATTGAGGATCTGAATATACAATCACATTGAGCACAAATGCATAAACATACTAACTTATCTGATTAACTGAAAGTCTAATAGCTGATAACTATGCATATAAGACTGAACTATACTTAGTCGGAATAACTTGATTGGAACTGTAGACTATTATGCTTTAGGATAATTACTAATGGAAAAACATGAGATAACTGACCATGAATTCATGAAAACTGTAATATTTTAGATTGCAGGACCAAGCGTATAATATGATTCTGAAATAGTCTATGACCTAAGGAACTAAAATTCTGATAACTGAATAACTGATACTATATGCTATGGTCAAGTAAAGCTAAAATTAAATTGAGTTAGTGATCTGATTACTCCACTAAGACTGTGATTGTGATTGTAACTAAGACGGTAATTGAGACTGTAACTAAAATTGTAACTGGGACTATCTTGAGACACATATTGGAACTGAATACTGAGTTCTAATAATTGAGTAACTGATAGTTGTGATTACTGATAACTGAGTTACTTATAATTGGGTGACTATTTTTTACGGTCCTAATTTTGTAGAACTAAACTGTGTTCTACACTAAGTTTGAAATTGAAATAGTTGGAAGTAATCATCTAACCGATGTGCCCCTCTCTGAACTTATTGGTGTCTAACCTGTAACCCTAGCTTAAAGGGTGTGAGTACCATGTAACAGGTAAAGACAAGATAAAGAGTCATCCTCAATCTTGCAGGTGCTCTGAATGAGAATGGTGGTACCTTCAATCTGGCAGGTAAAACAACTCATCAACCATCAATCTGGAAAGTTGATTTCTCAACCTATATTGGCTATGTAGTTCTGGAACATAAGCATTGCTTCTAAGGACCATACCCTCTACTGGAAGGTGAGTCCCCATACTTGGGTTTACTCGGTGCTGAATCCTGCTCTCAATTGAATAGACACTAAACTGATTTCTAAATTGTACTAGGATGGATGGAACTATGACTGATCCTGTTCACTAACTGAACTGGACTAAGTTCACTGAGTTCTGGTGTATGACTAAATACACTGAGCTTTGTGCTGACTGAATACTAGTGATCGTTATGTTTATGAGATTATCCTGTAACTACTGTAGCTCTAGGTCAACAACTATATTTTTGGGTATTAAATACCCCCACAACACGATAGTATCAATATGTAAAATATTGCATGATATTAAAAAGCATTGCCATAGTCAATTATTCACAATTTATTCACTGAGACATTTTATCAAACTCCTAGAGTTTATGGACTTGTACATGAATGAGAACACATGGTAACATGTCCTGATTACACTATCAAGAACGTGGAGATTAATACTTTAATATGGCAAAATATGCCTAACACATGGGGATTATGAACTTGGACATGGGAATATCTTAAACATGTGAGCATAGTATGATTACATAACTAGGATCATGAATATGGTAATTCACATGTAATTAGCTTAAAATAGTTCATGAATGTTTCATCAAAACATGTAATGTTCATAGATTGAACATAAAAATATCTTAAACATGAGGAAACAATAGAGTTATATCGCAAAGTTCATAGCTTGGGTATTCATCTTTGAATTGACTCAAAATGATATGTGAATTTCATCAAACATGTGGAAGGCATGAATTTAAAATATGAGAATATTGCTAAACATCATGAATTTAGCATCTACCGTGGAATCTATTTGAATAAATCATAGAAAATTCAAATTCATAGCATGAGTAATTTAAAATATTTCATGGAATCATACATGGGCTGAATTGAATTAACAACATCATGAAAATATGAAATTCAATCTTTAATGAACACACAAAATACCATAGTAATGGAAGATTCACTCTTTAATTAAAAGAAAAGTTTTTTTGGGCTCCATGGGTGAAAGAGGACCCATGGATGAACTCCCACATACGTTAAAGCTTTAATCATGAAGGAGAAACACTATCTTGAAAGAATTCTTGAATTAGGAAACTTGAGTTCTTGATTTTCTTGAATAAAAATTGATGAAGTTCTTGATGTTCTTGAGGAGGCTACAGTTTTTCTTTGAGAGAAAAGATGAATAATTGAATTTAGATTGATTTTGGGGGCTGAAATTAAGTGTTTTGGGTGGATTTGGGTAAGGGGAATTAACCAAAGTTCCCTAGACCCTTTAAAAACTGAATTAGCGTGTGAAACAGTTCTGTAACACACTGACCGACACGACGCGTCGCTATCGCATCAGCTTACTGCCTCAGACGAAAAATGCCATAACTTTTCGCTACAGAATTTGATTTTGGCAAAATTGGAATCATTGGAAAACTAATTTAACTATATAAAATTAGTGAGTCTTAAGATGAAAAATTCTATCTATATAAAAAGTTATGCATGTTTAAAGTAGACCCTTGTAGAATCGAATGAAAAACTTTGGACGAATCAGTGGCTCTAAGCTCAACGTTGTTCTAAATGATTCTTATGAAAATTTTTCACCTCAAAAGAAAATAAAAAATAAGGATAAAGAACATGAAACTCATATTTACATGGGAATCATGTAGATCATAGCTTATACACGTAGGAATGATGGTTCAAATACTACCCCAAAATGCGAGGTATTGCATTATCTTCCTCTTAGGAACATTCGTCCTCGATTGAGACTAGTTAGCCTGAGAATATTGTACGTAGGTAACTAAGCTCAAATTATGAACATTCATTACTTGGAACATGATTGTATAACTGATTCTGAAATTTAATACATGAATTGAATATCATGAACTGAACTAATTTCTTGAATACATGTAATGACATGAGAATGATTGTAAGGCTGGGATAGAAATGAGAGAGTCAAATGATCAGTAACTATTAATTAAAGTTCGATACTATTTCATGAAGAAAAATGAAAGGTTTTCAAACATGAATACTTGACGTATTACAATACATATCCGTTTTGGGATACTTCGTCCCTCAAATGATACTGACTTGGCTGAAATACTGAGGAAAGACTGAGAAGATCTATGGAAAACTTACAGACTGAAACATAACTTAATATCCTGGATCTAAAACTGATGAATGATGCATGAACTATGCTGAATTTATAAATTACATGGAGGTAATGAATTACTTCTCGAAATAGCCATATTCATGAGAATTTCTAATAGTATGACAAGATGGAAAGATGTAAATCCAAAGGAACTTGTTTGTCTGACTGCTAGACTTGATTGTAGGCTATACAGATTGAATTATACTGAAAGGTTATTATCAACTATAGAAGACTATCTTCATAACAACACTTGAACTTCTAGGTAAACCACCACAAAAGTATCTTTCTTATATTCTCTAAACCTTTATCTTTAAAACTTTTATGCCTTAGCCCAGGAAAACACACATAAATTTAAACAAATCATGACATAAGGAAAGGTCACTGAAAGTTAGAACATAAGAATCCAAAACATGAAAGAATAACTTTGACACTCAATTGAGGCCTGAGGAATAAAGTCTCAATGACATGAATTCATCAAAAAGGTCTGAACTGAGGACATACGTGAGATAATATGAATTTCGTGATCATTAGAGGTGCATCATGAGTACCTGGAACTAAACATACTTCAAGGCATGGGTATATAAGTCATGAGATACATGACTTAAGTTTGGAGATCATGATTTCATTGAACATGATTCGTACTGCTGAGTGAACTAAAACTCCTCATACTAGAAATTAAGAGTGTAAATGGTTTTTCTATGAAGTGCATAAATATGAGCTGTGATGACGGAGCTGGCATGTTAGGCATGAGTAGATATCCTGATGACTGAAAAACTTTGCACTGAGATAAGAATAGGTTGGGAATCTTCTTCCCTTACTGCTTTTCTACACATGCTAGCACTACTACTAGAATCTAAAATCCTGACTTGGTTACTTGTTCTATTATCTCCCCCTTAGCTTTAAGCCATCATCTTAAGTCTGTGATAACATTACTAAACTCAAAACTGAATCGCAATCACTTTAATCTAGAGTCTGGGTATATTAATACACATGAATGATAATTTCATACACACCATCATACTTAATCTCGAATCAACAAACTTAAATTCTTGCTTAAACTATTCAATCCTACCGATTCAGCTTTCGTACAACTAGCCCCATGAATATATAATATGCCCAATCTAGATCATGCTATCCCAACTCTACTACCGCTAAACTTCTGGGTTCATACTTCAAACTCTAAATCACATACTGTAAAAGGGATTCTAAGAAGGAAATTTGAAAGCACATCTGACTTTGGCTTAATGCACTATTTTCATTAACATGAATGAAATATTTCAAACTTTAGGACATAAGGGCCCTGATGGGATACTTTCTAAGACAACATGCAATAACATAACTATTTGTGGGGACTGGCTGAGGAAACACTATCTGTAAGGACTTAGGCTTCACTGTTTCTATCACCTGAAAACTAAGGCAGATTGCATGAATAAAGCATGATGAGGATCTGCATAAATTTGTTAGATAATCCTTCTACTACATGATCTAAGATTTAAAGAAGGGAAACATTTCCTAAATGACATGTTTCCTCTCAAAGAAAAGTAAAGACGTCTCTGAATTGTTCTGCAAGACTCTGCTAGTTACGTCTTTATAGACACCCTAGGACACTTGAACTCTTTGCTATGATACTAACTTTTGTAATTACCCAAGAGTAAACCCTAGTCATCACATGGTGCCTGGAACCACAAGGGATCCTAAGCAAACCCATGAATTGGCATACCGTTAAGAAACTAAATTATAATACAATTAATGGCTATTCTGCTTAGCAAAAATATTATCATACTAAAAATTAGAAATAAATACAATACTGATAAAGCTTTACCAACTGATAAATCTGAAGAAAGAAACTGAGATTTACATGACTGACTCCGACTGACATCTATGAAGCCTCTACTGTACTAACTATAGATAGTGGGGATATGCCTCCAACTAAAACTAATCAATACACATGGAAATTAAATAAACTATAAATGAACTAAAACTTGTTGGAGTTCCCAAAGTAGGAGAACTCATCACCTGCTAGCTGGAATCTACAACTGTCTGATCATGATGTATAGGCTATAACTGATACCTACATTAAGAGACAATGTAACTCATATACCTATATGTGGATCAGTACTTCTAAAATGTACTGATTATGCAGGGGTGAATGGAATAAGTAAAAGTTATTTCATACGTAATAAAAAAAATACATGCAAAGTGTAAGTAGACTCACCAATAGGCTAGAATAAACTGAAAGCTAAAATATCTTAAAGCATGAGTGACAAATATTCTCTGATAAGATGGTACATCTCTACACTAAATTTCTATAAACTTGCTATATTGATATAAGTATAACTGAGGCTGGAATATAATAAAACATGGATACTATAAGAATACTAGGTCTAAAACTATGTGATGGAGACTGACCTAAATTGCAAATCTAAATATACAATCACACTAAGACAAATACATAAACATACTAACTTATCTGATAACTAGAATGTCTGATAGCTGAATACTAGGCATTTAGGACTGAACTGTACTTAGTCTGAATAACTGGACTAAAACTGTAGAGTATTATGCATATGAGGTAAAGACTGAATGAGTAACATGAGATAATTAACCATGAATTCATGAAAGATGTATTATTTTAGATTGCAAGACCTAGAGTATAACATGATTCTAAAATAGTCTATTAACTGAGGTAATTAAATAATCATAACTGATAACTGTATGCTATGGTCAAGAAAACCTGAAATTGAACTGAGTTACTGATCTAATTACTCAACTGTGACTGTGACTGTGACTGAGACTGTAACTAAGATGGTAACTGAGACTGTAATTAATATTATAACTGGGATTGTAATTGAGACTCATACTGGAACCGAATACTAAGTTTTGATAACTGAGTAACTGATAGCTGCAATTACTGATAACTAAGTAACTGATAACTGGGAAACTATTTATGACAATCCTAATTTTGTAGAACTAAACTGAGTTCTATACTGAGTCTGAAACTGAAACTGTGGAAAGTAATCATCTAACTAACATGCCCCTCTCAGAACTAATTGAGGTCAAACTTTTAAACCCAGCGGAAAAGGTATTAGTACCATGCCATGGGTAAAGTCAAGCTAAAGAGTCACCCTCAATTTGGAAGGTGCTCTGAATGAGAACGGTGGTACCCTTAATTTGAAAGGTAAACCACCTCATCAACCCTCAATCTGGTAGGTTGATGTCTTAACCTACGTTGGGTATGTTGTTCTAGAACACAAGGAATGCCTTTCTAGTTCACACCCCCTACTAGCAGGTGAGTCCTCGTCCTTGGGTTTACTTGGCGCTGAATCCTAATCCCAACTGAATAGACAATGAACTAATTTCTAAACTGTACTATGCTGGACTGAACTTTGACTGATCGTGTACACTAACTGAACTAGACTGAGTTCACTGAGTTCTGGTGTCTTACTGAATACACTGAGTTTTGTACTTACTGAATACTACTGATCATGATGTTTCTGAAACTATCCTATAACGACTTTAGCTCTAGTTCAACAACTAAAGTTTTGGGTATTGGATACCCCCAGTACTCGATAGCATGAAAAAGTAAAGCATAACATTATCTTGAAAAGCATAGCCATTGTCAATTGTTTATAATTTATTCACTGAGATATTTTATCAAACACTTGGAGGTTATGGACTTGTACATGAATGAGAACACATGGTAACGTGTCGTGATTACCCTATCAGGCACGTGAATATTAATACTTTAATATTGGGAAATTCGTAAAACACATAGGGATCATGAACTTGGACATGGGCATATCTTAAACGTGGGAGCATAGCATGATTACATAACTAAGATCATGAATTGGGGAATTCACATGTAATTATCTTGAAATAGGACATAAGTGTTTCATCAAAACATGTAAAGTTCATAGCTTGAACGTAAGAATGTCTTAAACATGAGGGAACAATAGATTTATATGGCAAAGTTCATAGCTTTGGTATTCATCTTGGCATTGACTTAACATGATATGGAAATTTATTCAAACGTGTGTACAACATGAATTTAAAACATGAGAATATTGCTAAACATAATGAATTTAGGATCTATCATGGAATTTTCATGAATAAATCATAGGAAATTCAAATTCATAGCATGAAGAATTTAAAATCTTTCATGGAATCATACATGGACTGAATTGAATTAAAAACATCATGAAAACATGAAATTCAATCTTTCTTGAACATACAAAATACCATAGTAATGGAAGATTTATTCTTTAATTAAATGAAAAGAGTTTTTGGGCTCCATGGATGAAAGAGGACCCATGGATGAACTCCCACATACCTTAAAGCTTTAATATTGAAGGAGAAACACAATCTTGAAAGCATTCTTGAATTAGGAAACTTGAGTTCTTGCTTTACTTAAAGAAAAATTAATGAAGTTCTTGGTGTTCTTGAGGAGGCTAGCATTTTTCTTTGAGAGAAAAGATGAATAATAGAGTATATATTACTTTTTGGTGCTGAAATTAAGTGTTATAGGCGGATTTGGGTGATGGAAAGTAACCAAAGTCCCCTAGACACTTTAAAAATAGAATAAGCATATGAAATAATTTCAGAACGCGCTAGCCGACACGCCGTGTCGCTATTGCGTCAGCTTACTGCCTCACATGGAAAATGCCATTACTTTTCATTCTGGTAACGTATTTTGGCCAAATTAGTATTGTTGGAAAGCTAATTCAATTATATACAAGTTGGTGGGTCTTGAGAAGAAAAATTCTACTTATTTAAAAGTTTATACGCGTTTAAAGTATATCCTAGTAGAATTGAATGTCTAACTTTGGACGAATCAAAGGCTCTAAGCTCAACTTTGTTCTAAGTGATTCTTATGAACATTTTTCACCGCAATACCAAATAAAACATGAGGATAAAGATCATGAAACTCATATTTAAATAGGAATCATTTAGATCCTAGATTATAAACGTAGGAATGACGGTTTGTTGACTAGCCCAAAATGCAGGGTATCAAAACTATTTTGTTGACGTCGTTGTAAAATAGGAATAAAACATACCCTTGTTTGATAGTTATATGGTACTCTCTTGTGAGTTACTTATCACAAATTGATATTGCCCTTCTAAAATAAATTCTGGGAGGATAAAAAGATGGTGCATATCAAGAAAATTATTGATGTGGTAAGGTCTACGTTTTTTCTACCCTCCCTAACCCCACTTTGTAGACTACATTGGGTATATTGCTAGCATAGTTGGAATTTAAATGGTAGATATGCTAATAACGGAAATTCATCATAAAAGTCTAACCAAACTAACCAAACAAACATTCATTCCTCAATATGAAGCTAAGTTAACTGACATCCTAACTCGAGATGAACTAAAACTTACAATAAACTATTGTTAGATTCCCATAATGAAAAGGAAACATTGATACACAAAAGGATAAATTAAGCAGAAGGGATGGGGGCACTTGCGCATAATTGAATATCTTCCCCCTTATGTTGTTCAGTAGAATTGGAAATCGAAGTAAAGATTAAAGAAGGTTCTCTTTCCTGTATTGAAAATCCCAACTCTTGAAGTAGTCATATATATGCTCCAATTTTACATCGTTTCGTTAGAGAAAATGAAATAACAATAAGAATAAATTTGCTTTTCTAATCCTAAGAACATCCCTTTTCTACCTCAAATGTCTTGACTGCGCTTTCCATTACACCAAACATAGTAGCCAGCCAACTTCTCCTAAAAGTGCAAGGTAGTCAAAATTATGATCTAACCCACAATTTAGAAACAAATAGTTTCCATGAAAGATACAATTGAAATATAAGATAAATATCTAAAAGACAAAGCATTAGAAAAAATAATATTTCTTTTAGAAAGTTACTATGAAGGTTATATGCTTAATAGACTTTCATACATAGTTACAACTCTGACGGTTTTAGAAAAATCCTATCAACCACTTAGGATATTTCAAACTGTTAGCCAATTACACAACCAAGCATTGACAATGTGTGCTTCTTTTAGACATACATATTATAAGGAATGTTCTTGAAAAAACTGTAGAAGTCTAAAAGCTAGAGTATAGACTCTTTATGCTTGACTTGATAGTAAAGGGGGAGGTAAGAATACAATTATAGCTAGTTTTTAAGAAAACCATTGAATTGCGTATTGGGAACCAGAATGTAAATTCTTAAGTTAACATGAGCAACTCAAATCATAAGGATTTTGACTTGTACTATAGAAAAATCAGTCAAGGCAACAACCAATCAAAATAAAATACTTGACCTCTACAATTAAAGTTACTAAAGCCCCACTTACAAATATTTTCCCATAGTCTTCTGTCACCCTCATACCATATGGGCCAAGGAATAAAATAAATGTAATCCCAAAAGGATATATTAAAGCCATAGAAGACTGTCTTTATATAGAAAATAATGTGCATAGGTTATGAAAACTTGTAGGAATAATGAAGCAAGAATGCTGAAGATAGCCTAAAGTCTGCCTAGCATCGTGCAAAAGCCAAATTTAAAAAAGTAATATTCATTTTTGATTTTATTATAAAGTTATTACTAAAAATCAATACATGTTGTAGTCGTCACATCAAGAAATGTAGCCAATAAAAAGTAGAAGAATAAAATGAGAAGAAATGGAGACTGAGCTTGATTGTTTCTATCGGTAGATGGATGGCTTGTTGGTTGTGCAATGACGTTCATTTTAACATCTCATTCAATGGTGTCTCTTTGAGCATTTAATTTTTACAGTATTCTTTGTTGTATCCTCTCTTCCAGTTCATCCAATTTTTTCTCCACCAGATTAGTAATAATATTTGAAGAGGGTCTAGAATCACATGCTTTCTATTTCAAAAGAGACTCAGTAACCCCATTCCATATAGTATTACTCAACCAAGATAATAAGTCCTCATAATAATTGTGAATGCACCAGTTTATTGACTTCCATCTTCACTTTCTTGAGTCTCTACTCTCTTAATTTCAACCTACAAGTCAGATTCAAGAGCAAGTAAATTTAGGTTATTCAATATTTAAGAAACAATAGATGATCTTGACTACTTTTGAATTAGAAAGTTTCTTACTATTTTATGTGTAATATCTTTAGATAAGTCCTTATATACTCGATCAGGTTTCCCTTTTCTAGTAGCCACAAAGAATTCCTTATTTGACAAAGCACCAAAATCTTTCTTCTTTTTTCCTAGTTACATGCAAGTGAACTTTAAAATGTTTCCAAGTAAAGTCAAAAAGGTCATAATAACAATAAGAAAAAACATCAACTCTCGTGGATTAGAGCAGAACTTGTTTTGCCAACAGTGTTCAAATACTAAAATATTTTTTAATTCTCTTTGTTAGTATTAGACGTATCCTGCAAGACAATAGTTATGAATAAGATGTTAAAAAAATATTAAGGTAGTGAAGTGTTAAACACACAGAGTTTAACTACTAATATTGAAAGAAAGTAGAACATAAAAAGGAAGGCCAGACGTGATGAATTGAATGATAAATACATGATACCAATAATATAACAGTTGTCTATAATGATAAAAATTCTTAGATTCTTTGGAGTTCCAATACTTACAGATATCCCCAAATATAGATTCTAAAACAGTGTTAGGCCTATTTTCCTTTTGTATTTAATCATTGGCATAGGCATAGAAGAGTTTTTTCTTAATACTAGCCTTACCTCTAAACTCAATATTAATTGATATCATAGACTAATTTTTTCCATTGTTTGGAATGTCATATCTCTCCTTTAATTCGGTTCAATTGGGTTAGTGCAAAAACTATGAAAAACATTGAAGTAGAAATCAGAATATTGAGAACTTAAAGACTAGATATAGCTCTATATATGATCGTTTGTCTCAACCTTTGTTCACCTAAAATTAAGAGGACAAAATATCCCATTCAATGCCAATGTGCGAAGGAAGCTTCCAAACTCAGTGACCGTTGCTTTTCTTGGACCTATAGGCTGGTTCAACTCATTTAGCATAATCAGTTGGCAGTCACTCCATCTATGTACTGCTTTTATTTGTGTATCTCCTCTATTTTATTTTGTAATTTAAGGGTCTACAATAACATGAACAACAAAATTACTAAAATACAAATAATTTTTGGAATTGTATGAACTAATATATATATATATATAAATATAAATATATATTCCTTCCTTCTCTACATTGTTTATTTGCTTTAAAATTAGGAAGTTGTAGTTTATCTTGCTATATTTGTTCAACTGCTGGTTGTGATTAACAAGTGGTAGAACATGGAAATTCTTATCGTACTTGCTTCTATACAGGTGTTGTAGGAAATATAGAATCAGAGACACGTACTGCAATTGTTCTTGTACTTAAGATATAGTTGGAATGTTGTTTGACTTCTCCTTCTGCTTTTGATCTTTTTCCTTTACATTTATGTAACCTACATTCTTATTCTTCTTGTGTTCTAGTATTTTTTTATTTTTAAAGCAGCTAATGATCTAGCTGAAAGAAAGTTCTTAACTTTCTGATGATTTCCTGAACACCCTTCTTGATTTATGATTGTTCATGTCTTTGTAAGTTTAGAAAATGAAATATCAAATAGGATCACTGTAAGTCTATATAATACATGATGGAAGAAGTCCATTATTTACCACTATGGTCCCACAAACAATAACAATAATGAAAATAAAAAACGTAAGGAACTTAAGAGAGCATCTACTGATTCAACCATATTTGTGAAAGAGAACAAATGAACTTATGCACATAATTAGGAGTATGGAAAGAAAATTTAGATGCATAAATTAAAAGTGATTTAAGGCCTACTGCTCCAATGCTTCGATATCTTTTAGTGTTCCCTTAATGTAAGAATAGAGAACAGGAAAATAGTCACTCTATTTTAAAAAATTTCTGATAGATAGTTCCAATGCCCATGAAATAGATAAAATAATGATCCAAAAAATTGATCTCAGAAGACTAAAAAGTTTGTATCATTGCCTCAATTCTCCTAGCAGAAGCAGATTGTTTATCTCTTCACACCATCATGTTGGTACCTTAACCAAAACATCAAACACTCTTCAAGAAAATAACCTTCGACTATTGATTCTTCTAGACAAGATCAATTAGAACGAGACCCTTAAGGTTACATAGGCCCCTCTCAATAAAATACATCCAATGAAGATGAATGGTATCCCAAGCTTAATTTCATTCACAAAATAAACAGGAAATGTAGCATTATATTAAAAAATGTTGGATGAAAAATCATTTCAAGATTATATGTAATATTACCAATGTTAGATTCTAGTTTTTCAAGATCTCTCGGCTGAATTACCTTACTAAATATAGCTCTACATAAATTCCCAACCTAATCAATGTCAATGAAATATTCTTAGGTAGCACTTTTCTAACAACAACCTAAAGCAAGTGATGCATTATAAAAGGATCATCATGACTTACCCTAATATCTTCATCTCTTTTATATGAATGTGATCTGATATATTTGAAGCACACCCTTTAGCTAATTTAATATTTTTCAAGATGTTATTAAACATTCTCTTTTTTCGATTCCATGAAGAAAGAAAATTGAGCCAAACTTACATTTTTATTACTATATTCTATTGGTTGTAGCTCCTCCCTTATTCCCAGTTCTTGTATCAAGAATTTACATGATCCTTTGAATTTCCATATATATCTAATAAAGTCCCAAGTGAACTATTACATATATACTTTTTTATGTTCCTTGGATCAAGATTGTGCCTCAATTTGTTATGTGGTCAATATGGTAATTAAAAAAATAGACCTTTTTTTCCAAGGACCCTTATTATCTAGAGTCCTTTTCTTTTTGCCAATTTCAAAAACATTATTGAATTCATGCATCTCTTTAAGCACTTCTATTCCCGACAAAGGTGTGGGTATGGGTCTATGTTCCTCCCTACCATAAATGACTTCATATATTATTGAAGTGGATGATCATGAGGCAAAAATCTTAGATGACCTAAAAAACACATCTTACAACTATGAATGAGATATGATAGCCTGTATTATTATTACAAGTAGGGCATGGGAATTTTCCCTTTAGTGTTTTATCCAGAAAGTATTGTTAATGGTGGAAAATCACTAACTGTCCACATTAAGGATGCACATATTTACAATGTTAGTTTAAGTTTAGCATTATATGTTTCTAACCCAAGTTTCTATAGTTCCTTTAATTCATCATGTAGTTGTTGTAAATACATATCTATATCATTTCCAGCAGAAGTTAGTCTGGGATTGATCATTGAAAACATAAGATATTGTGGCTTCATGCAAATTCGTGGTGATAAATTATAGTTCATCAGCATAACATGCCATATACTATGAGAAATACTCAAGGTTAAAAATTAACTAAAACCATCACTTGAGAGACCTAACCTAACATTAAAAGAATCACTAGAGAATTGTGGGTACAATCATTCAAAATCCTTACATGGTTTCCCATCAGTAGGATGCCTTATATTTCTGTCATCCAGTCATTCATTAGCATTCCATTTCATTACAATGGTTTTTCAGGATACATGAACATCCTCTGAAGCCCGTGCTGTAAGAAAAATTACCTTAAAAACCTTTACAGGAATCTTAGAGCTTGCATTGGTTGAGGAACTGCCCAAACTCTTCCAACTAGAAGTCCCACATACAGAGCAATTCTCAACACTCTCATTGTCCTTCTAGAATAGCATGCAATCATTAGGGTATGCATATATTTTTTTCATAATCAAAACCCAAATATCTTATCATATTTCTGGTTTTATTAAAAGAGTTGTATATGAGCAAAGGGAAATACCTCTTTCATCAACACTAAGAGATCTAAAAATTCTACATTATTCAACCCATGCAATGAATTTAACAAGAAAAGTTGAATGGTGAAACTTAGATTACAAAAATTCTCATACCTTAGATACAATTGTTGCTTTACTATCTTCAGTAATTTAAAAATTTTCTTTTCATCTTCAGGTAATTCCTCACCAACTCCTACTCCATTCCTCGATTTAGCATTTATAATTCTAAATATATCATGAAGTAGTCCATCAATATCATCATGCATATTAGAACCTTCATCATTCCTCATTGGAAGATATATTTTGCTCGAGTAAGAGCTTTCTCCATGAAAAGTCCATTTGGTGTAACCATCAACAAATCCTCAAGAAAGCAAGTGATCCTTCACCACATCTCCATAATTCCAATAATGATTCTTTCAGTTTCTAGAAGGACATAATATCTCTTTTCCTTGAGAAGCTTGTTAAAATTCATTTTCAAGAAAAGTGTTCACTCTATGCATGAACTCATCAAATCATATTAAATAATTCATCCAACTTTGATCTTCATTATTGCAACGACCCGAGCCGGGACCTTGGCCTTGACGAGCATTCCAAACCATTGAGGCCAGACGCCCTTCTGCATCTGGTGCTCATGCACAATTACAATACTCATATAATAAAGAAAAGATGCTGAAATATAATAAACGAAATCAAGGTCAATCTGTTAACGTTTGAACAATTTGGAAACAAATTCTTAGAATTCAAAACATATGATACCTGGGTACGAAATCTCTAACATTATAGAATCCAACATATTACTAAACAAAACTAGGAAAAGGCCCCCATTTAGACCATAAAAAAACAAATAACAATGTTTAAATAAGCTCGGCCTTCCGGAGTAGAGAAGGCTCACGAACTGCACACTTTGGTGTGAAATATCTACGACTTAATGGGACCCCTGTCTTGAGCCTCAGAAACTAAAATATAGGGGGTCAATACAGATGCACTGGTACATAGAGAAATCCAAAAAACTGAATTTTTACATATAATGACAAAACATTATGCATGAAATAGTTTAAAATATATGCGCAATCTCATATGATTATCAAATAATCTTATCAATACAACTCTTTGCTTTATATTACTTCTGAGCTAGGTGGTACAACCTACATATCTACTACCGCTTGGGCTATATGGGATCCTCCCTTAACTCGGGGGCCAAACCCTCAACATATGTTTGCCGAAAAAGTTAGAGTATTTGAATCTGCTATGCCCCAGGGCCGTCGCCAGCGTACAATAATAATATATCCGTATTGGCAAAACAAGGGTTCAGGCAATGAGTTTTGTGCCTCATGCCTTCTTTGGGAAACCACCTAAAATCTCTTAAGCCCATTTTTAGTATATTCTAAACATGCATCTTTCTGAAATCAAATTCTGAAATTCTAAGCAAAAATTTATATCTTTAATAAGTTCTAAATCTTCCACGGCATTATCTGAATTTGGTATCGTCATACCAAGACTTCCAAGTAATGTTTTCTAAGACATAAATTATCATATCATAGTCCCTTCTTTCAAAATATAAAGTTCGAACCACCATACTCCAAATAATTCAAGAAGATTCTGACTTCAAAACATTTATCAAGTTATGCAAAGATTACTCTTTTCAGCATTTCAACAAACATGTGGTGGTCATGAGATTTGTGACAAAACATGTAATATTCTTAGTATACATCTTTAACCTTTAACACCAAGTAAAACACCATCTCTTCAATTCAAATCCATTTTTAAGTCATAAGCAAAATCAAGGCATTTATATTATGATCCCAATAATATATTTCAAATAAATTAAATCTTAGGAAAACAAGATTCTTATCAACAAGATGTATTTATAATAGTTCATGGTTTCAATTCATCATTCAAAATATTCAAACACATTTATATACATACCTATACATGGTTAGAAAACATATTCGGGGAAAAGGCCTCAAGACCAAAATAATAATACCATCAAAGGATTCATAATGCAAGATTTTAAATATAATTTTAAAAATCCTTTGAAATTTTATGATTTAAATAACTTCAAATCTTATTTGAAGTGTTTTCAAGAGTCCCATGTAGTTTACAAAATGTACCTGTAATACCCCGCATATTTCTAAGCTAGGAAGTAAATAAGTTTTCCTATGTATGAAACCTCCTATCTTGTGAGTAGCATTTGAGAGCATGAATTAAAATGAATATCCTAGCGATAGAATAGCTTGCGATGTCTTAAGCATGCTCATAGGATTAGCTTAGAGTGATGCAAGCTAAGAGTTATTGAATCCATCAAGTCTTAGTGTTTGATTTTTCAAGGGTCATCTTTAAACAAGAATAACATGATTGATATGTGACATTTTGGCAGATTTAGACCCACCAAATTATATAGAATCGAATTAGCTTTCCAACGATACCAATTTCATCAAAATTTGACACCCGAGCAAGGAGTTATGGCCTTTTAAAGTAGAATATGTTTCCTAACCAATCGCACATGGCCAATGGAAAGCATTGGCGATATCATATGCGGCGCCTATGTAAATATAGGCGATATCATATGCGGCGCCTATGTAAATATAGGTGATATCATATGCTGCGCCTATGTATGATTTCAGCCACGAAAACACTTAGTTTTTGAGTTATTTCAAGGGTAGTTAAGTCTTTTAACACTCCTTTCATGTCCCTAAACCTAACATCAAGAAATTTATAACTTCTAAATAAATTACAACCCTATTAACATCTAAAAGGTCATTATCCAAGAGCACCATAGGATAAAAACAACTAGGGTTGCACAATCAAGCTTGAAGATCAAATTTAAAGGAAATTCCTCCGTCAATCATCAAGAACCTCCCTTCCAAGGTATGCGTAGTGTTCATCCACGGATTCCTTTCTTCCGTGGAGTTCAAGAATCAATCTTTAAAATACAAAATCTTAGTTGGTTGTGGTGATATGATCATACCCATGTTGATGCTTGTTTGTTTTGCTATATAATAGTATCGTGACTGTATATCTCATGAAAGTTATATTGTTAGTTGAAAAACATGATCTTTAGATGGATTGATAGAATACAAGTATGAAATCCACCTATTCCTTAAAGAATGAATGTAAGGTGTTCAATAAAATGCCGAGTATGTTAGAACTTCATATTTACATGATTTCATGATATCTAAATAACAAGTTCATGTTAGTCATACACTCCAATATGAATTTCCATGCAAATTATGTATTGTTACTGTTGTAGTATAAAGCATGTATGATAATGGAGATATAAATTATGTACAAAAAATATATCCATACTTTTCCTATCATGTTTGAAATGTTGAATAAATACATGAAGTATATTATCCCCTGCTTATGATATTGTGAATTGTGGACTCAAATCTTGTGATCAAGTCATGTCATGTGTGTCAGTTTCCTCCTATCGAGTCCTGGGGGTATTCGTACCTGAAAACTATAGATGTGTGCCTAGAGCCATGTCATGTTTCACGATATCCGAACTCAAGCTATTATTCCATAGATTTCAGTCAATCATGTGACTCAGGAAAACCTCATGATCTCAGTCATTTGTCAGTTATCAGCAACATTCTGCCAGTCAACGGAATTTAGTAAGATTAAGTCATGTATAGTCAGTAATTCATGTCCATACCCTCCAGATGGGAGTGGAGGTTAGCACGAGTGAACCCAAGGATGAGAACTCACCCTCCAGTTTAGGGTATGATTCTTAAAAGCAGTCCTTGTGTTCCAGAACTACGTAGCCAGCGTATGTTGAGACATCTTAACCTATCAAATTAGGGTTGATGAGGTGGTTTAATATGTTAGTTTAGGATTCACACCGTTCTCATTGAGTACCTGCCAGATAAGGGTCACTCACAAGTTGTCCTTACCCGTGGAACGGTATTGACACCCCTTCAGTCGGGGAAGAGATTGGACACCAGCTTAGACATAACGGCATACATGGGGCATGCCGGTTAAACACTACCTCCCACAGTTTCAGTATCAGTCTTAGTAAAAGAACTTAGGGTGTTCTTCAAATTTTAGTATATACAGGACTGTCAGATATAGTCATTATGTTCTTCAGATTTTAGTATATACAGGACTATCAGATACAGTCATCCATGTTATCAGCTTGCAGTATCAGTCATGATAGTTATCAGTAAACCATGTATTAGCTTACAGGTTTTTCTATCACGTATTCACGGTCCCATTTTCTATATATGTATGTTTGCACTCCCTCGTTCATATTAGTCAGTCAGTGTTGTTCATGCATGAAACCCTTTATGTTCAGCCTACCTTCCTCGTATACGCAGTACTCCAGTTGTACTGACGCATTTGCGCTATGGTGATATCTTTTAATATTACACCACAGGTTCCGAGACAAGAGCTCCAGCCTAGCAGTAGCGATAGCATTCCAGTCGCAGAAACACAGTGAGTCCTCATAGATTCGAGGACAATATGATTTGATTCATTTATTTATTTCTTCAGTTCAGTTTTATGGAGTTAGTTGGAGACATATTTCTTCAACTCCTTATTCAGATAGTTTAGAGGCTTTCATAATTTTGTTTAGATTTATGTTCAGACTTAGCTTTCAGATTGAGTTGTTTTGGGTATTTTCACCCACATGGATGTTATAATTTTCAGACATGGTTTTATTCAGTTGAACCTTATGGCCTTACAGTTTTATGTATTCCGTATTATTATGTCATGATTTGTTGTATATAGGTACAGTTATTAGTCATGGGTTAGCTTGTGGTCCCTCGGGGTCATGAGCATCGTGTAGCATTTCGGTTCAGCAAATTGGGGCATTACTAACTTGGTATCAGAGCATAAGGTTCAATAGAGTCCTAGGAAGTCTGAAAGCCGCATCTAGTAGAGTCTTGTGCCTGGGTGTGTTGCGCGCCACATTTATGTACAGGAGTCTATAAGATGTTTTTGGAACAGTCCCCTTTCTTCAGTATTCATGTCATGCTAGTGAGCATAATCAAAAGTTAAGTTCTCAGTCTAATCCATTCTTCTCTTATTTCGGACCATGGCCCCAAAAGAGAAGAAACTAACGAGCTCCTCAGCCCGAAGATCCTTTGGGCAAACATGTTTCCCATGCGGAGTTTAGAGCCATATTTACCACACTTTCTCAGTCTGTGGATGCACAGAATGAACGGCCACCAGTCATTCCGGACAATCCAGTGGCCAATCCCATAGCAGATAGGGTTTGGGACTTCACCCGGATGAACCCTCCATCTTTCCAAAGGTGTAAGTATGATGAGGACCCTCAGGAGTTCATTGACCAAGTCCATAAGATCATTGACATCATGGGTGTTACTTCTATTGAGAGTGCTGAGTTAGCCGCCTACTAGTTACAGGATGTTGCTCATGATTGGTACAAATAGTGGATGTTTGAGAGGTTAGATGATGCAGGCCCTGTCGAGTGAGAGGAATTTTTCACGGCATTCTTAGACAGATTCTTTCCCTAAGAGCTGAGGGAAGCCAAAGTTCTTGAGTTCATCAATCTCAGGCAGGGGAATATGCCGGTTAGGGAGTATTCTCTCAGATTTACTCAGCTAGCCAGGTATTCTCCTCTTGTGGTTGCAGACAATAGGGCTAAGTTAAGAAGGTTCGTGTCAAGGTTCAATGATAGTGCAGTAAATGAGTGTAGGTATACGATGCTGATCAGTTATATGACCATAGCCAGACTCATGAACTATGCCCAGCAAGTAGAAGGAGCAGAAGGTTAAGACTAGGGGGAGGCAAAAATAGAGAGCAAGGTCAGGTAACTTCAACTTTGCTCACCCCAAGTCAAATAGAGGAAACCGTTCACAGTTTCACTCTAAGTCAGCCATTCCAGCCCCTTCTTCTACCAGCACTCCAGTGCCGAAGTTTAGAGACGGCAACAAAGAAAAAGCGCGAGGCTCTAAATCTCAGGGCAGTGTTAGTAGTGCCCGAACGAATCCCCTTTGTCAGTCTTGTGGTAAGAACCACAAGGGCATTTGCAGAGCCGGTAGTGATGTCTGTTTTGGTTGTTGAAAGCTAGGCCACAGAATTAGGGAGTGTCCACAGTCAAGTCTTCAGGGTCAGCAAAATCATTCTGCAGATCAGTCCGATCGCCCGAACTAGAAGGCTACCAGTGGGCAACGCCCAAACAGACTCTATGCTCTTTAGTCCCGGCAGGATCAGGAAAATTCTCCTGATGTCGTTACTGGTATGTTATATATTCTCCATGTTCATGTTTATGCTTTGCTAGACCCATGTGCATCCTTGTCTTTTATTACTCCATACATAGTAGGCAATTTCAGAATCAGTCCCAAAATTATAGCAGAGCCCTTTTCAGTCTCAAACCCAATGTGTTAAACCATCATTGCCCGACGGGTATACAGGGACTGCCCGGTATGATATCTCAGAAATCCATGTCAACAGATTAAGTTGAGTTAGAGATGACTGATTTTGATGTCATTCTCGAAATGTATTGGCTTTATTCCTGCTATGCCACAGTCGACTGCAGAAATAGGATAGTTTAGTTTCAGTTCCCGAATGAGCCCATCCTAGAGTGGAACGGTAGCATTTCAGCATTCAGGGGTCAACTTGTTTCCTACCTTCGGGCAAGGAAAATGATTTCTAAGAGGTGTGTGTATCATGTCGTGCATGTTAAAGGTTCCAGTTCTGAATCTCCCAGTCTCAAAAAAGTCCCGGTTGTTAATGAATACTCAGATGTCTTTCTCGAATATCTTCTAGGCATTCCTCCCGAAAGGGAAATAGTCTTCGGCATAGACCGTCTTTCGGATACTCAACCTATTTCTATTCCTCCATAAAAAATGGCACCAACAGAACTCAAGGAACTGAAAGATCAGTTGAAGGATCTCTTACATAAGGGATTCATCAGACCCAGTATTTCCCCATGGGGTGCGCCAGTATTATTCGTGCGCAAGAAAGATGGTTCTCTCAGGATGTGTATTGATTACCGTCAACTCAACAAGGTCACGGTCAAGAACAAATATCCTCTTCCCATGATTGATGATCAATTCGATCAACTTCAGGGTGCCAATTACTTCTCAAAGATAGACTTCAGATCAAGCTATCATCAGCTCAGAGTTAAAGAATGTGACATTCCGAAGACAGTTTTCCGTACTCGGTGTGGTCACTTTAAATTTTTAGTCATGTCATTTGGTCTTACCAATGCCCCTGCAGCTTTCATGGATTTGATGAACTGTGTGTTCAAGAAGTACTTGCACATGTTTTTCATAGTCTTTATAGATGATATTCTAGTCTATTCTCGCACAGAGCGTGATCATGCAGACCATCTCAGGATTGTTCTTCAGACTCTCAGGGATCACCAGTTATTCGCTAAGTTTAGCAAGTGCGAATTTTGGCAAAGATCAGTAGCATTCCTTGTCCATATTATTTCCATATCCTCAGAAAATTGAGGCAGTAAGAAACTGGCCCAGACCCGTATTTCCATCAGATATCAGGAGTTTCTTAGGTTTGGCAGGCTATTATAGATGGTTTGTCGAGGAATTTTTCTCTATTGTATCTCCCATCTCTAGATTGAGTCAGAAGAAGATTAAGTTTCAGTGGTCAGATTCATGCGAGAAGATCTTTCAAGAGTTGAAGACTTGACTCACCTCAGCTCCAGTTCTAGCTCTTCCAGATGGTTAAGACGGTTTTGTAGTCTATTGTGATGCATCCAGAGTGAGTTTAGGTTGTGTCCTCATGTATCATGGTAAGGTCATAGCCTACGCCTCCAGATAGTTAAATCCACATGAGAAGAATTATCCTACTCATGATCTTGAGTTAGCAACGGTAGTTTTTACCTTGAATATTTTTAGGCATTATCTCTATGGAGTTTATGTAGATGTCTTCATAGACCATAAAATCCTCCAGTATGTCTTTTTCCAGAAAGATCTCAATCTTCATCAGAGAAGGTGGTTAGAGCTCTTGAAGGATTATTCCATGAGTGTTCTTTATCATTCGAGAAAGGCCCATGTTATGGCCAACACTCTCAGTGGACTCTCCATGGGTAGTATTTCTCACATTGAGGGTAGCAAGAAAAATATGGCTTAGGAGATCCATCAGCTTGCCAGACTAAGTGTTTGCTTAGTCGATTATTCAGAGCGTGGTGTATGTGTTCACAGTAGTTCAGAGTCATCTCTAGTTTCTGAGGTAAAAGAGAATCTAGACAGGGATCCTAGCCTTATCAATCTCAAAGGGTCAATTAAGAATTAGAATGTTGAGGTTTTCTCCCAAAGGGGAGATGGTGTTCTTCGTTGTCAGGGTCGTCTATGTGTTCCAGGTGTAGGTGAATTGAGGCAGAAAATTCTTGTAGAAACGCTTGGTGCGCGATACTCTATTCATCTAGGGGCCACTAAGATGTACCATGACATGCGGGAGATCTATTGGTAGAGTGGGATAAAGAGAGATGTTGCAGAGTTTGTGGCTAATTGCTCTATATGTCAGCAGGTTAAGATAAAGCATCAAAAACCTAGTGGTTCCATGCAAGAGTTCACCATTCCTACTTGGAAGTGTGAAGAAGTGAACATGGACTTCGTGATGGGTTTGCCTAGAACTCGTTATCAGCATGATTAATTCTGGGTCATTATATATAGAATGACCAAGTCAGCTCATTTCCTTCCTATTCGTACTTCTTATTCCATCGAGGATTATGGCAAACTCTATATCAGGTATTTATTCAGGTTACACGGTGTTCCACTATCTATCATCTCAGAAAGAGGTACCCAGTTTACCTCTCACTTTTGGAAAGCATTCCAAAAGGGTCTTGGTACCCAAGTCCATCTCAACACAGCGTTTCATCCTCTAACAGATGGTCAAGCAGAGAGGATCATTCAAACTCTTGAAGATATGCTAAGGTCTTGTGCAATTGACTTCAAGGGAAGTTGGGATGACCACTTGCATTTGATTGAGTTTGCATACAACAATACCAATCATTGTAGTATTCAGATGGCTCCATTCGAAGCTCTCTATAGTAGGAGATGTAGATCACCGATTGGTTGGTTCGAAGTTAGTGAGGCCTCAGTCATAGGTCCTGACTTAGTATTCTATGCCTTAGAGAAAGTTCAATTGATCATAGAGAGATTCCAGGTTGCTCAGAGTCGACAGAAGTCCTGTAGATGTTCGTAGAAAGGATCTCTAGTTTGAGCTAAATGACTATGTCTATATTAATATCTCTCCCATGAAGGGAGTGAAGAGGTTCGACAAAAAAGGGAAACTCAGTCCCCGATATGTCGGTCCCTTCAGAATTCTCTGTCGCTTTGGAAAGGTAGCTTATGAGCTAGAGTTGCCTTCAGATCTAGCCTCAGTCCATCCATTCTTCCATGTCTCTTTGCTCAAGAAGTGAGAAGAACACTCAAAAACAACAAGTGGGTTAGATCCAAAAGAACTAATAACATTAAGAGATTGTTGTTCGAAATTTCACTATGAGATTGAGAGCTCTAAATGGATAAAAATTTCACTAAGAGATTGTTGCTTGAGGTAGATTAGTGTTCGCCATTTCAAAGATTAATTTCACTATGAGGTCAATATTTCACCTTAATCAATATTTCACTAATAGATTGTTGTTGGAGGAAATTTCACTTTTATTTTTCTGACATAATAAGAGAAATGGAGATTTTATTTGGGAATTTTTTTTTTCAATGAGAGCATTAGATAAATGGAGCTTTTGTTTGCATGAAACAACAAGGGTTTTTGGCTAGACCTTTTATTATATTAAGAAAGATAAAAAATGTTTTTATAAAGTGAATAATTTTTTGGCGTACTTTTGTGAAGTAATATGGAGGAAAATTAATAAACAATGACTATAAAAATCTATTGCAATGCTATATTTTTTGATTAAGTATAAGCATAGATGCTTTTATGACAACACTATCCATAGTACTGATATACATATACCTATTGTAACAGTTCATTTCAGTAGCGATGGTCATAGTGCTAAATCTTAGTAGTAGAACGATTATTTCTAACAACGGTTGGAAGTGGTTCCATAAATAGTCTATATCAATGAATCTTCAACTATCACCAAAAAGTCATCTTCCATATGCCCAATTTCTATTATTAAAGGTTGACCAACAATTATAAATTTGCTACACCTAAATATTTGAATATCAATTAATTTATACACATTTATGGAAAAGATTCTTCATTAGACCACTAGAACAACTAATAGAAACAACCATGATAAGCCTTTATTTAATGATGCAAACCACCACTACAATGGTAACATGTAGGATTTGACAATTTTAAAACCAAAATAGATTTTCATTTGGAACATTTTCAAGAAAATGCAAGGGATCATTATGGAAGGAAAATTTCAGAGGTTTTTTGAAGTTTTTTTATATTTAGAGGTAAGCAGATAAATTCTAGACTCGAAATTAGTAATGATTTTTATTTTATTTTCTTTATAATTTTGGATAAAAGTAGTTTCCTCAGAGTTTAGCCCTAGCTCAAAGAAATTAATGAAAATAGGTGAGAATGTGTATAAATTCAGTAAATAAATATCCTAGGGTGTTATAAAATATTGATAAGAGTGTAATTATATTGTTAATGAAAATTCAAGTAGAATCTTTGCAGTTTAAGAGATAGAAAATCATAAGATGATGAAATAGGGTGAATTTTTTACTAAAATTAATGGATTTTGATCTCTACTAGTTAAAAAGGGGATCAATTATTGAAATTGATATATAATATTGTTGTTATATATCAAGAACAAGTTTAACAAGAAAAAAATGGTAAAAGTTTGGCTTAAAAGTGACTTGAGTAAGCAACTAAGATAAGCTATGGTTTTGCATTAGCATATAGACTTTCTTAGATTTATGCTTCTTTGTCAACTAAATATCGACGGTTGTCTTGTAGTATGACTTGTTATTTATTGAGAGAATTTTATTTTAGATACATTGTGATGATATTTGGAAATGGAGGATGTGGTAACACACCGGTACAAATATAACATTTTATATAGAGGGTCAGGTATCACTCCGGTATGATATGATGTTTTTTTTTATGATTACACGAGTAAGGAATGATGCACACAGATTTCATACATACACTCATTCATATCCCTTATGAAACACCTTGACTTTTAACCCTTAGAAAAATTCCTGAGTTTTTGTTCTCTGGACGACATACGGTTAGAGCATACTAGTCGTATGATTGGGTACGGCTTAGGGTACCCCATCTCATATGATAATCAGTGAGTTTGTGTTGGTTTCTATCCATTATATAAGTAGGAATATCACTATAATTATCATGGGGTATGAGTCATATGTGGCTAGGTCGTATAATGCTCTAAGTTGATTTAGTGGATTCTGCTTGAGGTATGAGTTATAGGGTACCAATCATATGATATGAGATGGTCATAGGAGGGTCATATGTTGACCAGTGTGGGGGTTGAATGTAAGGCCTAATGTATGAGATAAGGTACTATTCGTACCCTAAGGTATGATTAAGGGGGTATAGTCGTACTGTCATACGAGTTAGCTTATAGCTTTTATAGTAAGGGGTATTCCATATATTTACCACCATAAAACCCTGAACTCTCCATATCATATATGATGTTTTGGCCTCTCATAACATTTATTGGAAGATAAAAATATACTAAAAACACTCTCTAACTTACTCTTGATGATTTAAGGCTAGGGTTTCTACAAGTTGTTCATCTAGAGGCTAAAAGGTAAAATTCTTTTCCTAAATCATTTTGTATAACTCATGTGACTCTTCCATACTTTTTAGTTTGAAAATATCATATGTTTTAAAGATTTATTATTATTCTATAATGGTGGTTCTAAAAGCCAAAGTTTAAAGTTTTCTTACATAATATTGATTATTGTTTGCTTTTGATTCTAATTATTTTTATACATGTTATTGATGATCGCTTGCACATGTTCATCCTTGATAATTATGGTTTAAGAATTAGGTCATAGGTTACCCTAAATTGAATAGATCTTACTTTGGTTTTGGTGTTGGTAAATGAATTCCCTCAAAGTTTTTATGAAAATATTAACAGAATGGACGAGTCACATGTTAATGTTGTTTTGAACTTTGGCTTGGCCTAATGATTATGAATGGTTGGTAAATGGTTGTAAAGGCCTTTTGGACATGTAATGAACTAAATGATAAACTTTGTGGTTTAAGTTGCTAAATGGGTTCAAGTCCTTAAACTGTGAATTGAACAAGTCTATTTGTTAGACAATGGGTTCGATCCCCAAAGTCAAATGAATGAATGGTTGATTTATAATGGCAATGACATGTGGTATACTTTCCACTAGTGTTGGTATGATTATACCAACGTAATGCCTTTGGTAAAGTATTTGACTTATTTTTTGTGTATGTGAAATAATGGTTTTAAATTGGGATTAATAGCAGGATGTATAGCCTAACAATGAAAGTAGTTTCCGAAGGACTAACACTGGAAACTGCACTAGCCGGTGAGGTATCTTATGATTGGGTGGTTTGGATCTTCTAAATGAGCATATGAATGGGAGGTTAGAGTCCCCCTTACTACATGCATTGGTGCTTATGTGACCTTGATTATGCCGGGACATTTGAGTCCCCTATATAGTATTATGGTAATAATTATTTTCTTATTTGTGTGACTACACGTACTGGGTCCCTTCAAGCTAGGGAAGAGTTTGTCCCATAGAGCTCATGGGTACCTTATTCTAGGATGGCCCTGCTACGCAACCTAGGTTCACATATTCCAAAAGTCATGGTAAAATTTTTCCCTACCCCAACATAATATATATGTATACCTATTGCATTGGTTATATTCATCAATTATTTTTGGTAATATGTATACCTATTGCATTGGTTGTATGCTCTCCCACCACTAACCATCTTTGATATTGTATCCCCATGTTATGTCGGTGTTGGTTATACTACCCCTGCATCTCAGTAGACTTGGACTTTGGATAAAACTTGTACTAACTTGAAGTAGTAAGATTTTATACTTCAAAAGGCTCCATTTTTTGTTTGGATTCTTAAAATTTTTATTGGTTTAATTTTTGACATTCATTTTGGCAATTATCGGGGGCATGTCGAGATTGGATATTACTTAACTTTTGGATAGAGGCTTCGTGGAACTGCTATGGGTTTGTATGGGTGGTGTCGATAGTGGTGTCAGCCTTCGTATTGACATTGGTATTAGGGCTGATACCATATGACTGTACTTATGATTGTTCCATCCTTTCTTATTATGTTATGGACTTGATTGTCATTTCAATTTTGAGTCATGGTTATTTGTTTGGGTATTGTATAGTTGAACTCAATTGGGTTCGTCACAGTCGTGAACCTATCCCTGAGTTTTAGTGTTACCTAACACGCTATCTTGTTATATATTCAGAATTCATCAAACTCAGGGTCCATGCTTAGTTTTTTGGTATGGGAAATGGGGTGATCTTCAGTCCTTGATAGGACTGAGATGCCCATTACGACAAGGCCCTGGTTTGGGTCATGTCCTATTTGTATCAGAGCTTTAGGTTCATGGTCATATAGGAGTCCATAAAGCCATGTCGATTAAAGTCTCTTTTATGGGTGTGTAGTGCGACACACTCATTAGGGAGAGGATATAAGGCATTTAAGAATGTTTTTCTTTTTTGTTGTCTTATTTGAAGCTATAGAGTTTGAGGTCTTGGATTTTTTTGATTTCCTTTTGGTTGTCTTTTAGATTATGCCATCAAGAAGATCTGAAGCTCACTAAAACTAATTTGTCCTACCTAAGGACAATGTGGATGAAGCTCATCCAACTCCAGGTGTCTAGATCAGGGCAAGGGTCGATACAACAAGCAATGCTCATGGGGTTCCATTTATCCCCATTGATCCATCATAGTCACCTCAGGAGGAGGCTACTACTGTTGAATTCTATTGCTTCATCAACCTGTTGACTTAGTATGTATCTTCTAAGTCAGATTATGGTGTATTGGTTATTCCATTATTTGAGGCCAGAAAGGTTGTCTAGTTCATGAAGTAGAATCCTTCTATGTTTATGGGTTCAAAGGTTGACGAGAATCCTCAAGACTTTATTGATGAGATACAGAAGATTTTTCATATCATGCATGCCATTGATGTGGAAGGTATGGAGTTTTGAAACTGTATTGTGGGTTGAATTTTCTAGTCCCTTCTTGGACCACTTCATCCATCAAGAGTTGATGAAAGTGAAAGAGGAGGAATTTGTAAATCTAAGGCAAGGGAAGATGTCTGTCAAAGAGTATGCCTTGAATTTCATTAATTGTCTCGATATGCTCCCGAGATGGTATTTGATATGAGAGATAGGATACATAAGTTTGCTTCTAGATTATTTCAAGAGTTAATCCTTGAAAGCAAGTCTACCTTGGTGATAAATGACATAGATATTTCTAGATTTCTTATATGTATGCAACAAGTGAAGAAGATGAAAAGAAAATAGTCTAAGTTTATGAAGAGGCAGGGGGAAGTAGTTTATGTCTTCTAAGCAAAGTGGTATAGATAGAGATAACTAGCTAAAGAAGAAGTGAGGAAACTCTGGTTCTTTCTCACAACTAGTGCTCCACATCCGAAACCTTGGGGTGATCATTGATCTTAGAATGATGGTGTGTCCCGGGCACAGGGTACCCAATCTCTGGCTAGTGGAGCTCAATTATCTCCGTCCCACCCATTTTGTAGATTTTGCAGGCGGTCACACCATGGGTTTTTAGAGAAAGGGAAGAACGAGAGTATTTATTGTGGTTAGATTTGTCACATACAGAATGACTGTCGTTCTAGGATGGCTTCTGGGATATTATGGCTCCTATGGCTTATTCATCTACTCCTGTACCAAAGGGAGTTGTATCTATATTTGTTTTTGTTATTAAAAGCGGCACTGGCTGGAATCACTTATATGCACTTGCTTCTTGCCAGGATTCTGAGGCGTCCCCAAATGTGGTGAATAGTATATTGAATGTTTTCTCCCATGATGTGTACTATTAATTTGATTTGAGGTCCACTCTTTCTTATGTGATCGTATTTGTGGTTATACATTTATGTTTTGGTCCTGAATCTATTTCTGATCCTTTCGCTATATCTACCCTGATTGGTGACTATATTATAGCAAAAATGGGTCTATAGGGGGTGTGGTATCTGTTAATAATAAAAAAAATTCTTGTGGATTTGATAGAGTTAGATTTGGTTGACTTTGATATTATATTGGGGATGGATTGGTTAAAGTTTTGTTATACTTTCTTAGATTGTCGGACCCGTATGGTCACCCCTAATGAGTAGGTCATTATTTGGGAAGGGGGTTCTTTAGTTCCTAAGGGAAGGTTTATCTAATATCTTGGTGCCAAAAAGTTGATCTCCAAAGGGTGTTTATATCATTTAGTTTAAGTTAAAGATTCTAACTCATAAGTTCCTTCTTTAGAAGTCGTCCCTGAGGTTAATGAGTTTCCCAAGGTTTTCCCTAATGATCTTCCTGGTGTTTCTCTCGATAGAGAATTTAATTTTGGGATTGATCATATTTTGGACACTCATCCTATTTCTATTCTTTCTTATAGAATGGCTCTATCGTAGTTGAAAAAGCTTTAGGAGCAACTTAATGATCTTTTAAATAAAGGTTTCATCCATCCTAGTATGTCTCCTTGGGGTGCTTTGGTGTTGTTTGTGCATAAGAAGGATGGTTCCCTTTGTATGTGCATTGACTATCATTAGTTCATGTGACCATAAAGAATAAATATCCTCTTCCTAGGATCTATAATTTTTGTATTAGCTTCAAGGTGCGAAGTGTTTCTCTAAGATTGATCTTAGGTCGGGTTACCATCATTTTAAGATTAGGAAAGTGGATATACCTAAGACTACCTTCAGGACCCGGTATGGTCACTATGAGTTCTTTGTTATGTCTTTTGGGTTGACAAATGCTCTGGCAACGTTTATTGATTTAATGAATAGGGTCTTCTGCTAATTTCTGAAATAGCTCATCATTGTTTTCATCATGGACATCTTAGTTTATTTTAAGAGTGAGGCAAATCATGTCGATCACCTCCACATTGTCTTGCAGTATGTGAAAGATTAGGGTTTACATGTCAAGTTCTCTAAGTGTGAGTTTTGGTTGAAGGCTGTGACTTTTCTTGGTCATGTTATCTCTAGTGAAGGGATTTTGGTGGATTCACAAAAGGTTGTTGTGGTAAAGAAATGGCCTAGACTTGCGAATCTAACTAATATTTGGAGATTCTTGTGTTAAGCTAGTTATAATAGGAGATTAGTTGAATGTTTCTAGACTATAGCTACCCCATTAACCCATTTTACTTAGAAGAAGGTCAAGTTTTTGCGATTGAATGCGTGTGACGGTCCTATCTAGAAGTTGAAAGACAAGTTGACTTTAGCTTAAGTTTTGACCCTTCCAGAGGGTTATGATGTCTTCGTAGTGTATTGTGAGGCTTTTCGTGTAGGGATGGGTTGTGTGTTGATGCAGCATGGTAAGGTGGTGGCTTATGCTTCTAGGTAATTAAAAGTTCACGAGAAGAACTACCCCACTCATGACTTAGAGTTAATAGTCGTGGTTTTTGCATTAATGATTTGACGTTGCTATCTCTATGGAATTAATATTGATATCTTCTCTGATCAAAAGAGCTTGCAGTATGTGCTTACTCAAAGAGAGTTAAATCTCAAGTAGAAGAGGTTTTTTGAGTTGCGGAAGGACTACGATATGAGTCTTCACTACCATCAAGGTAAGGCTAACATAGTTGCTGATGTTCATAGCAGGTTATCCATGGGGAGTTTAGCTCATGTGGATAAGGGTACGTGGGAGTTTGTGAAGGATATTCACCATTTGGCTAGTCTTGGATTTTGTCTCACGGACTCGAAGAATGGTGGTATATTTGTGCATCATCTATTATTGTTGAGATAAAAGAAAAACAAATGTTAGATTTTGATTTAACAAGGATTAAGAGTAATGTTGATCAACAAAAGGCTATTGAATTTGTCGTTGGTGGGGATGGTATCCTGAAGTACCAAGAAAGGTTATGTGTTCCCGACGTCGATGGATTGAGGGAAATGATTTTTGCTAAAGTACATTAATCGTATTATGTTATTCATCCTGGTTTCCCCTGGATGTATCATGATCTTAGGGAGTTCTTTTAGTGGAACAATATGAAATGAGATGTGGCTAACTATGTGGCTAGGTATTTTGTGTTTCAATAAGTAAAAGTTGAGCATATGAGACCCGGTGGTTTGTACCATGAGATTGTGTTGTCCAAATGGAAGTGGTAAGGGATTAATTTGGATTTCATTACCAGTCTTCCTCGATCTCAAAATCAATGTGATTTGATTTGGGTCATTGTGGATAGATTGACTAAGTGCACTCACTTTTTTACCAATGAGGACTAGTTATTCGGCAGAGGATTATAATAAGTTGTATCTAGCAAAAATGGTTAAATTTAATAGTGCACAAGTTTCTATCAATTTGAATCATGGTACTCTGTTCTCATCTCACTTCTGAAAGTCGTTTAAAAAAGGTTTGGGAACTAAGGATTTCCTTAGCATCGTTTTCCACCAACAGTCGTATAGACAAAGGAAAGGACCATTCATACATTAGAATATATTCTTCGTGCTAGCGTGATTGACTATAGGGGTAGTTGGTTCGACAATTTTCCTTTGATTGAATATTCTTATAATAACAATTATCACTCTAGTATTGGTATGGCTTCTTTTAAGGCATTGTATGGTAGGAGATGTCATTCTTCTATTGGGTGGTATGAAGTTGGTGATGGTAAGTTGTTTTGCCCTTATTTTGTTCACCATTCCCTGGATTAGGTGAAGTTGATTCAATATAGATTGAAAGTTGCTCAAAGTTTCCGAAAGTACTATGCGGATGTTAGACATTGAGATTTGGAGTTCAATGTGGGTGAGTGGAAATTCTTGAAGGTATCTCCCATAAATGGACTAATGTAGTTTGGTAAGAAGGGGAAATTGAGTCCTCGGTATATTTTTCCCTACTTGATATTAAAGAGGGTTGTCAATGTTGCTTACAAAATTGGAGTTGCCTTCTAGGTTAAGCTCAATTCTTACAATTTTCCATGTATCTATGATGAGAAAATATACGGGTGATCATTCTTTGATTTTTCCTTTGGAGGGGTTGAATATATTGGATTCCTTATCCTATGATATAGTTCCGATCTAGATCATAGATCGACAAGTTTGTCGGTTGAGGATCAAGTATATAGCTTTTGTTAAGGTGCAATGGAGTAAGCACAAGGTTGAAGAGGATACTTGGGAAGCGGAATAGGACATGAAGTCCAAGTATCCTCATTTGTTTTCGGCTCTTGATATTCGTGCGAAAGGTATGTGTTGTAGATCACATCTTTATTTTCTAACTTTTTTAAAGACAAGGTTGATTACCTTGCATTTCTATTTATGCCTTGAAGGTAAGAGTAGATACATTTGGGGGTTTAAATCATTCTTGTACTACCTTTCCCATCATTCGAGGACGAATGATCCATGTAAGGGAGAATTGAAACACCTTGACTTTTGACCTTTAGAAATATTTTTGAATTCTTGTTCTCATGACAACATTAGATTAGAGCATACTAGTCATATCCTTGGGTACGGCTTAGGGTCCACCTTCTTATATGTTAATCAATGAGTTTGGGTTGGTCTTTATCCATGATATGAGTAGGGATCTTACTAGAAGTATGTTGTGTTATGATGCGTATGTGGCTAGGTTGTATAGTGCTTTAAGTTGGTATAGTGCATTCTTCTTAGGGTTCGAGTCATAAGGTACCACTCGTTTATTAATATAGGAGTTTGTCATGTAGAGGTTGTATGTTGACTAGTGTAGGGGTCCAAGGGGAGGCCTCTGGTATTAGATAAGTTACCCTTCGTACCCAATTTACAATTAAGGGGGTATGGTCATACCCTCCTGCGAGATAGTTTTCAACTTTTAAGCTGGGGGTATTTCAGACATTTCCCACCCCAAAACCCTTTAGTCCCCACCTCATATATCATGTTGTGGCCTCTCATAAAACTTATTGGAAGATTAAAACATACCAAAAACACTCTCTAACTTACTCTTGAAGATTTGAGGCTAGGGTTTCAACAAGTGTTCATCTAGAGGCAAAAATGGTCAAATTCTTTTCGTGAATCATCTTGTATAAGGTATGTGACCCTTCCCTCATTGTTAGTTTGAAAATATCATCTGTTTCGAAGCTTGAATAAAAAATTTTAATAGTGGTTTTAAATTCCACAGTTGAGGGTTTGTTTGTATAATGTTGAGTATTGTTTGGTCACGATTCAAATTGTGTTTATACATATTATTGATGATGGCTTGCACATATGGGTGCTTGGGAATTGTTGTTTAATAATTGGGTCATGGGTAACCTAAATTGAATAGTTTTTACTTTGGTTTTGGTTTTGGTCCTGGTAAATGCATGCCCTCAAAGTGTTTGTGAAAATGCTAATAGAATGGACTAGTTATATTATAATGTTGTTTTGAACTAAGGCTTGGCCTAATGATTATGAATGGTTGGTAAATGATTGTAAAGGCATCATTTACCATGTAGTGAACTAAATCATAACCTTGGTGGTTTAATTTGCTAAATGGGTTTGAGTCCCTAAACTTTGAATTGGACAAGTGTGTTTGTTAGACATTGGGTTCGAGTCCCAAAGTTAAATGAATAAATGGTTGATTAATAATGGTAATGGAATATTTCATACTTTAAAGTAGTGTTGGTAATATAATACCAACATAATACCTTTTATAAGTAATCTAATTATTAGTTGTCTATATTGAATGACGGTTTTAAATTGGGCTTAATGGCGGTATGTTTAGCGAGACCATGAAAGTGGAGTCTGAAAGACTTACATTTGAAACCCCGCTAGACGGTGCGAGTGTCTTATAATCATGTGGTTTGAGTCCCCTGACTGAGTACATGATTGGGAGGTTCGAGTCCTCCTTACTATATGTATTGGTGCTTATGTCACCATGATATGATAGAAGGTTCGAGTCCCCATATAGGCTTTATGGTTATGGATATTCTCTAATTTGAATGGCTACTCATACTGGTCCCTTTCCATCTAGGGAAGAGTTGGGCCCATAGAGCCCATGGGTGCCTTGTTCTAGGACGGTCCTTTTACACAACCTAGGTTAATAGTTTCCAAAGTTCATGCTAACCTTTATTGTTCCAGACATTTTGACTGTTCCACCTATAGCCTTGAAATATATTGATGCAGTAGCAATAAGAATAGGTGAACTCTATGAAATATGGGTGTACCCTCAGCAGGTACTTGGTCTAGTGATGACTGATGATTAATATGGACAATTCTTCAAGTTGATGACAATGAAACCCTCAGTATTCTAAGGTACAAAATCAGAAAACGTACTTTAATTCTTGATAGATTAGCATGAATGCCTACATAAGATGGGTACTTTTCAAAATTATGGTCTTGAGTTTATTTCTTTTCAACTGTAGAATAAAGCCAAGAAATAGTGGAGGACATTTGTAGAGTGAAATCTTGCCTTACCTCCACTTACTTGAGCATAATTTCACAATGTATTCCATAAGAAATATGTTCTTCGTACTTATCGTGATAAGAAAAAGGATGAGCTTTTGATATTAGAGTAGGGTAACAAATTTGTGGTGGCCTATGAGGCTAAGTTTCAAGCCTTTTCCCACTATGCACTATACTTACCTCAAAGGAGAAGCGAATTAGGTATTTCCCGAAGGGTATAAACTCAAGTATTTTGTCATCTACCCAACCAGTGTGTGTGTCTGGTAAGTCTTTTAAGGATGTATTTTAGTTTGCCAAGATGGACAAAGTACTTGTGAAGTAGAGAAAGGTGAAGGTGGAAGAAAAGCAGGATCAAATCTCAGGCTAGTTCAATGGTACTTTCTTAAAGGGGTATGGTTCATTTGAGCCTTACCTTTTAGAAATACGAGTGTTAGTGGGGTGCCCGTCTAGGATAAGTTAACTACCTAGTCAGACCGGTAGGTATATACCTTTATCTTACTTAGTTCATTGATATAACTTGGGATTTAGGTTCTATGAATGTCGACATTCAGGCGACATTAGAAGGTATTGTCCTAACTTCCTGTCTGTAGGTTAGTTGACTTAGTGTCAAACTTCTACTGCTCTAGTTTTATCAAGTTGTAGTGGTAAAGAAAATAGTAAGGGTCATCCACACAGTGGACGTGGTGGCCAAGATACGGCTAAATACTAGGTCAACTACGATGATGGACAAGTTTATAGAAATAAAGTTTAGGGTGGTAGAAGTGGTGGTTAGCTTAGTGATATGGATCATCTTTGTATTATTCTAGCTCATCCTAAAGAAGATGCTTCTTATTTTGTGATCATAGGTATTATTCTTATTTGCGATTTTATGGCTTCTATATTTTTTTATCCTAATTCCACTTTCTGATATGTGTCTGTGAATTTAACAATGGGTTGAGACTTAGATTATGAATATCTTGATGCTTCTATGTATGTGTCCAATCTAGCTTGGGTTTTCATATGTGTTGATCGAGTGTACTGTGTGTGTCCTACAATTTTCATGGGGTTTAAAACCTGTACAAACCTAATTTTTCTTTATATGAATGAGTTTTATAATATATTAGGAATGAGTTAGTTGTCCCCCTTTTTTGCTATTATTAATTATTATGCAAAAGCTATTACTGTAGAGATGCCGAGAATGGATAAGTTGAAGTTGGAGGGTACTTTATGCCTAATCCTATAATGGTTGTATCAACAATACATTCCTAGAAGTTAGTAAAGAGGGGTGTAGTAAATGTTTAGCCCATCTTCATAAAGTTAAATTTGTTGTTCCTACTATAACATTAGTTTCCCTAATATGTGGATTCTTAGAAGTATTTCAGGATGATATCCCGAGTATTCCCCCAGGTTCAGAAGTTGATTATAATATAGATTTAGATCTAGGGACCTGGTCTACACCTATCACGCCTTATCATATGACTCTAGTAGAGCTGAGAGAGTTGAAGTCTCTATTACAATTGCTATTGGAAAAGGGTATTATTTTCCTAAGTGTCTATCCTAGGGCTGCACAAATTTTTTCTGTAAAAAATAATGATAGTATTATGAGGATACGAATAGAGTACCACTAGTTGTATAAGGTATCCATTCACAATAAATATACATTACTAGGATAGATGATCCCTTTGATGAATTGCAAGGGGTCACTATATTCTCCAAGATTGACTTAAGGTCGAGTTACCATCAACTGAAGATTAGGGAGAAGCATATCCCTATTTCTAACTTGTTATGGGCACAATGAGTTCCTAGTTATGTCCTTTGATTTGACCAATCCTCCATCTAGTTTCATGAGCCTGATGAATGAAGTTTTGACCAGTTTTTTGGTTCATTTGTTATTTTTCTTAATGACATACTAGTTTACATAGAAAAATTTAAGAAAAGCATGAAGCTCATTTGTGTACTGTGTTGGATTTGCTCAAGGAGAAGCAAATATATACTAAATATTCTATGTGTTGTTCTGACTTTCTTTAATGTCCTTCATGGGGCACATAGTTTCTGGGAAAGGAGTTAATGTAGACCCACAGAAAGTTTAGGCTTTAAGGAATTGGTCTAGATCGAATGCAATATACTTATATATCAATCTCCTTAGTCAAAAGGAAGTTTCACTTATGTTTGATGACGAATGTGAGGAGTGCTTCAAAAAGCTCAAAACTTTGTTGACCTCAGCCCCAATTCTCATGTTGGCTATTGAGGATAAGGATTTCATTGTATATTATAATGTCTCCTGATTGAGGTTAAGTGTTGTTTTGATGCAGGTTCAGTACATGATTGCTTATTCTTCAAGACAACATTGGTCATTTGGGAAAATCTACCCCCACATGATTTAGAATTAGCAGCGGTGTTGTTTTCTTTACAAAATTGGAGGAACTATCTCAATGGGGTGAAATAAAGTTTTCAAAGACAATTTTAGCCTATTTAATGTGTTCATCAAGAGGGGTCTAAATCTAAAGTAGATAATATATATGGAAATGATTAAATAATATGAAGTCTCAATCCTATATCACCCAGGTAATACCAATATTGTGGTAGGTTCATTTAGCCAGAAACTAGTATGAATGGGAATTTTAGTGTTGCTTGTGGTGTCCAGGCACTATTTGTTGAGAGAAGGTAGAGTTTTTTTTCTAGTAAATTTTTTTAACACTGTGGAGACTTGTAAAGGAGGGGTTTTAGAACATGTAGAGGTTAGGTCCACATTCTATGATCGAATTTGAAGTACATAGTTGTAGGGGAAAAAACTAAGCAACCTCACAGAAAATGTGTTACAAGGGGTGGCAAAACAAGTTATTCTTGATGATGAGGGGATGTATCCCAAGTAGGGAATTTGATTCCAATTATTCAGGTAGAGGTTAATAATTCAAGCTACTTTGTACATCCAGGTGCTAATAAGATGTATATGGACTAAATATAATGCAATTGATGGCAAAGAATGAAACGGTACATTATGGACTTTGTATCAAAATGTCAAAACTACCTAAATGTCTAATAAGAACACCAAACACCATGATGTACTTTTAAAATAATTCCCACTTCGGAGTATTAATGGGAAAAGATAACAATGGATTTTTTAGTTGGTCTTCCAAAGACATTGAGAAAGTGTGATTATGAATGGGTCATTACAAATTGGTTGACTAAGCCAACTCTTTCATTTTTGGGAGAGTAGACTATAATACATACAAGTTAGATATGGTTTATAAGATAGAATTGTAAGGTTATATGGCGTTGTTGATTATTTCATAGAGAGGTACTCAGTTCAGCTTTAATTTTTGTGAGAGGTTTCAGTCAAATTGGGTTATAGGTTTGATCTAAGCACAAGTTTTCACCCACAGACCGATGATCAATTAGTTCAAACTATTTAAGTGCTTGAAGATATGCTTTAGGGTTGTGTTATAGAGTTCAAGAGTCAGTTGGAACAATACTTACAGTTGTGTAAATTTTTCTATTATAATAGCTACCACTCTAGTATTGATATGACTCCATTTAAGGCCTTATTTGGCAGGACCTTTCGGCTATAGACCTTTTTGAGGCCTTATAGCTTAGGGGGTTTAGGCTATAATTGGGTAGTTTGATGCATTTCAGGTGACACCTTGGAGCATTGACATGCCCAAAGACTCAATAGAAAGGTGAAATTCTAATAATAGAACCTAGAAATCACTCAAAGCCAACCAAAAGAATATACAGCTAATAAGGTGAGAAATATGTAGTTCTAGAAGGATGAGAAGTTACGCGAAAAGGTGTTACAAATGAAGAATGTAATGCATCTTGGCAAGAAGAGCAAGTTCATCCCAAGATACATTGGAATCTTTGACGTTTCGAGAAAAGTGGGATCCGTAGCATACATGTTAGCCTTGACACCTAGCATGCCTTGAGTTCACATGGTGTTCCACGTTTCTAAGAAAAATAAAATCATGGGGATAGTGATTACATTATTCATTGGGACTCAAAATTATTTTATAATGAGTTGTCCTATGAAGAGAAACTAATTCATATCTTAGCTAAAAAATTTAGGAATTTGAGAACCTAAACCATTTCTTATGAGAAGGTTTAATAGAAGAACCATACTATTGTGTAGCCTACCTGGGAGTCATAGAAAGCAATGAACTAGTGATACCCTTATTTTTTTCATTGATTCGGTTACATGCTTGCTCAAATTTACCATTTAAGGAAAACTAAAATTAAGGGTTGAACGAGTGGTAAATTGGTATCTAATGTAACAACCTCAATAGTTTTTACATTGAAATATGGGGTAAAATTTGTACTTAGTCTTTCCTTAGCTGATTTTTGACAAATTAAGGGCTAGTCTAAGATTGGATGATTTTTGAAGTGTGTTTGAAAAATGGAATATTGTGCTAATGTGATGATTAATAGTAGTTTTTGACATGTTATTTAGACAACAATAAGTTTTGATAGCCTTAGCAACTTCTAGAACCTAAAATGGAGTTAAAATACTCTGGTTATGGAGTTTATCGTTGATGGGTTGATTTGCCATGTTATAATTCATTGTGTGTGTTGTAAAATGAGCAAAACTTAAGATATTTCCCGAGTTTTTACCTTGTAGTAAAAGGAAAATTAACTGCTAAAGTGGTAACATTGCACATGTAAAAGGAACCACAGTGGTGGAACTATATTAAAAGGTGTAAACCAATATAGCAATACATTAATCGTGCAGTGGAACGCACAAGATTTGACATTTTTAAAAGGAAGAAAATGTTTTCATTCCTCAATTTTTTGAAAAAATGCAATGGGTCACTGTTAAAAGTAATTCTTAGAGGGTTTTGAGGTAGCTTTAGAGGAAAGTTATTACATTTTTGGCTTGAAATTATTTTTATAACCTTAGAAAATTACTAGGAATGATCTCATGGTAGAAAATTGGGTATTGGCCCTAGTTCATAGGAATTGATCAAAAGTAGGGGGAATGTGCGTAAATTCAATAATGAATAATCCTATGGTGTTATAAAATATTAATGGGACTGAAATTACGGTTGTTCATGCTTATTAAAGTAGAATCCAAATTGTGTAAGTGATAGAAAACCCTCAGATGATGAAATAGGGTGAATTTATGACTAAAATCAATGGTTTTTGATACCTAGTAGTAAAAAACAATATAATTATTAAACTATGTGTATGTTCTTGTTGTTATTGATCAAGAATGAGCTGAAGGTAAATAAAAAGGTAAAAGTGTGTCGTAAAGGTGACTTGAGCAAAGAATTGAGATAAGTTATGATTTTTCTCTAACACTTACTGTTTCTTGGATTTGTGCTTGTTTATATTCTAAACATCAATGATTTCCTTCTAGCATGAAACTAGAAAGAAAAAGTAGAATACTATGGAAATCCAAATGAATTTTTATAATGATTATTCATTGGCGTTGATGCACCAATTATGGATATATTCATTAATGAATCTATAAGATTTTTTATTCATGAAAATATTGGAAAGTACATTGGAGGAGTCATCTTTAGTGAAGGTATTGGAGAATGAATTGAAATTAGAGGTAATAGAAAGGTCATTTTAGAGGCCCATACCACATATAACTTAAAATGGTCTATCAAATACCCCGATAAATAATTCCTTCTTCAATGACTTCACCAATTATAGCTCATCCAATGTATGATCTGATATTTTCTCCAAATTCACGGTAATAAGATTATTTTATGATTATTCTGTGTATGTGAATAAAAAGTAATGTATAACGATAAGAACCTCTTAATTGACTATCCACAGAGTCTTATATTATTTGAGATGTTGGACTGGAGTGACAACAAGTGACATAGGTAACTTTTACTTTATGTGTTTTTCATCTTCCGCCCTATTTTGCATTTGGTGTTTCTAAACCAAGCATTGTCCTTTAGCCCATATTTTGATCATAGGATTAGCTCTAAAAGAATTCAACCCTCTAGATATGACCCCACAAAGGTATTCTTGATCTAAAATTCCATCATTGTTTATACTATATAGCTAAATAGATATTTTCTAATTATCTTACACCAACACCAAATTTAGCATATAAGAAGCTCAGTGTTTCCCACAAAGTCCAATGATATTTGTTTTTTTGTTTACTCCACCCTAGAAAATGTTAGGTGTGATGGACTTGATCTACTTGAGAGTTATTTTTGTAGGAGACATGACCTATAGAATATTCATATATGTAGAGATTTTAATACAAATTTGATTAATGTGATTCTGCCACCATGGTTAAGAAATTTAACTTCCGAAGCCCTTATCTTGTTAAGAACTTTAGATTTCTTATTAGAGAAGTAAATTAACCTCCTCTCCCAAGATATAATGGACAACCTAGGTATGGGATTGCACTTTTTTCCCTAATGAAACATGTTATAATTATATTCTGGCCATAGTATTTACAGGTATATTCTCAGGAATCTTAAAATAACTTTTATCCTTATTGACAAATTAACCTGAGCATGCTTAATATTTAAGTATCATTTTCTCAATGTATAAAAAAGAAAACTTGGTTGTGGAGGAAGAGATTATAACATTATCAACAAAGTTGAAATTATTAACCTATGGTCCCTCTTTTCTATATTTAAACCTTGATACAATTTGCAATTGTATATTATTAAAATGCCTTTAATGAACTCTAACACCTATAATAAATAATACAGGTGAAAGGGGATCACCTTGTCTCAACCTCCTTTTAGTGTTAAGAAAACCACGTCTAACTCCTTCCACTACTACTGAGTACCAATTATTTGACATAATGATCCATACCATATCAATAACCATTTCACCAAATCCTAATCTTCTCATCACAAGCCATATTGTAATGACCCTATAGGCTATTTCTTCTATTTATGTACATTTCTAGTGTTTTGGACTTTACCATAGTGGCTACAGGTTATTTTTAATTTGTCAAAACTCTCAGTTAGGTTATTTAATAGTTTATTTTAATTTTAGGATTATTTCCCTAATTTGGAGTTTTCGTTGTTTAGTATTTGGTAATTTCTACTAGATGACCTTGATGGGAATTCCGATAGTGTAATGAGCTCTGAATGTTGATTTTAGGTCAAGGGGACCCTTGGTTCAAGTCTTGAGGCATCCAAACCTCTTTTGGTTTATTGGGTGGATTATCTGAAAAATTGAACTATAGATGCGAACCTCATATTAAGTCAAAATGATCTTGGATGAAAATATTGATGGTTCTATTGAGTCTAGAAAATCAAATTTGGTAAGGTAGCATAGTTCATTTGTCGCACATGGGGTTCCAAATAAATCTTGAGCACTCGATCAGAGTCCATTTGAACTTACAAAACCTGATAAAATGTATCAGTTGTTGTGATTTCTTAACTGATCAAGTGATTGTTTATGCGAACAATAACACGCCCATTCACTTAAGAGAAGTCCATATAACTTAATTAAAGGTCTCTTAAATGATAGTAGTCCGCTTAAGTGAAAGACCAGTATAACATGTGGATCATTTTTCGGTTATTGTATCTTTTAATTGATTATAGTTTAAGCTATCATCTGATGGCCTAAGAGGTACTTGGTGGTGTTCTATCACCTGTCGCACCAAATTTTCCATCATTTTCACACAAAGCTGTGATCTCAAAGAGAGGAAAAAGTGGGAAATCATCCATTCAAGCAAATGTAAGCTAGCCAAACACTCATTTTTCATTTCCCATTTATCTTCACTTTAATTTTCATTGTAATTTATGATAAATTCTTATATTTAGGAATTTATATTCCAAAACTTTAAGGGATAAAATGATATCCGATTTGTGTTCCATTTGTGCTCAACTTTTGAGAACACATTCCTTATCCTTCGAGGGACCCATGACAAATTCAATTTTAGATTTTGTTTGAGGGGCTCGTAGGACCATTCTTGACCTAAATTTTGACCAGACCTTTATGTAGCAATATATGTCTTGTTTTAATCCCAATGACGTGTAGATTACTAATTTGATTGTACTGCACCATTTTAAAGACTATGTATCAAAAAGGTAATATGTATGCAATTTGAGTATTTGTAACCTGGCATTAAGGTAGGCTTCTATATACTCTTCTTCATGAGATAGTATATTATATATGGTGAATATTATATAGGGATATTAGGATATGAGTGTGGGTATAACACTGTGGCTTACTTTAATATTTGAGTTCGTGGATAAAAGAGCGAATGAACCCTTTAGTTGAAATACATATTTTTGTTCTAGGATCCTATTACTTAGGTTGTTAGCATGTTACACATATTTGAGGCTTATATACCTTTAGTATAAGGTTTATAATGATACTCGATGGATTATGATAGTTTCCAATATGATATGGTTTTGTTGGACAAGCATTATTAGTCCTAAGGTCGTGATTTTGTTATTAGTTGGATTTTGGAAAGTGATGTATCCTTGTAAAAGATGTGACCGTAGTCTATAGATGTTTTGATGCTTGTTATTATACTTTTTTTATACAGGTGATGGAATGTATAGATTTGGTACATTCATTCTCACTAAATAGTACATGGTACAATTCCAACTAAAAATATGGTTTTAAAAATAGTTTTCATAAAAAAAGATTTGTTCCCACTTTTCACTTTAAAATAGATTAATTCTTAATGGAATCATACTACCTTAATGACTGATTTATGAGATTTTGATCCTAAAAATGATGTTTTAAAGATTTGATTTAGATAGATTTTGGTCAACAATTTTAGTACTACCATTTACTTCTATTGAGAGGGACTCTGACCCTTTTCTACACTTTTATCATAATTTAGTCTCAAAGCTTACCCCTCCCCCTCCCCCCCCCCCCCCCCGAGAATGGATTTATGAGCTTACACTCTTTTATCCATGGCTTGAGTTTGTGCATTATTATATGTACATATACACATCTCCAATACTAGACGGAGTAGATGATGATTATTATGTTTATTGAAAATCCTAGATTGGGACCAACTCAATGTATGCAAGTACTCCTGAACTCCTTAGGGTCCTCTTCATCCCTGAGCCATAGTGCCGAAGAAGATAAGTCATCGTAGGTCCTTCTTTTGTGAGCCATCGAACTAGAGGTGTATACCCTAATTTATATTTTTATACTTGTTTCAATTATAGTAGTATGGATAATACTTTACATCTGTACTTACATGCTCGTTGTTATCGTTATTATATGTCTATAACTATCAACCTTACGGGAGTTACATAGTTATAGAGGATGAGTAATGCTTGTTGTGGTATTGTTTATGTATTGGACCTTCCGACTTATGGGGCCCAATTTAGGTATTATTTATCCCGTCTAGCCGATAAATATATTGTGTTATGTTGTGGTTAGGTCGTTAGAGGTTGATTAATAGACTGGTATTGAGATTCAAGGTATGATTCTGATTCTATTCTTTATGGTTTCTTTATTATGGATAATTATCTCATGCTTAGATATATGTGTTAGAGATCTTTTTTATGTTAGTACTAGTTCATAATATAATTAGAAGGCCATAAGATGCTAGTATGACTACTTTAGGTTATACCTTTGGGTTAGACTTATTATGTAAATATATTTATATATGCAGTTAAGGTAATACCATATATCCCTCCCTTCTTTCATGTATTTATGTCGTATATCATTTTCTTTGTCTTGTATACTATTATATGTACTTCATATGATCTTTATTTGTATATGGTCCATCGATATATGGTATAGTTCTTAGGTTTCAATGTATAGCTAGAATAGGATAGTTTGTCCTTATTGCCTTATTAACATTACTATGTTAGTTTCCTAGATATTTTGGTGTAGTTTACATTCCAGCTTGCATGTTATTTTTATTTGCAGTATCTTTGGAGCTCAATTGATAGTTTCGTACTGACTACCATATGATTGGTACTCATACTATACTTCTGCATCCTGTAGATCATTGTACAAGTTCTCGTTATTGTTGTGTACATCGCGCAGAGTAGCTATTGTTAAAAGATATAAGGTGAGCTCCTGGCATTTGAAGTATTCCTATTCTCCCTGCTATGTACTAGACTAGTCTCTATGCTATATTCAGAGATGGCTTATATCACTATATTCATTTAGTACTAAATTTTGTAATCTTACTATGTTAGAAGCTCTTGTACTGATATCATAAGGTTTAGGGACTATCCTATGTATTTTAGCATTTTTTACTTTATTTATTCAGTGTTCTTTCTTCATTTCTCTTGGAGGTCCATTACTACTAGTTTTGTACTATGGGTTGGCTTACCTACCTATGGGTTATAGTAGGTCCCATAAAGATAAGAATTGGCTTACCATTGTGTTAGTACAAGAGCTAAGTTCCTAGTATAGACATTTGAATTGTTGTGGGGATGTTTGTAACCTATCTAAAGGAGGCTACAAGGTATTCAAAGGATTTTTTTTTTTAATTCTTATCATGTATCCATATTTATATGAGCCTCCAGTATATCCCTTAACTCTATTCTATCCCAAATGGACGATGCGAGGTTCTAGTTAGATATGTATTGGACTTCGAAAGACTTTTTAGAGCTTAAGTGTAGTATCAGACAAGGGAGTCTGGGATGGATGTTGAAAATTTTTAGTGTTAGTCAGAGGATTTGGGAACAATATATGCTCCAGTGGAGCTCGTGGTTGCTTCAGCCTTTCGAGATTTAACATTAGGGATCCAAAGACTTTTTGTGGATACCTAAAAGTTGGGGATGACATTTGATTTATCTAGTAATTCTCAGCCCAAAATTTGGTTTGTTGGTGTTTATCAAGGTTTGTTGATGGTTTTATTGTACGAGATTGTATTTTTTTAATAGTCTAGGAATATTCCTATGATATACCTATTCGAGCATCACATGGTGTTTTGATTTTTTAGAGTATTAGCATTGCCACTTCATTTGGCATCGGAGCACATGATGGCAGCTAGGTCTTCCTTCTCTCACATTATTGATCATGTGAGGGACATAGAGAGATCATGTATATAGACTTATAGAGGTGGTGATAAAAGGTTATGTCATTAGTAAAGTGTTATTGGTAATCCATCTTTGAGTAAAAATCGTCCAAGTAGAGGTTAGCTTCACATGAAGCTTGTTGGTTCTACGGAGGTAGCATTTCATACTATGGGTTGCTCTTAGATTAGTTGGTGGTCAGAGTGGGCAAAGTTCTCAGCGGACCTTGTAGTGTGTTTATTATAGGTCTTCAGGCCATGGTGGTTTCTCCGGATCACAAAAGGACACCATCTTGGACTGTTCTAGTAGCTTGTACTGGTTGTAATGAGATGGACATTAGTTTAGAGAATGCCCCAGGAATGAGTTCGTTATCAGATTTAGTTAGCATATGTTCATTATCAACTTAGAGTTATTGAGGGGTAATATGATTGCGAGGAGAATATTCATTATAATTATAAATTCCCTAGATATTAGTTGGTTAGCCAATTAGGGTCAGCTCATGTTTCTCTCCTAGTAGCGCTTCAGGGGTTTGCTATGACTTCAAAGAGACCAGTTACTAGTACTACGAGTCTTCCCATCATGGGATTAATAGTCATTCAATCTCATAGTATTGGGGCACCTTCGACTAAAGGTAATAGGCTTCGTGGCACAGTTGGTGATTCAGATGGTCAGTATGAGTTTGGACCCATTGAAATTCATTCTTCCTAGGACCTATCAGCCATGTGACTTTGAATTTTTCCATGATAGGTGAACTTTTTTTTCCTAATTTTAACTTTTCTTTTTATGCATTGGGTTGTCACAACCCGATTTACGTGTCATGATGGAACCTACTAAATTCCACCAGTAGATAAGCCAAACCCTGACCCAGAGCTAATAGAATGGGTAAATTTGGGTGGAATATACCCAACATATGCTAAATTCAATGAACACAAGATATAAATGATAGTTAAAAAATACAACACACGAATACCAATTGTTGTGTCATGGAAACACGACATTTTCATGCTTAAAATTAAGAATTTATGTTGATACTTAGGCTATTTTAGTGGGTATGATGGCCTTTTGTTTTTGTTTTGGGTAAAATAGACTTGCAATAGTGTTGGAATGAAAATATACAAAAAGAACTGAAAAGACCATGTCTAATCATGATACGAGTTGCCTTACAAGTCATAAACACAGTATACGATTCGTAGGATGACTCATAAGCAATAAAGAACCCATGACCCAAGCAAAAGAAAAAGTAATAAAAATATAAGACACAATTATGGAGTCGTATACTGAGGATATGGGTCGTCAACAATAGTCGTGAGCATAACTGTGCCCAAAAATACAACCAGGAGTTAAAGTCCTAGAAGGATAGGAGTTAGAAGTCTGAGTACAACTCGTAAAGTCAAAGAAAACATAAACCAGTGTTCAAAGCTTTGAAAGAAAAAATTCCCAAGTGAATATGAGTGAAGGACATGAGTCGTACACTCAGGTATGACTCGTAAGTGGAAGTCGTAAGCTGAATAGGAAGATAAACCCTTGGGAGATGAGACATTAGACTGGATACGAGAAGGCAGGGTATGACTTATATAATGTCGGTATGAGTGAAGAACGAGTCGTACCGACTGTTGATATAACATAACCTTTCCCATTTTTGTTAAGATTTTTATAGTATTTTGATATACTATTAATGCCCTAGGGTTTATTTTTTTTAGGTGATGCTCTTTTAAATATTATTACAATACTCTAGAATCCTTTTACAAATTTTCTTGAGATCTTGGGTTTTTATTCAATTAAAGTTCTTGGACTTTATTCATATTATTCTGGTACAATTAATTATATGAGTTCTTCATTAATAATCATGGTTTCTTGCACAAAAATGAGTGGCTAATCTCTTTGACTATGGTTGTGGGAACCCTGGCAGATTAGCTATGTAGAGAAAGTGTGATAATCATCTGTTTTAGGGTTTCTGCATGTATCTTAATCTTCTTTATGATTATTAATCTCAAATAGCTGCAGTAACTTGAGATAACCTATATTCTCATCCATCTAAACAAGGGAGTGTGTGATATGGAAAAGAAGATTAGGATAGTGATTTGTGATTCTCCTCTACCTTTTAGTCCTCTCCATCTCATCAAATCACTTGATCCTAAATGGTGATAGTGAACTGAGGTCGCAGAAAGGAGTAACAAGGCGATGCCCTGAGACTTAACCGGCAAAGGGTGAGATTTATCTTCGCGCCCACAATGAGTCTGATAATACCTATCTGGTAGATGTTGTATGCAGAATAATAGAATATTCAGGTTGATTATGAGATATTTACAAAGTTCATAAGCCAGGGGGAACACAAGCCTAGTGTTTGTCTCATATTGTCTACAACTAAAAAGCACCCAAGATTGGGTTACTACTTGCAATTGACACTAAATGAAACAATTTACTTGCTCATGGATTACGTCATAATTCAAGAAACTGTTTATGTTTTCCCTGTGGGATTTACCCCAACCTAGTTGGGTTATTAAATTTTCAATCGACAGCATTATACTTTTAAGTAGACTGTATTTTGGGAAACATCAAATTTTGGCACCGTTGTCGGGGAAGATGGTTTGAGTAGGGAATTGAATTGGTGAAGTTTGTGGGTTTATAATTTTTGTTTTTGCTTTGGTCTACGTCGGTGTATGCCAAGTGCTACGAGTAGAGAAAATCCCTTATTGTCTTTTGATCTAGAATGAGAGAGAATCCTTCAAACACCGAGAAGAATGTCAGGACATGTTTATGAAGGGTTTCAAGATCCCCACGTATGTATCAAAATTTGATTCTCCCATGTGTTCCACTAGATCCAAAGAATATTCAAGACATCAGACACAACAACTGTTTGAGCGAGAACGTAGAGAAGTCAAAGAGGCCAGACTTGCTGCAGAGGAGGAGTTAGCTCAGCAAGGTGGACTAGTTAGTCCTAGACAATTTATTGATCATCGAATTCATAGAGGAAGAGCTCCATTTATTCTGGCATATTAACACTTATACCCATATGAGGAGGATGATGAAGTTATGGGTTATGTTAAGCCTACTGAGTCTTGACACATTGTTTCTCCCGCTTTGGGATATAATGTGAAGTTTGATATCAATAGTTCCATGATCTAATTGTTGAATATAAACGTTGTATTTTTGGATGCAGCGAAAGATGATGCAAATATGCACCTTGCAAATTTTCTCAGGATCTACACATCTTATACTATTCCAGAGGTTCACCAGGAAACATTGAGATTGAGGTTTTTCCTATTTTTTTTATAAGAGAATCATCACTATAGTTAGGGGAACTTCTAAGAGGATCTATCACTACTTGGCACTAGTTGAAGAAATATTTTTTGAGAAGATTTTTCCCTCCTGCATGGATGCTATAGTTGAAGGATGAGATTTCTAATTTCAGGCAGTTACCTGTAGAATCTATGTATAAGGCATGGTTTTGATTCAAGACAAAGATGAACATGGTGCCAAATCACAGAATCAGAGGATCTAACTTGTCAAAAATCATCTATAGATCTCTAAATGACAGTTTCAGAGCTATGGAAAATACTATTTTAGGAGGGGCATTTATGTGTCTTCGTTGGGATGCTGCACAGGAAATGTTAGATGACATTATTGTAACTAATAGGGGATGGCATACTAGAGATTCAGAATGTGGTGGTAGTGGTATATATGCTATTGGAACAAAAGATACTTGTTAAGCAATAGATGATATAGTAGCACAAGAAGTTGCACAAATTCGTACAGATATTGGGTTGCTTAGAAAATAATTTACATCACTGAGTGCTGAGTAGGTGAATTTTTTTACGGCGTAGGGGTCTACTTCAAAACCATTTGAGATTGAATATGAAGAATAGTCAAAGTATCTTTATCGTAGATTGGTGGATTTCCAAGGACAAGGGCTAGGGAATTAAGGTCGGAACTATTATAATGATAGATACCGAGATACGAGTAGAGACAAAGATAGTTATTGCCGGTGTAAAGATGAATATAAGGAGAAGAGTGATGATTATATTCCACCAGGTAGTGGAGATACAAAGTCCATAAAGGATTTTTTTTTGTCTAAGTTGTAAAAGGACAAGAAAGTTAAGAGAACTACCCGAAGGATATTAAAGTTGATCTATAAAGATTAAAGAAGAAAGTTGAGTCACATGCAGCAGCAATCAAACAGTTAGAGTAACAATTTTGCCAGTTCTCAGCCATAGTAAATTAGATACAGCTTGGGACTCTTCCAAGAAATACAGTGGTAAACCCCAAAAATGATAGTCAATGAAATGCCATTACCACTTGGATTGGTAAAGTCACTACAGATCCACCTATACCCAATTTTGATGACCAAAAAATGGTGATGAATCAGTTGATGTAGGGAGCAGTAGTAAGCAGAATAAAGGATAAGAGAAGCCTTAAGATTCTGTGCTAAAGCCTATTCTAAAACCCCTTCCTCTATATCCATAAAGGCTAAAAAAACAAGAAGATGGTAAGTATCAGAAACTTTTGTCTATGTTAAAAGAGTTGAATGTTAACGTGCCGCTTGTAAAGGCATTAGAGAAAATTCCAGGAAATGGAAAGTTCATAAAGAATTTAATCACCAAGAAGAGAGTAGACAGTTATTATCCATTCGAAAATATTCATTTTTGTAGTGTCTTAGTTACTTGATCCTTTCTAGACAAGAAGGAGAATCCTATAAATTTCACAATATCATAGACTATTCGGTCTTTCAAATTCACTCGAGCATTATCGTATTTGGGGGCGAGCATTACCCTCATTCCCTAGGGTGTATTCAAGTATTTGGGGTTGGTAGCTCCCAAACAAACTACCATGAGATTAGTAATGGCTGACATAGCAGTAATGAATCCTGTTGTTATCCTTTATGACATTTTGGTAAAAGTGATTTCTTTTATATTTCCTACTGATTTTGTTATATTAGATTGTGAAGTGGAATTTAAAGTCCCAATTATTTTTGGAAGACCATTTTTATCTATAGTAGGGACGTTGATTTATTTGGAGAAGGTGGATCTGATAATGAGACTCAATGATGAACAGGTGAATTCAATGTATGCAGATCTATTAAATAACTATATGTATTGAGAGTGACATCTATGATTAGTGTATATGATGAGGAGAAAGATTTATTCCATGATGTTAATGCAGTTACTATTTGGTATGATGGTTCTGATGCGACTGTTCCTATTGAAGAAAGAGTAGTTATTGAAGCACTCGCAGCTATGATCATGAATTTAGACTCTGATAGTATCTATGAGTATGAGGATTTAGTAAGTGCACTGTATGGGAGTGGTTATTATAATTTTGCACCAAAGAAGTAGGACTTCGACTTGAAGAATAGAAAGACTCCACCTACTCTCCCATCTATTGAGGAACCACTCAATTTAGAGTTGAATGCCCCTCCTATCTCACTTGTGATATACATTCTTGGAGGCCAACAATACTTTGTTGGTTATTATTATTGATGATATGGGATAGTCAGAGGTAAAACCATTATTTTTAGTTTTGCTGAAGTTCAAGAGGGCCATTGGATGGTCTATTACAGACATTTTGGGTATTCAACCCGGTTTGTGCACTCATAAAATATAACTATAGCCGAATTATGTTCCATCTATTAAATATCAATGATGAAATAATCCATCCATACAGGATGTGGTTAAGAAAGAGATCGTTAAGTCATGGGATGTTGGTGTGGTATTTCCCATTGTAGATAGTAAGTAGGTCAGTTCGGTATAATGTATTTTGAAAAATGTTGAATCACTATTGTGCCTAATGAGAAGAATAAACTAGTGCCTATGAGGCTAGTCAATGGATGAAGAGTGTGCAAGGACTACAGAAAATTTAATGCATGGACTCAGAAGGACAATTTTCCCATGCCTTTCATGGATCATATGTTAGACAGGTTAGCAGGCAGAGGATGGTACTATTTTCTTGATAGGTACTCTAGCTACAATCAAATCATCATTGAACCTGAAGATAAGAAATGAACACTTTTACATGTCCTTATGGGACCTTTACATAAAAAATGAATGCCGTTCAGGCTATGCGATGCCCCAATGACATTTCAGAGATTTATGATGTCTATTTTTCTATGATATGGTCGAAGACACCATTGAAGTCATTATGGATGATTTTTTGGTAGTTCGTGACTCTTTAGATGACTATCTCATGCACTTGGCAAAGACTCAACAAAGGTTTTAAGATTGAAATTTAGTACTTAATTGGGAAAAGTGCCATTTTATGGTCAAAGAAGGAATTGTGCTTGGGCACAAGATTTCAAAAAGAAGCATAAAAATAGATCGATCAAAGATTAAGGTGATTGAAAAATTTCCTTACCCAATTTTTGTGAAGGGAATTCAAAGTTTTCTAGGGCATGCAGGCTCTTATAGGCTATTTATCAAGGACTTCTCTAATATTGATAATCCTCTTTACAAACTTCTTGAGAAGGAGGTAAAGATTAACTTTGATGATTCATGTAAGAAGGGTTTTTAAAGTCTAAAAGAGAAGTTGGTGACTGCCCCAATCATTGTGTCTCCCGAATAGTCCTCACCTTTTGAAATTATGTGTGATGCTAATAGAGTGGCCTTAGGGGCTGTACTAGGCTAACAAAAATAAAAGGTACTTCATCCCATCTACTATGATAATAAGGAACTAAATCTTACTCAAAAGAACTATACCGGGATGGAGAAAGCATTATTGGCAGTGATTTTTGCCTTTGAAAAGTTTATATCTTACTTGATTGGAAGAAAGGTGATTGTGCATACTAATCATACAGCATTGCGGTACATAATGGCAAAAAATGATCTAAATCCTAGGCTTATTCAGTGGGTGCTGTTGTTGCAAGAATTTGATTTTGAGGTAAAGGATAGAAAAGGCACATAAAATCAAGTTGCATATCAGTTTTCTAGATTGGAGGAGGAAGCTATGTAGAAGGTTACTAACGGGTTGGATATTGATGATAGTTTTCAAGATGAACAGATATTGACAGATTTGCAAGATCTAATTCCATGGTTTGCAGACTATGCAAACTAGTAAGCTACTCAACTAGTCCCAGAAGATATGTCGTATCAACAACAAAAGAAGTTCATACATGAGTTAAGAAAATTTTTCTAGGATGAACATTTCTTAGCTAAAATTTGTGTAGATGAAATCATTAATAGGTGTATATCTGAGGTGGAGATGATGAGCATACTTTATGCTTGTTACTCATTGCTAGTTGGGGTACATAATGGAGGAGCCCAAACAACTCATGAAATTCTACAATGCTACTACTATTTACCAACCACATACAAAGATGTTCATGATTACACTTCTGCCTTTGATCAAAATTAGAGACAAGGTACTATTTCTTGAAGACATGAATTCCCTATGACCCCCATCTTATCATTGGAAGTGTTTAATGTATTAGGCATATATTTCATGGGACCTTTCGTGAGTTTATTTTGCATGAAGTATATACTTGTGGTTTTTAACTATGTTTTGAAGTGGGTGGAAGAAATTGCGCTTCTTAACAATGAAGTATGAAGTGTCACTATATTCTAGAGAAAGAACATCTTTTATTGATTTGGCATGCCATAGGATATTATTAGTGACGGAGGGTCACAATTATGCAATCATCTTTTCAAGAGTCAGCATGAAAAATAAAGATTTAAGCACAGGGTGGAAACATACTGTTGCCCGCATACTATCGGACAAGTTAAAGGGTCAAATTGAGAAATAAAGTCTATATTGGCGAAGTCTGTGAATGACAACAAGACTGATTAGGTAAGAAAGTTAGATGATGAATTGTCGGCTTACCGCATAATTTATAATATCCCCATAGGTGTTTCACCTTATCAGTTGGTGTATGGCAAGGCTTGAATCTAGAGTAGAAGGATGAAGCCAAGTCATGATTGAATAGTATCAATGAGTTCGATGAATTCTGACTTTGTATATTTGAAAGTTCAACTAGGAGAAGATAAAGTTGCATCACGACTGCAAAATTGAGCAGAGAGTATTCGAAAATGGTAACTAAGTACTGCAGCACAAATCAAAGCATCATTTGTTACTAGGTAAGATAAGATCAAGGTTTTATGGTCCATTCACGGTGATAAGATTCTATCCATATGATGCTATATAATTAAAGAAGAATGGTGAGCCCCTTTTCAAGGTAAATGGTCAAAGAGCGAAGCATCACTTGGGAAATATAAGAGATATGAATGAAGCGTATGATATTGACCTTGACGAAGACTTTATAGTCAAGGCAATTGCATCATTCCGCGATGTTAAATCAAGCACTAGGTGTGAGACAAACCACTATCTAAGTGGTGAAATCAAAGTATCAAACTTCTTCGCGTTATTCCATGACGTTAAATCAACCTTTGCATGGAAGGAAACCCACGTTTTTTGTACTTAGTTATTTGTAAGGTAACAAATTTTCTCAGCATGCAAGCATAAGGAATGCAGAAAATATCTACAGAAGCTAAAAAATTTTGATCATATGGACTCGTATCTATATGGAACGACTCGGAAGTAGGATTCGTATTGACCTGGTAACAAATTCGCAATTAGGTGAAAGTTTCTAGAATGAATATAATTCTCAGAATGAGTCTACCTTAAAGGTACAACTCATTACCTTAAGTCATACCCAATCCAAAACATAGGTAAGTTCCAGGTCTATACGAGTCAAAGAAATGAGTTGTAAGACTTGGTACGAGTCGTATACATAGCTCATACCCATTATTCACAGGTCAGATCGTGGGTTGACCCAGCCCAACTCTTCAATTAAAAAGGAAAAAAAACACCTGATCAGGCACCCGATTAACCCCAATGGTATCCATATCATTTTTACCCTAATTTTATACATCAACTTACAAAATTAATGTATATTCAACTCGATTAAGATACTAACAATTTATAATAGTTCACTCTTTGTGAATTAAACATGAATTAATGGGAGAAATAGAATTTGAAATCGAGAACAAAGATTCTTCAAGCACCAAGTAAGTTCTTCAACATATTTTTTGCATCTTTTAAGTTGAAATCAATGGTGGTTGTTACATGGACTTTATTTGAGTAAGGAATATGTAAATATTGAATTTTTGGTAACCTAGTTTTGGTGCTTTTGTTGAAAATTAGAAATTGGGGTAGAACTAGGTTTTGGGAAATGGTTTTGCTATGTTTGTGTGGACTAAAATGATGGCTATAGCTTAAAATTGTTATGCGTATTTTAGGAAATTACCTTGGAGTCAAACTTTATTGTTGGACTTCTATGTTATAGTGGATACGAGACCTCATACGACTCGTGCCCACCGATGCATGAGTCATAACGAGATTCGTAACCACTAACAACATAGAAGTCTAACAAATTTAAAGTTATAGCATGGATATGAATCGACCATACGAGTTGTATCTAGATCATACGACTCGTACTCTATTAGTCGTACCCTCATAGGATAATTTAAGTATGAATAAATGTTTCTAATCTACTTACAACTATTGGTAACAAGTCATACCCTGCCGCTATGACTGATTAAGAAGAGTCGTAACCAGACCCATGAACAAAGGTCATGCACTGAACAAGATACGACATGGTTATACAATTATTACATAGTTACTACGACTAGTACCCACCACCCGTACAAATATCAGGACAAGTACATTGAACTTTAGTTTTAAATTTTCTTTTTCTTTCTTTACTTAGTTACTAATGAGAGTACATTTGCAGGAACAATTCTTCTAAAGAACACTTCCTCATTCAAGTAAGTAGCTAGAAATAACACTAAACAAGCAAAAGAGCCTAGTACAGAACCCAGTTATTCCAAGGTCAAAAGTTCATTTGAGAGCAGTGGGAAAATATATGACAGAACCACAACAAAGAAATTTGCACAAAAGGGGAAGGCACCTGAGAAAGACAAATAAAAGAAAGTGGTTCTCAAAGAATAAGAAATACCTCCATGGGGTGCAAGGATAAAAAATCCATCTACTACTCCTTCCCACACACCTCAACTACCTTCCGATGATGATAAATATAATGATAATGATGATGAGGCTAAATACATTTTGGAAGAGGAAATTTTGATCATGGTGAAACAACGGAAGATATGAATCAAGTAACTTTAGTAGACCGATATGATCCATCACTTGCTCTTACCACTACTCGGTGCCCATCGTTGAAAATTGTTACCGCAAAATGCAGGATACATTCAATACTGGGTTGTTCAGGTTTTTGAGTTGTAGGATAAAGAGAGAACTATATCTAGAGCTATGACTAACTACTACAGGGATGTTAGAATTACAAGGTTTCGAAGAACATTTCAGAAAATACGTGTTTGAGTGGATGATGAGAGTGCCTGAAAGATATAGTAAAGTCCTTGTTCATGAGTTATAGGAATCATACAATGATTAGCTGCAAAGGCAATATCCCTAAGGCCATTTGTTGAAGAGAGGTGAGCATATCATTTCCCTTATGATTTGTGGAGTTTAAGTTGATATTTCTCCCCACACTATTAGGAGATTGTTGTATGGAACAAAATATTAAGCTTTGGTTAACACAAAAGAGATGGAATATAGGATGGATGAGATGAGGAAGATAACCAAGATGAGATTGTTTTTTAAAGACCGAATATTCATTTTTAGATGGATTGCAGAACATATGAATTCTAATGACGTAAATGCATTTTGGGTTAAAGGAAGTCCAGGGTGGTTAGAAAACAGATATAGAAGAGTACCCTCAACTTTGATGGAAAGGCTTGGTGGACTCTATCCCTACACCGGCTAGTCCAACCAAAACAAATGATATTCTGAGCCTGATCCGGGTAGCCATGATAGTTGGGTTTATGAATGGTTTTGAGTTTTATATTATTAAGTTACTATCCTGAGAGTTGAGCGATAGGGAATTTGTGTGTCAAAAGGCATTACTGTCCTTCACATGTATGATCACACATATTTACCTACCCACGGAAGTGCTGGAACTCCCTGGGATATATGAAATGATGAAGTCCCAGAGTATATTTGACATTGACCTAATTAGAGATATAGAAAACCCTTTGGCTGACTGATGAGACAAGTAGCAAATATTTTTGTAGGATTGTTCCCCCAGGATGATCAGACTGACATTGCTGCTGTAACTAGGGTTATTGAGGCAAAAACACAAATAGAGGGCCTCTATATGGACGCAATGGGAACTTTTAGTTCCCCACCCTTGGTCCAGTCTGTGCCACCTAGGCCATGAGGTATGCCTCTCAGTATTATGATGATCACTTAAGCTGCATGGATAGAGGTTGTAACCAAACTATCCACACTTGATGCAAAGGTTGCTCACATGAAAGGAGTGAAAAATTAGACTGACAGGTACTTTGAAGAGAAAGATAGGAAAGCTCAAGGGAACTTAGATGCTTTTGATTCAAGGATCGCAAGATAGTTGAGCAGAGGGAAGATGCCCATTATTATTGATATCAGAATCGAGGTTGCAGAAATCAAGAAAATAGTCTTAGAGCTTTACGAGAGACCCATGGTTGCTAAGCCTGTTTTAGAGACAGTGATTCCTACTGTCCATGTGCCTAATATTGGGTCTACCCGTGGATACATAAGTTGAGGAGGCCAAAGAAAAAATATAAGAGAGGAAGAGAAAGAAGAAAAAAGATCGAGCAGCAAAGAAAAGGCCAGAGAAAATAGTCTTCAGAGTGAGCGAGACTGGGAAACAAGGGTCCATGAAATAGTTTCTGGAGCTGGTGGTTTTAGACCATCTATTATTTATGCTGATGGGGATAGTGCGACGCCCTGGACTATTGTTGATTCAGTCCTATTAGCGGATGGGACAATTGCTGATGAGAGTGGGACCCGATCTATGGGACCACATACTGATATTGTTGAGTGGGCGCCTTTATTGCCCAGGTATGACCTTTTATCTCATCTTTTTTATTATTTTTAGAACTGGGGATAGTGCAACAATTTTTAGTTGGTGCTGAAATAGGGAGAATTTTGGCACCTATGGAAAATGATGCTTATTAGTTGTTTATTGTATTTTAACATATTTTGAAACATTATTTATAATAAATTCTAATTTTTGAACTGATTTTGAACTTTTTTTGTGAATTTGAATGTTGAATCACAGCTAATTTGAAAGGGTTATGCTGAGAATCTATGTTAAATAAAAATTGTATCAAAAAATTGACCCCTCTAGAAAATGTATATTTGTATGAGACTGTTGTGAATCGGGGAATGGAATTAGAATTAAGTATAGAACAGTTAGGGACAAAAAAGTTGCATAGTTGGATAACTAGTCCTTAGTAGTGTAACCATGTGCAAGTGTGTGTGAGGTCTACTTAGTTTCCCGATGTGGAATCTAGAACTTGACTGGTTGCTTTTAATTAGGTATAGGATCGTTAGGTAGGAGATGATCATAGGCCCTCTTTGTATAAGTCCACTTGAGCCTAAAATACCTTAAACAAATGAATGGATCCTTTAATCCTAATCTTTGATCCTTATAGCCTATTTTCTTGTTACATATTTTCACCTTCCTATTTGGTATACAATGAACCTGTTTTGGCCCTGGTCCTCCTTGGACGTTGTGCAATTAAACTAAGGTAAATCGCCTAAGTTGAGCATGGTTATCATAGGGGTGCATATCGTAAAATCGGTATGAAGAAGGATCAAATAAGAGAAAAAAGAAAGGTCGGGTGTGGTAGAAAAAGAAAAGAAAATAAAAAAAAAAGAAAACTAATAAAAAAGAGAAAAAGAAAGAATAAAAGACCATACCTAACCAGAATATGCATTAAAAAAAGGTGAAAGAAGGGGGAAAATAAATTGAAAATGGGTTAATTGTTGACCGCAAAAGTTAGGGTAGTGCTGAGAAGGCTTAGTCACTTTAAATATCCATACATATCATACCAAGAACAAGCCTATGTTACAATCCGAATAAATCCCTAATAGTGATCCTACCGTGACTGTTTAAAATCTTACTAAAAGAGCATATATGCAAGCCGATGGCATTCTGTATACACCAGTGATATTTCTTTGTGTGAGAGAGAGAGTTATTTGTTACATCCCTTAATATATTGTTTTACCCATGTGTAGAGTGAATGGGATTTATTTGACTGTGAATGCACATGGGTTATGTTGCTAGGTTGCCAGATTGGTGGGTAAATGTAATTTTTATCTATGCCCAGTTATCTATTGGTAATGTAATGTCATCATCGAATTCCCTCGTGTTTTGATATATGCTGAATTGTTTCACATAGATTGAATCTTTTGAAAAGCGAGGTTTGAAGAGGGAAACAAATTGTGAAAAGAGTAGAATTCAGAATCTCTGTTGTGAGTAACTTATGATCCTCTTGTATAAGAATCGTGTTGAATTATAGGTTTTAATTGTTGTTTTCTTGGGGACACACAAATGTTTAAGTTGAGGGTGTTGATGTGTCATGGAAATACGACATTTTCAATACTTAAAATTGAGAATTTAAGTGAATACTTATGCTATTTAAGTAGGTATGAGCAATTTTGTGATTGTTTCAGGTAAAATAGGTTTACAATAGTGTTTGAATGAAAATAGAATAAAAGACTTGAAAAAAACAAGTCTGATCAAGATATGAGTGGCCTCACAAGACGTAAACATAAAATACAATTCATATGTTGACTTAAAAGCAACACGCCCAACACCCAAACAAAAGACAAAATGAATAAAAGATATGATTTAGCTATACAAGTTGTATACTGAGGATACGGGTCGTGAATAGCAATCGTGATCTTAACAGTGTCCAAAGCTACAACCAGGAGTTAAAGTCCCAGAAGGATGTGTCGAATGTCTGATTACGACTCATATAGTCAAATCATACACAAATCAATTTTCAAATCTTATAAATACAAAACTCCCAGGTGTATACAAGTGAAGGAAACGAGTCGTACACTAAGGTATGGCTACTAAGAAGAAGTCGTAAGATAAATATGTAGTTGAAGCCTTAGGAGATGAGACATTGGACTAAATACGAGTAGGCAGGGTATTACTCGTATAGTACTGCTACTACTGATGAACCAGTCATACCGACTGCCGACATAAATTATGCTTTCCCATTTTTACTAGGATTTTTATGTTATTTTGATATACTATAAATACACTAGGGTTTATCTCTTATTAGGTTATGCTCTTTTACATATTAGTATAATCTTTGTACAATTGTACTTGATATTTTGGGTTTTTATTCAATTAAAGTCTTTGGATTTTATTCATCTTATTCTTGTGAAATTAATTATATGAGTTCTTCATTGTTAATCATAGATTCCTGCATAATCATGAGCGGATGATCTCTTGGAATGGGTTGTGGGAAGCCTGGCCCATTAGCTATGTAGATGAAATATGATACTCATTTGTTCTAAGGTTTTTGCCTATATCTTAATCTTCTTCACGATATTTAATCACATATAGTTGTTGTAACTTGAGATACACTGTAATCCCATCTATCCCCACAAGGGAGTTTGAGATTGGGTAAAGAATATTAGAACAGTGATAGGGGATTAACCTCTACCTTTAAGTCCCCGCCATCTCATCTAATAACTTTATCCAAAAAGGTGAAAGTGAACTGAGGTCATAGCAAGGAGACGCCTTGAGACTTAATTGGTAAAGGGTATGATTTATCTTCGCTCTCACAAAGAGGCTGATAATTCCTATCTTGTAGACTTTGCATGCACAACAATAGAATAGTCAGGTTGATCATGAAAAATTTACGGAGTTAAGAAGCCAGGGGGAACACAAGTCTAGTGTTCGTCTCATATTATCTTCAACTCAAAAGCACTCAAGATTTGGTTAATACTAACAATTGACACTAAAATACCCCCATTTACTTTCCTGTACTTCTCGTGGATTATGTTAAAAATCAAGAAACTCCTCACATTCTCCCTAGGGATCGACCCCAACCTTTTTGGGTTATTATATTTTCAATCGAACGTATTATACTTCTAATTGGAGTATATTTGGGCGACATCACCAATCCCATGACGCGGTAGAGCAAATACAAAAGCATCTAAATGGTAATACAACTACAATATCTTAGAATAATCAATCATCTATTTTAATACAAAAGACTGAATCATGAAGGTAGAAGGACACAGGTAACTCCAACTCCAAAAGCTCACTGTATCTCTAAAAGATCAACACTTCAGGAACAATGGTCAACAATGATATCTAGTATTTGGATCTGCACCAAAAAGGTATAGAAGTGTAATATGAGTACGTAAACAATAGGTAATGAGTAGTCATCATCTAACGACTGAGCTAAATCATGATATAAGATTGATAAAATTCAAGATAACTTAAACTAAATCAAGGTACAGAAAAAAACACGATTCACCTCTAATACCACTGTATATAATAAGTAATTAAGCCAGAATACTAGTATAACATAAGGAATAAACATGTGTCAGTGTCTCTATGCATAATAAGTAAACAATTTAGAATAACGATGCATCATACAACATCAACACAAGCACACATAACTACATAGTTGGCTCCTATAAGACAGCTTGTGCAAAAAAGTGAAGAAATCATCACACTTGCCATATGACTAGAGAGTACACCCAAGAGAAAAATAAAAGAATTAATGGAAATTTAACCAACTTTCATCATTATAACCATCATTTTCCTATTATTATCAATCAGTCATTACCGACATGTCACAATTTACCAATTCTAGACAAGTGCCCACATTTCATAATATTACCATCGTTAACCACTTTATCACCGCTACTCATAAGTCACAACTTTAAAAACTAATCATCTCTCCTTAACAAATTCATTAGATTACTAGCTGTCATACAACCTCTAGTCATCACTTCAGCAAGTATTCACCACATATTCATTGAATAGATAACATTCATCAACTAACATCATTTATTACCTAAATGTTATTATACAACAAATTCCTTTTTATCAACTAGTCATTATTATCTGCTCAAAAAATATCCATTACTAATCCTCATTTAGCATCAATCATCAACTATATCACTTCATTTGCATTTATCACTAGTAGGCTATAATCGGCATCTCTACTATCAACATCATACCCAAATTACACATAAGTATATATAAGTATATAATTACAATACATAGGCACATCAATATAATCATCCTCCAGCCTTGTCAGGTTTCAACATCATCACAATATGATCCTCCTTTATCGGGTATCGTCATATTATCATAATATCTTCCGTCCTTGCCGAGTATTATTATATCATCAAGAATTCTCTGGACTTTTCAGATATTGATATTTATATATTTATAATCATATTCAGTGTCAAATCTTTAACATAAGCAATCATATAAGGAAATAGCATAATTTCAAACATAATTAATGTCATAAAATCCCACATAATCATTAACCGTGCCTTCTAGCATTATCTACATTATGATTTCCAATTTCATCAATAAGAAAGATAATTCATGGCAAAATTAATAATATCATCTTTAGGAATGTTTTTAAGCATGAATTCTACCATAATTTCTTAGCATGGGCAATAGCATGAACAATGACCCACTAATAGCATATTCAATGGCCTATTATTAGCATAAAAGATAGTTTATCAATAGCTTGAGCAATAGCTAATTCATGGCATAAACTATAGCTTATTTGTAGCATACTCAATAACGTAATTTAAGTCTTAGGCAATAACATAGTCAAGGGCTCATTCAGTAGTATATTTGGAAGCCCAATCTATAGCCAAAACAACAACATCATCAATGGCTCATCATGAGCTTAGCCAAAACTCATCCATATAACACAATCATTTAGGCATTACCTATAACGTCATTCATCATTATCGATAACTACCAAAGTTCCTCAACATTTCTTAAAAAGGGCATTCTCTAAGCATTTGTCAATGTATAAGGGTCTCAAGGGAACTATATTGAATCTTATATTATGGTGGGTTGAAGAGACCACTTCTAAATCCCCAAAGTATATTCTAGGTAAAAATGTACCCCTTACTAGACTTAGATATCTAATCAACTATTAGATGTAAAGCAAGCCACAATGAGTCCTAAGGTAAAGGTCCTTCAAAAAAAACTGTATATAAGTCAATCATAGCAACTACAACACTTTTATTAGTGTAAGTAACTAAGGCCAACTTGCACTAAACTATCTAACCACACTAAATTTGACATTTTGAACATACTGGCGAGGTTGAATTTTTCATATAAGATCATTTCTGCCAAATGTGGGTGCCTCGAGACCTAGCTAAGTTATTTCATATAACCATGAGGTCAAAATGAGCACGAGTGCCTCGAGTCCCAAACCAAAAGTCTACCTTGCTTAAAATTGATATTCTAGAGTTACTGGAACAGTAAGAATTTGCATTCGAGATCATCTTACTAAAGTTTTTTCTAGGTTTCCATTTGGAACCAGCGAAGACTTCAATATAGGGAATTGGCTATATAAATAAATGAACTACCCGGTGACCAAACCGTCAGTCCCAGTAAGTCATAAATGACATAGGGTAGCTATGAAAAATTTCTAATGGCAACAATAAGATAAAATATGGAAAATAACCTAAAGGATCATTACAATATAGACTACTAAATAAACTTTCATCCTCAAAAGTTAAAGATTAGGATGTACCTGAAGTCTCAAATAGGTGAGGATACTAAGACCATATCTCTCTATGTATTTCTCAAGTGGCCTCCTCCATTGGGAAGTGCCTCCAATGAACCTTTACTACAAGAATCTCTCTAGAGTTCAATTTGCTCACATCACTAGCAAACATAAGCACTAACTCCTCTACAAAGGTCAAACACTCATCCAATTGTACTGAGTCCCATATAAGGACATGAAATGGATTAGGAATGTACCACTGCAACATAGAGACATGGAAAACTAGATGAGTAGAAAAAAATCCATAGGCAAAGTTAACTCATAAACTACCTCACTAATAGCATGAAGAATCTAAAAAGGACCAATGTATCATGTCCAGAACTTTCCCTTTCTCTTAAACCTCATCAAACCCTTTATTGATAATACATGAAGGAATAACAGGTCACCAACTTCAAATATAAAGGAACAAAATTTATGGTCTGCATAGGACTTCTGCCTACTCTTAGCTTCTCTCAACGTATCTTGAATCACCTTGACTATATCCAATGACTACTGAAGCTAATCAGTACCACTGGGCCTAACCTTGGAAGTCTCAAACAATCAAACAAGAGAATGATATCTCCTACCATACAAAGCCACAAAGGGTAATATCTCATTACTCGAATCAAAACTATTATTATACGCAAACTATTTCAAGGTTATGTGTTGCGTACACTGACCTCCAAAATCTATAACACAGGCTAAGAGCTTATCCTCAAGTACCTAAATAGTCTGCTCAGACTGGACATTGGTCTATGGATGAAAGGTTGTACTAAGATCCACCTGAGTGCCTAACCGCTACTAAAATGCTCATCAAAACCTTGAAATGAACATAGAACCGCTGTCTGAAATGATAAAAATAGACACCCCATGCAAATGCACCTTCTCACAAACATAGATATAGGCTAACCTCTCAGCACTGAAAGATATATGAATAGGAATGAAATATGATAACTTGATCACAACATCCATAATAAACCAAATTCCATTAGACTCAGATACTCCAACCCTTGCAGCACACTTGGGTTGGGAGCTTCTTCGTCGAGTCAATGGAGGACTCCATATAGCCCACGGGGTTTATGACTTGTGGGGGTGTACCACCTAACTCATAAGTAATACAAAGATTAGAAATTGCACTGACAGAAAGGTTTTTATAATTATCAAAATGCCCATGTATTTTGGAAATTTATATCGTATGTGAAGTTTTATGACTAGATCTCAGCTATTTTATTTATATTAAAAGATTTATTTTAGATTTCTCTGCATACCAGTACATCTGTATTGAACCCCCCGGCCCCCTTACCTTCCAGGTTCTGAGGCGTAGTCTAGGGGTCCTGATAAGCAGTAGATTTCTTCAGACAGAAGTGCAGGGTCTAGTCGGTGAGCCTTCTATATTTCAGAAGGCCTAGTTATTTTTAGACATTTTTTATTAGTTATGGTTTGGTTCTAATGGGGGGCTTGTGCCTGCTTTTCAGACAATTATCTTTAGATCATGTAGTAGATATTTTGCAGACTGTTCCTGAAGTTGTTTAGTTGTTTTCGGATTTCATTTCGTATTGTTAAACTGAAATCCACAATATGACCATGTTTCTATATTAGATTATAATTCCATATTTCCTCTTTATTATTTGAATGTTGTACATGATTACCATCTTAGATAGAGTAGGACGTCCGGGCATTCATGGTTTGGGATGTCCATCACGGCCAGGCCCTAGTTCGGGTCATGACAAAACCTGAAAAGTTTTTGGTGTCAGGTCCCAATAAAAGACCTCACAAGTCATTGCATCAGATAACGACTCATCTCCTGAGTCATGAGAAGTTGGAGGATCAAATCACCCTCAGGTAAGTGCTCTCTGGAGTCATAACGACTCTTAGAAGTAATCATTATCAGTGGCGATGACTCGTCACCTAGAGTGATTATGACTATAGACCCAAGTAAGGTTCTAGTAACAACGGAGGGAGATAATAAAGTGTCATTAGTCATAATTAGTTGTTACATCCATTCATTGTCAGGCCCAATATTACGAGCCCAACAGGTCAACCCGGTTCGAATCTCATGGATAAAAAATGGAAAAGACACCGATAATTGATTTCCTTTATTTTCAAAAGTTGTGACTCCCTCTATTTCCTTATACTATCCATTAAATCCTACAATATACTCTAAATTCATCCCCTATAACTACAATTCATAATAACTTCTCCCAAAAATATGTGTCTATTGAGAACTAGGGTTCAAGTATGAAAACTTATCAAGGAATCTATGCAAGCCAATCAAGTTTGTGCTTGAATAAGTTTTATATCATAAGTTGGTACTAAATATGGTAGAAATTACTTAGATTCCTTGATTAACCTATGTTAATATGTTGAAAATTAACTTGTTCTTGAGAAACATGTTGATTATAAATAAATAAATATGGGAATAAAATAAAATTGGTTTTAATAATTGTTTGTGGGATGAATTATAAGTGTGTTATACATATTAAAATCAAGGGAAAGTCTGAGTACCGCTTTGGGTTATGAAAATTGAAGTTCAACCCTTTAAACACCTATGCAACAGGGGCTAAGAGACTCATAATGACTCGTAGTGTCACCTAATATAGCGTTACTTGACTCTTAACCACTAGGAACACAGGTGTAAATACAAGTTGGGGTTATTTTTATATGATGAATTATTCCATGAATTTGTGTTTCACTAAACGACTCACGGCGATGACCCGTGATTACTGAAAAGGGAATGGCACCAAGGGAAGTCTTTTGGTGAGGGAATGAGAGTTGGTGATCAGTCAGTTTCTAACACAACTACTCTTTTATAGGACTTAGTACCTAAGAGTTCATATTCCATATTTTCTTTTCCACCCTATGAGTCCCATAATGACTCATTGCCTGAGGCAACGAATGGTTCTCTGAAACGTAGGGTATCCAAACCCTACAATATTTGTTTTATTCTTTTTTCTTATTTTTCTTTTACTTTCTAGGATTAACTAATGTGTGTGCTTCAATAGTTTCCAATGGCACCCAAGACTGATTCCACCAAGAGGCAAGCCCTCTCCTTTACTCATTATATTAGGAATGAAACCATTTATTATAAACAGTAAAATAGCTAGGTGGATTAATACCTAATTAGTGTGGTGGTGGATAGAAGGGATAAATTAACTTGTGGTGCTAAAGATACTCCAGTGTAATACACACCACCACCTACCAAGCCAAGGATGAAAAATCTTAGCCAATCATCACCACACTCGTAGTCCCAGTCTTAAGAGGATAGTGAGTCAAAAGATGAGTATGGTAACAAGGATACAAACAAAGAAGAAGATAGTGGGACTAAAAATGGAGAATCTGAGAAAGAGGGATTGGAGAATGATGAATAGGAAGACAAGAGAGCAAATCTAATGATAGACCGTTGGAGGTACCACACCTTTCCCTACCTGGCTATACTACTCTACATAGATCCAACCCCGATGACCATATTTAACTATTGGGTGTACACCAAGATGCATAAATTATATATGAACCATAGTGCTATCACCTTAGGATGTAACATATAGCTTGCAGGACCATAAATATCTTGAAAAATAGCAAAAAGTAGAGTTCGAGTTGTAGAAAAGTGGGACAAATATTTTTGCGCGTTACCTGTACCCAGTACCTATGGGCCACAGGTACTACCTATGCCCATGGATCGACCACGGGTACAGCGTACGGGTACGTACCCTGAGTAGGTTAACTTTTGGGCCCACTTTTTATTTAAAATTTTGGGCCAACCAACACTTAAATATGACCTAAAGTATCCCCCAATTATATAAAATCATTCTTACCCTTATTCTAACTCATTCTCATCCTCAAAACATTACTTTTCGCTTTGAATTCAAACTTCCCACTCAAAACACACACAAACTCCACACTCAAGTAAATGCTAAATTGACACTTGTTTGAAATACCAACTTGTCCTAACACACTAAAAATACATCTCATCTTTTTTTTTCTTGAGTTCTTCATTATTCTCTTAAGGATATTCATATAAAAGGCAACTTTTTTGGCTCCTTATGGTTAAATATTTTTTTATCTATTGTAGAAACAATTTTATATGAGTATTCCATTAAAAAATATATAGAGACTACCGTGCTTATGTGTGGGATCCTTGAAGCACCCTAAAATCAAAATGTTAAGCCTTGTTTTGAATTAGAATTCAAAGTTTAGGTGCTAACATGGAGTTGAATTCTAATGAATAGAGTTGAACATGTTTGTTTGTAGTGAAATTCATAATTCTGTATTAGTATGTATACATTGGACTTATTGGAATTTCAAATAGGTTATAGGGATGGGAAAATTTATGAAAAATTTGAACTTTTCCAATTTTGAGTTTTTCTTTGACATTTGCTATCCCTCACTTTTGTTGGAAACTTACACTTGGTTTTTAGGCACATATGGTAACTAAATCGGTGAAAAATATAAAGTTTGGTACTTTGAGGAGATGGGCAGAGTCTCTCAAGTCTAGTATATAAATGGAGAGATACCTAAGACAATAAAGTAGAGACACTATCACTGGGGTGACACATAGAGTCAGGGAGGACAGACTCACTAGGCTGCTCAGTCAGTTGTAACCCAGATGAGTATGAATTACACATGGATATCACCCTCACACTCTTCCACCTGATGATGATAAAGTGGAGAAAACAGAGTCTAAGACTACTCCATAGGTTGTTGCTTAGGACCTAATATGAGGAGGAGTCCTAGGATTCATCTAATGAGGTTGGGCAGAAACATTCATCTGTGGTTACCTAGTTTGAGGAGTTTCTCTACTCATGTAAAGAAAAAAGAGGTACCCTGGTCTAATGAGGGTATTGAGAAGCCTTCCCACAATACTTCAGTATTGTAGACCTGCGAGAGCTATCATCAAAGCTTTATTAGATTTTCCTGTTAGCCACAGCTTGATTATATACTGGTTAGAGTGGTCACAGTTTATATATAGAGAGAGACTATCCGCACAGTAATCTTCAGTCCATATTACATCACTGATACATCTACCATTAAGTTCCACTATAGACTGAGGATCATACGGGATCGACATATCATGTGGGATATTGAGCATCATCTAAAGAGGGTTGAGATTTCCAGGTTGATATGTAGTTATATTTCACCACTATGTGAATTAACCCAATGGTTTAAGGGGCAAGTAGTGATCAAGAAGGGCCTCTTGACAGTTGAGGCCATGTTTTTGTAGTTGCTTATTAGATACAGAATAATACCCACTACTTCAGATAATACATTAATGTGGGAGGGAGAAACACTGGTTGCTTGTATGATGGCTAGTTATGATGTTTATTTTCCTACTATTCTAAGATATGAGCTGCATGATACAACCTTTGGTGAGCTGACTAATTTTCCATTCCCTTGTATGACCCTTAAAGTTATGGGATAAGGTCGGAGTGCTTGAGTTACCAATAATTAATGAGAGGGTACTTGTGACCTTAACTAAACATATTAGGTCCATAAAGGGTTTAGCACTTTTATGTACATCTAGGAGATTGAGACAGTGGACAGAAGTACCATAGTCCTAGTCTGAGAGCGCATCAGTTTTGATAAAGCCTGATGAGGTATATAAAGATGATACAGGTATTGTTATAGAAATAGAGATAAGGGAGAAGAGAGATACTGCAGATTTTATTTCATAGGGAGAGGGTATACAGACTACTTCTTTTTAAGCTCCAGCTTTAACCTCAGAGCCATTTGATGCATATACAAAGCCTGCTCATCGATCCACTGCAAATCCTGCAACAAGTTTGATTAATATATCCAGTAAATTTTTTTAGAGCTTTGTGGATGGTCAGAGGGCCACAACTACTTTGTTGAAGATGGTCGACACCGCGATGACTACCCTCTTCAGTCAATTGAGATTAAGAGTTAGGATAATATTTGAGCAGGCTGAGGCTAGATGGGCAGCTACTTAGAGAGCTGTACTGTCAGAGTTGAGTGTTGATTTTTAGATATAGATAAATGATATGGAGAGATGGGTTATATCTAAATATACAGAGACATGTGCACTAGTTCTAGTTTATCCGAGAGAGGATTTTGATACCCTATGAGAAGAGGTACACTCTCTTGCAGAGATCCATGTAGAAGTTATTCCCTTGACTTTACCCTCTATGGTCCAGATATCACCACCATGTGCACCAAGAAAATTTGATTTTTTGTGAAGAATGATGAGTTATTCCTATCATTTAGGACCGAGAGAGGTTACTTAGACAATTTGTAAGATATTTATATGACGGAGGATGAGGTCGTTAAAAAGGCCAGATGTGATTATTTAATGATTGTATTCATCAATAGACAGAGGGACGTATCTATAGAAGAGGGTGTATCCACTAGTAATGTACCGCCACCACCGCCTCTGCTAGCTTATATGTTGATATCTAAGGATAGTCCTGATTCGGGTGCCTAGTGCATCCTAGCTATGTTTGCACTTCCCTATGTTTTTCTTTGTTTTAGCTCATTAACGACAATGCACAGTTTTTTTTATTTGGGGTGGGCATAGCATGCCGTCGTGTGTTTTTATTATCGTGCTTGTTTTCGTGTTGGCTGAGGTATGGTTGTAGAACTAATATGTCTAGGATAATTATGTGTCATATTATGTATTCCTTCTTTTTGTGTTTTGTTTGTGTCTAATTAGGAGATTTTTAAGTAATTCAGGATATATTTATAGTTTGACTGATTTTTGTTACCCCTCACAAATTTTATACATTAGAATTATGTTGATGTATATATATAGTTTGTGTATCTTGGCATGGTATTAGTATTAGGGACATGACAACTATTTGCAAACAATTGCATGAACTAGATAGGTAGTAATTTATGGCATTTACTCTGTGCTATGTGTGAGTGAGAAATTACCTAGTTCCCTTTGTATTTGGAATTCAGAACTTTTTTGGTTAGTCTTGCCTAGGTTAAAGGATACTTGGTTAGGAAAGGATCATAGGCTATTTTTTATTTTAGTCCACTTTTTCCTAAATAACCTTCCATGTGTGCATTATATCCCTTGATACCTTTTTGAGCCTTGTAAGCCTATTTTCTCATTTTTACCATTTACCTTCTCATTTATATTATGATTTATGTATTTTTTTCTCAGGTTCTCCTTGGACATTGTGCATTCAACATAGCCAAAATAACTAAGTTGAGGGTGTCTATCATAGGGGTGCATAGTGTAAAATAGGTATGAAGAATGATAAAATCACAGAAGAAGTTAGTAGGCTGAGTGTGGTATAAAAAAAGAAATAGAAGAAGAAAAAAATTTGTGAAAATTTTGAATAAGAAGAAATAAAAGACCACACCCATCTGGAATGTACATAAAAGAATAAAAGGGAAAAATAAAGGTGGAATAAAAAAAAATTGGATAATAAGTGTGATCCAAAAGTTAGTGTAGAGCCAAGGAGGCTTAGTCGCTTCATATGTCCATATGTACCATACCAACCCCCAAGCCTACATTACAAGCCGAGAAAAGTCCTGTAGTGATCCTAACTAGACTATTTGAATGATAAGGTAAAGAGAATAAGGGTAAGCCTATGGTAATTTATATGCATTGATTGAAACTTCTTTGTTGTGTGTGAGTATCTCTTGACCGTCCCTGCATTGGCACGCATGATTTTATACAAGTGAGTAGGACATCTTTGTCGTGGGAGCACTTGAGTTATGTTGCTAGCTATTTGATTTTTCATGTAGTGTAATTTATATAAATGAGTGGTTGTCTGTTGCTAATGTAATTACCATAGATTGATTCCATTGTGTCGTGTTATTGTGCTTCATGTTCATAAACAGTTGGTTTTGAAAATTGAGATTGGAGAGAGATGTTGTGATTTCAACTTAATATGATGACTAACTGCCTTAAATAACTTAGATTCTATCAGTAAAGCGTTGTTTTTGTTTTTATCTATTTTTGTTACATAAGGACATGCAAACATTCTAAGTTGAAGGTGTTGATGTGCTATAGAAATATAACACTTTCAACTCTTTAAAGAAGAAAAATATGCATGTTTTTTTAGGCCTTTTTGTTAGATATGATCTGTTTTGGGTATGTTTTGCAGGAAACAATTATTTGGATTATAAGTTTATGAAAAAGGTGAAAAGATGATTTGGCCACTTTTGGAGAAATTATGGATGTTTGGTATGTTTTCCAATGTGTTCTTGACCAATGCATGATCGAGAGTCAAAGAAGAGCTAAAAAACTGACTCCCGACACCTACTAAGGCAACTATGACCACATATAGTCCTACAACCCATATATAGACAAAGAGGGTTCCAGAAACCCAAAATCTTGAGAGCTGACTTGTAGGAAAATTGTACATTTGGTACTTGCGGTCTGTACCTGCACCTTGTGATATACAACATGTACTGTTTGTGACCTGCTAGACCGCATGTACATGAAGCAAGATCTACTGATCTGATTTTCTCCTATTTCATTCGAGCTTTATTTTTAAGGTTTTTTCATGTACTCAAATACCCCTTATGTACTTTTTAGTATGAGTTACACATTTTTAACACTTAGAATCATATTTTGATTTCAAAATCCATCTTTGATCTTGGGATTTCCTTATAATAACGTTGCTTGATTATTCAGTTTATAGTTGCGGATTTTTACATATCTTATCTTTGTGATTTTATCTACACTTTTGATTATGAATGTAATTGATTTATTCAAAATATTGAACGACTAAAATCCATATCTAGGGTTCTAGAAACCCTAGAGAATTGATGAAATAAGGGAAGTATGATTGTTGAATGAAACCAATAACAAGGGCTTGCATTTATTTATCATCATTTGATTGATTTCTTAATTGGTGCACACATTAGGTCCCATCGAGATATTGCTACTTACTCCAAAAGAGGAGTAGTGACTAGGAAAAGATAAAGACAACAGTAATTTAGAGTTTAGCTATAAATCTATGCTTCTATGTTCTGTCTTCATAAGATGGTTCTGTTTTATCTAATAACTAGAAATTAAAAAGGTAATAGTTAACTTGGATCAAGAAAAGGTCTAGTAGACCGAAACGTTGTGACTCAAAAGTTAAGGGTGAAATCCTCCTACTAGTCCAAAAGATTGTAGGAGGTACAAAACTTATTGATTCCACATGCACGGATTTAGATTGGTTCAACAACACACGATAAGCTTACATAATTGAGAAGCTAGGGGGAACACAATCCTAGTGTTCACTTATAACTAATTTCAACAAAGTTAATACTGTTCTTTTTCTGATTTTACTAGAACCAAAACCACCCTATTTACATCTCTTAGTCTTCCCATTGACTATAACTATTGAGATCTAAAAGGCCATGTGTTCCCTTGGGATTAGACCCCAACCTTAGTTGGATTACTATAGCTTGACAACAACCATATCATTATCTAAAAAGAATTGTTTCTTGGAGATCATCAATCTACATAGATTATCAAATTCTTCAATATCTTATGACCAATAGAGGGCTTAATTCTATGTCGCTTAGGTGGATGAAGTTGCTTAAAAATTCTGATATCTTTCTTTTATATAATTAGGGCTAGGCGAACATAGTGGCATATGCTTTGAAATATTAGTTGTTGAGTATGGTTAGTTTGGCTTCTATGTTAATTTCTCAAAGGCCGTTGGAATGGGACATCCAATTCTTTGCTAACTTGATAGGCGACTTGATATCTCTAGCCTAGAGGATTCTTACAAATATTGAGGTGAGTTCTACCTTATTTGAGCAGATTGGGAGTCACCAGTTTGAGGATATGAGAATTTGTATCAAGTGTGATCAGGTTTTAAGTGGTGAGTTCAAAGGGGAAACCATATCTTTTGAGGTTTTTTGGAGGTTTAATGGTTGCTTTTGTGTTTTGAGGGTTCAAGACTTTATTTACTTGATTTTGCATGAGGCTGACAACTTCTGGTATTTTATTTATCGGGGTATAGATAAGATGTATAGAGGTTTGAGGAAGCCTTATTAGTGTAGTAGTATGAACACATATATGATAGACATTGTAGCTCATTTTCTATATTATTAGCATGTGAAAGCCGGGCATCAAAGATATGGCGGCTTGATTCATATGTTACTTATTCTCAAGTGGAAGTAGAAACAGAACAACATGGACTTTATTATTGGTTTTCCTCAAACTTCCTATGGTTCTGAGGAAATTTGGGTCATTGTGGATTACTTGACCAAATTGAAACATTTTATCCCTATTCAAATGTCTTTCAGTGTCGAGAGTATAGATGGTATCTATGTTCATGAGATAGTCCATTTGCATGTAATGCTTGTATTTATCATCTCATGCAGAGGCTTAGTGTTCACTTCCAACTTTTAAACGGCCTTGTAGGAGGATTTACGTACTAATTAGGACCTATTCATAGCCTTCCAACCTTAGACTGATAGCCAGTCGGAGTGGAATATTCAGATTCTTAAGGATATGTTTTGAGTTGTTGTTATAGATTTAGAGGTTAGTGGGAGAACACACAGCTCTGGCAGAGTTTATGCGTAATAATAACTACTATTTAAGCATTGAGATAGAACCCTCTGAGGATTTGTATGGTAGATGATGTTGTTCTTTGATTTGTTAGTTTGAGACCTCCAAGATTATACCCTATGGTACTAACTTGCATCAAGAGTCATTGGATAGGGTGTGGGTAATTAAGGATTGATTGATGGAAGCTCATAATAGGATGAAGGCCTATGAAAATTGTGGACTTCGTACCTTTAGATTTGAATTGGGTGATCAGTAATTCCTTCGAGTATCTCGCATGAAGGGTGTCATTAGGTTAGAGAGGAAAGGATATCTTAGTCCCAGATATATCAGATCATTTGATATCCTTTGCACAGTTTGTGAGGTAGCTTATAAGTTATCCTTTCCCTAATATTTTGTTGTTTTTCATTAAATTTTCTATGTTTATATGTTGTAGAGGTACATTCTCAATGAGTCTCATATTCTTCGGTGGGGCTCCATTTTGTTGGATGAGTATTTGACTTTTGTGGATGATCCAGTGTTCATATCAGCGAAGGATGTCAGGCGATTTCACTAAAGAGAAATTCTAGTAGTTAAGGATTAGTGAAGATACCATCCAGTTGAGGAGGCTATCTGGGAGATTGAGAGAGAGACGCAGAACCAATATACTCATTTGTTCGAGGCTTTAGGTACATCTTAAAGCTTTACTTTTGCAAATGAAAGTTCTTTTAGTAGTAAATATTTTAGTGAACCTCTAGGTTATTTATTGCATTTCCATGTATTTTTTCCATTTAAAGATTTCCCATAGATACCCTAAGTCATTTATCACTTTCTGGAGTTGATAGTTCAGATACTGGGAGGTTCGCTTGGTTTTAAGATCCAATCCCCTTCTTTGAAGTCTTTGATTGTAAGAATTGGATATCGGGAAAAAACTTTAGTCAAACAACCTAATATACTAATTCTGACAATTTCAATAGCTCTGAAATGTCGATTCTAGGCTATATGGACCATTAGTTTGGGTACCGAGACATCTAGACTCATTCTGGCCTATTAGCCAAAATTTAAGAAAAATGGCACTTGGGTGGTGGACCCCCTTTATATTGAATCAAAGTCCGATGGAATTTTTAATAGCATAATTATAAGCCCAGATAATCAAATTTGATAGGGTAGCACAGTTTGTTTGCATATAGGAAATTACAAATGAATCCAAAGGGGTCAGCAGAGATGTTGATAAATTCCAAATCATCAGCTAGTGCCTTCGCCAAAGAGGCTTTCCCGGAGCTTTAGCGGCCAGGACAACTAGGATGAGCTACTTTAGCAGCAAGCTGACTACTAAAGAGTATGTCACTTTATAACCAGCTTGTCTTCTTATGTGGCATACCAGGCTTAGGTGGGTACCTCTTTAGTGTCACCTGGGATGTTTCGCAGTAACTGATGAAGTAGCCCAGTGCCCACTTTAGCGTCAGGTAGGAAGCGTTTAAATTCCCCAATTAGCCCGATTCTCCCATTTTTCACATAAGTTGAAAAGTGTAAAACCCTATAAAGTGTGGAAGCTTGGAAGACGTATTTGCAGGTGATTTTGAGATGTTTATGAGCTTAAATTACTTATTTCTTCTCCAAATTCTTTGTAAGGTTTCATTAATTTCAGGGTTAATTTCTTATCTATTTTCTCAATACCCCTAGATTATGGTATCATGACCCTATAGGTCATTTTTAGCATTTCCTCTAATTTTTGTTGTTTAAAACATTCCAATAGCTACCCTAAGTTATTTATGACTTGCTGAAGTTGACAGTTCAGTTACCGGACTGTTCACTTGGATTTAAGAGCTAATTTTCTATTTTGAAGTATTGTTGGTAAGAATTAGCTAACAGGTGAAAACTTTAGTAAAATGATCTCGAATGCAAATTTTGATAGTTCCAACAATTCCAAAACATCTATTTTAGCAAGGGGACCTTTAATTCTTGTCCTGGGGTGTCCGAACTAACTCATAGCTATTTTCCAGAAGCTAATAAAATGTCATATGGGTGTGGGACTCACTTTTCATCAAAAGGAGCTAGAATGGAAATTTTTACAGTGGCATTAAGTCCAGAACATTGATTTTTAGATAACAACATATTTCGTTTACATATACGGGATTCCAAACTAATCCCAAGAGGTCGGTGGATACTTATAAAAATTCTTAGTCTCCAGCTAGTGTACTCAACTAGTTCATCTTCTTAAGTGGCCCTTTGGGTTAGTTAGGAGACTTTTGATCCTAGAGACCCTCTTTAGTGACAAGTAGCCATCTAATGCACAAGCCACTTTAGCACTGGCTTGTTCACTTTAGAGGCATGTCAGGTAAGCATGGGTACTACTTTAGTTGAATCTAAGCTCTTTTGAAGTGATCGCTAAAGTAGTCCAGTGCTTGCTTTTGCGGCATCTAGAAGCCATTTAATACCCCCTCTTAGTCCGATTTTCTCCTATTTTACAAATAAGTTCAATAGTGGGAAGCCCGAGAACATGTGGAAATTTAGGAGAAAAATCAATAGATGATTATGGGGGTTTTCTAAGCTTAAAATACGAATGTACCATATAAAAACCCTCAACCACCAAATTATTTCAAGCTCAAAAACACCCCTTAATCATCTATTGATGTTTCCCCTAAATTTCCATATGTTCTAGGGCTTTCCATTCTTGAACTTATGTGAAGAATTTGAAAAAATCAGACTAAGAGGGGTAATTAAATGGCTCCAAGGTTCCGCTAAAGCGGGCATGAAACTGCTTTAATGGTCACCTCAAAAGACCCCATATGCCACTAAAGTAGTACCTACACTTAAGTGGCATGCCTCTAAGACACCAAGGCAATAACAATAAAAAAATATAAAGTGTGCACCAAGCACACGATCACATAGACCCCCATATCGGTAAATGTGGTTTCAAGTATTGGTCAACCTGGTACTATGATGATGTCCAAGAATCACCTTCTATTAGATGATAACATGGTCGTTGTGAAGCTATAGTAACCCAACTATGGTTGGAGTTGAGTCCCAAAGGAACACATGGCTTTGCAAATCTCAGTAGTTTAAATCAATATGCAGAATAAGAAAGGTAAATGGGGGGTTTAGTTTATAGTAATCTCGAACAATGAACAGTATAAAATTTGTTGAAATTAGTTGTAAGAGAACAATAGGATTGTTTTCTCCCTGGCTCCTCAACTCTGTAAGCTTATCGTGCATTGTTGAACCAATCCAAGATCTTGCATGCAAAATTGATAATTTATGTACCTCCTACAGTCTTTTGGACGAGTAGAAAAATTTCACCCTATACCTTTTGAGTCATAATGTGTCTCTTTTCTAAAACTTATCTCGATCCAAGTTAACTATTACCTTTTGAGTCCTTATTTATTATATGAAACCTAACTATCTTACGTAGATAGAACCTATAAGTGCAGATCGACAGTTAAACTCAAAATTACTATTGTCTTTATCTTTTCCTATGCACTACTCCTCTTTTGGAGAAAGCAACAATATCTAGGAATGATCTTAATGTGTGCACCTATTGAGAAAACAATAATAACGAAGATAAAGAAGTTCATTCCCTTAGTATTGGTTCCATTCAACAATCGCATTTCCTATACTCCATCGATTCGCAAGGGTTTCCACAACCCTAGCTAGGGGCTTAAGTTGCTCATGATTGTGAAGAAATCTATAATATTCATAATATAAAGCATAGATGAAATCACAATTAAAAGATTAATAAAAACCCACAACCGTAATCTGAAGAATCAATCAAAGTCAATCTATTAAAGCCAAAGATCAAAGATGGATCTTGAAATCAAAATATGTTTTTGAGTTTTAAAACTGTGTACCTCCTTCTAAAAATTACATAAGGGGTGTTTATAGTACATTAGAAAACCCTAAAAACAAATCTGGAACAAAATAAGAGAAAATCGGGTAGGTTACCACCTGCTCCCTATACCGGCGGTCTGGCAGTGTACAGGTAGTACATGTGGTATATCATATGGCACAGGTGCAAACCATAGGTACTAGATGGACAATTTTCATGAAAGTTAGCTCTCAGGATATTGGGTTTCTGGCACCCGCTTTGTCTACATGCGGACGGTAGATTGACTTAGTAGTTATCAGGAGTTAGATTTTCAGCTCTTCTTTTACTCTAGAACATGGATTAATCACGATCAAGCCAAACAACCTCCCAAACATCCATAATTTCAATAAAAGTGGCAAAAAACGCCTCTATCACCTTTTTTATGAACTTATTATCAAAAGAATGGTTTCCTGTAAAACATACCCTAAACAGATCATATTTAACAAAAAGGCCTTTTTAACTTGCATATTTTTCGTGTTTTAAATATCGAAAGTTCTATATTTCTATAACACATAAATTCCATAAATATAGAATGTTTGCATGTCCATAGGCAACAAAAACAATACAAAACAAAAATGACTCTTAACTTGGAGAATCTAAGCTTTTCAAGGCGGTCAGTCATCACATTAAGTTCAAATCACAACATCCTCCTCCAATCAAAAATTTCAAAACCAATTTCGTATTTTCATGAAGCACAACATTGTGGCATAATGGAATTCGTCTATGGCAATTACATTAGTAACAGACAACCACTCATATGTACAAATAACACTACCCAAATAAGCAAATAGCTAGGAACATGACTCAATTTCTCTCACAACAAAGATGTCCCACTCACGCATATGAAATCACATATTTCAATTTAGGGATGGACAAGAGACACTCACACTTATCAAAGAATTTCCAATAAATGGATGTCAAATACCATAGGCTTTCCCTTATTCACTTTACCTTAGCATTCATATAGTCAAGTTATTATCACTAGAGGACTATTCTTAGATTTTAATATAGGCTGGCAGTGCTGGTATAGTACATATGGACATATGAAGTGACTAAGCCTCATTGGAACTACACAAACTTTGGGGTCTCACTTATTAGCCAATATCCTTTTTATTCCACCCTTATTTCACCCTTTTATTATCTTATGCACATTTAGGTTGGATGTGGTCTTTTATTTTTTTTTTTCATGATTTTCACAGAAAAATTCTCTATTTTTTTCCACCACATCCAGCCCTACGAACTTTTTCTATAATTTTACCCTTATTCATACATATTTTACACTATGCACCTCTATGATAGCCACCCTTAACTTAGGTATTTTGCCTGTCCTGAGGTGAATAATGTCCAAAGAGGACCTGGGCTAAAATATGTAAATTGTAATACAAATGGGAAAGTGAATGTTGAAAATAAGAAAAATAGGCTTACAAGGCTCTAAGAAGGGATCAAGGGATATAATGAACACATGGAAGGTTATTTAGGCTAAAGTGGACTAAAATAAAAAATGGCCTATGATCGTTTCCTAACAAACTAACTATCAACCTAGGCAAGACTAACCAGGAAAGTTCTAAATTCAACATACAAAGGGAGCTAGGTAGTTTCTCACTCACACATAGCATAGAGTCAATGTCACAAACTACTACCTATATATTTAATGTAATGGTTCGCAAATATATATAATTACATATATATGTCAACATAGTTCTAAAGTATAAAACTTGGGATGGGCAAGAAAAATCAGTTAAAATATAACTACTACACGAAATACTTAAAAATCTCATAAATACACACAAACACAACACATCAAGCAAAGAAACACTATACCACACATAATTATCCTAGAAATGTTGGTTCTACAACTATACCGCGGCCAATAGGAAAAGAAGCAAAATAACAAAAACCCGCGGTGGCATGGTATGCCCACCCCCAACTAAAAAAATATACATTGTACTCAATGTGCTAAGAATAATAAAAACATATGGAAGTGAGAACATAACTGGGATGCTCTAGTTTCCCTAGTTAGGAGCATCCCCAAATGGAGGCATATAAGCAGGCGTAGGAGATAGTGGTGGTGCATTACTAGTGGATGCACCCTCTATTATAGATTCACACCTCTGACGGTCAACAAATACAATCTTTAAATAATCATGGATATCCTTTTTAAAAACCTTCTTCTCTATCATATTAAGATCCTTCAAATCATCTAAGTTACTTCTGTTGTTCCCAACAACTGGGACCAAATCATCATTCTCCACAAAGAAATTAATGTCTCTCGGCACACACGGATGTGATATTTAGAATAGGCAGGTTAAAGTTGAGGGAGTAGATACTATATATCTCTATGTAAGAGAGAGTACTTCTACTCATAGGATATAAAAATCCTCCCTCACCTGAACTAGATTTCGAGCACCTATCTCTATATATCAAGATATAACCTGTCTCTCCAACTCATCAATATTTGTCTAAAAATTAGCATGCAACTCTAACAGTGTGATTCTTTGACTAGCCTCCCATTTAGCCTCGATCTTTGAAAATATGGTCCTAACCACTGATCTCATCTACCTAAAAAGGGTAGTAATCTCAGTCTCGACCACTTTTAGTTGTGTAGATATGGCCCTCAGGCCCTCCACTAAGCTATATAAAAACTTACTAGATACTGTAACTATACATATCATAGGATTTGTAGTGGATAGGCGAGTGGGCTCTGTAGATGCACTAACCGGCTCTAAGGTCAAAATTAGGGTTAAAGAAGAAGTATCTTATGTCATCTTATCTTATGTACTGAAATCTGGAGCATCTCTCTGCTCCTCTATCTCCATATCAATACCAATACTCACATCATCTGTATGTAGATCATTAGGCTCTGCAGAAACTGTTGGCCCCTCAAACTGGGCATGTGGTACAACTTCCCGCTGTCTCAATCTCTTAGATATCCTGAAGGTGGAAAACCCTTCGTGGTCCTTGTTAGTATAGTCTCGGTCCCAGGTACTCCATCATTAATGACTAGTAAGTAAACCACCATGGTCTTATCACATTCCCTCTAGATCATGCAAGGGATTGAAAAAGTAGTCAGATCACTAAAGGATCCATCATTCAGCTCATGTCTTAGAAAATCATAAAAATCAATTTCAAAATCGGCCATCAGAAAGGAAACTAGTGCTGCTTACTCCTACATCAATATGTTATATAAATCAGTGGGTATCAGTTTGTATCTAATTAGAAACCACAAAAACTTGGACTCTTCTGTCAAGAGTCCTTTATTTATCAATGCTAAACCCTCAATCAATGGGGTCGCATCACCTAATGGTGAAATAAAACTGGTTATCCACCTAACTATCCCAACTATGTCTAGACGGTGCTCAGTATCTCCCATGATATATCGATCTCCCGTGATCCTTTATCTATGGTAACACTCAGTTGTAGATGTAGGAGTGGTGTAATTTGGGCCAAAAATGACTCTATAGATAGTCTCTCTCGATATGTCAACTCTGACCCCTTTATCCAGTTTGCGATAAAGTTGTGGCTGTCGTGTAAATCTAATAAATCCTGGATGATGTTACATAGGATGGACTACGTTAGTTATGTATTATTCATAAAACTCTCGTACTATAGATGGAATGTAGGTACTCAGTGGTCTAGTCACCTACTCTAGCTGATATCTGTCAAATGTTACTTGTAGCTGCGATATTCACTCTAGCTCTGAAAAAGTGATCCAACGATCCTAAAAAATAGATCTCGTAGGTCTGACCATATCCTTAACACAATTGTTTATATAATAAATCTCCTACATCCCATCCACATACCACCTTGTAAGTCCCTCCTCGAGAGGTGCCTCTGGGCATAAAAAGGTGTGGGGCTCTACTGTACTGAAGTATCATATGAAGGTTGCTCGGCACACTCATTAGACTGGGTTACCTCTGTCTATTGTACCTGCGTAGCAGTACCCTCCTTGGACTGAGGCACTTCAGGTAACTGCTCTTGCTTAACCTTATTAGATGAATCCTGGGACCCCTTTTTAGACTTGGGTCCTAAGTGACAACCTGTGGAGTAATCTCAGACTCTATCTCCTCCTCATCATTATTAGGTAGAAGAGTGTGTGGGGTGATATCCATTCGTATTTCATCATCATTCATGCTTCCACTGACAGATCAATCTTGAGAGTTTGTCTTCTCATGACTCTGTGTGTCACCCCATCAACAGTGTCTGTATGTTGCTATCTCGGGTACTCCTTCACTGATATACTAGGCTCAGGAATCTCTGCCTGTCTTATTGAAGTACCATCCTTTGTCTTCTTTACCCCTTTAGGTTCCACATGGACCTAAAAAAAACAAGTGTCAGTTTCCAATAAAAGTGAGGGATAGCAAATGTCGAAGAAAAACTCAAAATTCAAAAAGTTTGTATTTTTCCTCAATTTTCACATCCCTATAAGCTATTTGAAATCCCAACAATTCCAATGTATACACACTAACAAAGAATCATGAATTTAAAAGAAAACAAACATGTTCAAATCTTGGTATTACTTTATTCATTCAAGTTCAACTTTCAGTTAGGGCCTAAACTTAGAATTTTAATTCAAAACAAGGCCTTACATTTTGATTTTAAGCTACTTCTAGACTCCCACAAAGAAGCATAATAGTTTCTATATATTTAACAATGGAGTGTATATATCAACTTGTTTCAATAATAGATGAACTAATATATAACCATTAGGAGCCAAGAAAGTAACCTTTTGAAGGAAGATCCGGAATAGAATAATAAAGAACTCAAGTAAAACCAAGGTTGAAACTTATGTTTAGTGTTTTAGGAAAAGTTGGTATCTCAAACAAGTGTTAATTTTGCCTTTACTTAAGAGTGGGGTTTGTTTATTTTTTAAGTAGGAAGATCAAATTCAAATAAAAAAGTAAAGTTTTGAGGATTAGAATGAGTTAGAATAAGGGTAATAATGATTTCATATGGGTGGGGGGCTTCTATTTAAACAAAATGTTTTCCAAAAAGTTGACCTACCCACGAAAAGTACCCGCTCCCTGTACCCATGGCCGGGCCTTGGGCGCAGGTAGTTCCTGCAGCCCGCAGGTACCAGGAAAAAATATTTGGCCTATTTTTCTACAACCGAAACTCGGCTTTTCTATTTTTTTCCAGATACTAATGGTCTCGCAACCTAAGTTTTAGGTCCTCAAAAGTAAAATTAAATGCTAGAGTCCGTAACTTTCCATCTTTCATCCTTAAAAGTTCAACTTTTTGATTTATTACTCAACGTAGTGTTTGGCATTTGTGACCATTATGGGCTGGTCACACAATCTCCTTACCTGGAAATCGATGAATGCAATATTTTTTTACAATATTTTGAGCAAGGTCCAAAAGATTAAAACCTACAAAAAGTCAAAAACAACAAAAACATGAACACTAAAATAGTGAGTTGCCTCCCACTCATCGACTGATTTAACATCGAGGCATGATGTGGCTATGTTGGTTACTCAAACATCACCAACAAGCCCTTGGGGCCCCTCTTGCTTGATAGAAGTCGCATGTGACATGACCTTCTAGGTCAACCTTAAAATATATACCTTAATATCCTTAAGGCTAGTCTCCTGACTTTCTTGGCCCTTCACTATCCTAGCAAGCATCTCCTCTATTTTGGATTCTGCATCGCGTCTATCAGGTTGAATGATCCTATATCCCTTCTCCCTGTAGTCATCTTTTTCCTTCAGTCACCATCTCGCTCTCTACTACGGTCTTTGTATCTATTATTATAGCTCTGAACTTTTTTACCTATCTCTTGGGTTCAAAAACCCGCCATCTGACGATCCAGATAATTTTCTTCCTCTTCAAATTATGACTCGTATACATTTGAAGTTGACCCCGATGCTGCTACTGCATTTACTTTGTAAAAATTTACTACTAAAAAATTCTTTAACAGAACCCCAAATCAGTACTTAGTATTGTAATTTCTTGCGCTAATATATAATCAGTTGGTCTCACGTCGTAGGAGATTCCCATAACATATGTAATTGATCCCCTCTCAGCCTTCTGAGGTTTCCACCCTTGATTAGTAAGTTAGATCTGATCTAATATCTCTAAAGTTGACTCCCAACGCAACCTTATAAAACCTCCATCGGATATGGTGTCTTCTATTGTTCAAGAACTTATGGTCGGGGCTTAGTAAAATATCTTTGATAAGCTCATCCCTGACAACAGATAGTTTTGCACCATGCTCAAATTCTTCTTAAACCTGAACCAAGCCTCATACATGGACTCATACTATAACTACCTCAAATTATATATTTGGTCCTTAAGTTGCAACATCCTTGATGAAGGAATGATCCTATTTAAGAATTGCCTTTGCAACTCATGCCAAGTCATGGTAGAGTCTCTTGGTAATTCCCCTAACCATATAGATGCTTCTCTTGTAAATAAGATATGGAAAAGCCTCAGTCTAAGTGTTTCCTAATTAACCCTCTGGATTTGTATACGAATTGCAGATCCCAAGGAAATTTAAAAAGTACAAATTTGCATCATTTACAGGTAGACCTGCAAACACATCTGTCAAATTTAAAAGTTGGATCATTGGACTCGTGATGTCAAACTTTATACCGGGGGGCAAAACAGGAGGAACTATGGCTCCGATTTTTATTGGCTCAACATATCCCAGATCTTCTTCATAATCTATATACGGCTGCATGTGTTGATATTCTGGGATTACTTTTACACGGGCACCTCTAGCTCTGGTTTGAATTCTACTGGGTGTTGCTCAGCGGTTTGCTGCCTATATCTGCTCAATAAGCTCTACCTCTCTGAAACTCTCTAAGCTTCATTTGCTTCCCTTTTCTCGGCTTCAGCTTGAGCTAATAGCTCACTTTTCTCATGATCAACATTATTCGACACTCTTTCGGGTGGAGGTACATCATTTCAAACCCCTTATGGTTTTTCATCTCTTTTCGGTTTAGATATCCAACCAGGTGTTTTTACGATCCTTTCAGGAATTAGATTGACTGGGAGTAAGGGATTTCCTCTACTCTTAGTGCTAGGACAACACCTTCTTATGCCTAACTAAGAATGAAAACAAAAATAAAAAACCAAACACTTCAACAATCTTCAATTCACAAATCAACATCGTGTTCCCCAACAACGATGCCAATATCTTAATGATGTCCATGCAACACCTCCATTTAGATGATGATACATTTTTTATCAAGATAAAGTAACCCAACTAAGGTTGGGGTCGAATCCTAAGGGAACAAATGGCTTAGTAGATCTTAGTAGTAGTAGTCAATAGGCAAAACAAGAAATGTAAATGGATGGGCGAGGTGCGGGGGAAGTGGTGTTTGTTAGTATTAATCTCGAACAAAGAACAATATTAACTTGGTTGAAATCAATCAAATGAAAAAACTAGTATTGTTTGACCACAGTCTCCTTAACTCAGTAGGCTTATCATGTGTTATTAAACCAATCATATACCTTGCTTGTACAATCGATAAGTTATGTAGCTCCTATAGTCTTTTGGACCAACAGGAGCATTTATCGCCTTACCTTTTGAGTCTCAGGGTGCCTTCTACTAACCCTTATATTTTTACCAGTTAACTATTACATTTTGTGTCTCCGGTTATCAGATTAAACCTAACCATCTTACGTAGATAAAACCTAGAGGCGTAGATCGACTATAAAACATAGAATTACTATTGTCTTTATCTTTTCCTAGTCGCTACTCCTCTTTTGGAGTAAGTAGCAATATATAGGTAGGATCCTAATGTGTGGTCCCATTAAGAAATCAATCAAAATTAAGATAAAGCAATGCATACTCTTGGTATTGGTTCTGTTGAACAATCTCACTTCCCTTACCTCGTCAATTTTACAGGGTTTCAACAACCCTAGCTGTGGGTTTTAACCGCACATGATTGTGAAGAAATTAATAACATTCATAATATAAAGCGTATATGAAATCAAAATAATAAGATAAATAAAAATCGACAATCATAAACTGAATAATCAATCATAGTTAACATAAGGAAATCCCAAGATCAAAAATGGATCTTGAATTCAAAATAGTTTTCTGAGCGTTATAAGTGTGTAACTCCTACTAAAAAGTACATTAGTGGTATTTATAGTACATGAGAAAATCCTAAAAACAATGCCTAAATGAAATAGGAGAAAACTGACTCAGTGGCCACCTGCTCCCATACCAACAGTCTGGCAGGGTAAAGGTTGTACCTTCCATCTGGAACAGGTCACAGGTGCAGACCGCAGGTACCAGATGGACAATTTTCATGCAAAGGAATGAGTCCTACAATCATCATTTCGTTAGGGAAATTGAAACTGACCTTTTGGGTCCTACAATCTAGAGAAGCACAACACAAATGAAGCCAGTCCATACAAAAGATTATATCAAAGTCCATCGTATAAAGTCCTATCAAATTCACTAAAGTCTCCCCATGAAAAATGGACACCACAAAACCCCTATAGATTTTTCTAGCAATAATGGAATCATCCAACAAAATAAACACATAAAAGGGATCGAAAATATTTTTAAGACCAAAACCAAAGTGTTTTGCCACATAATGGTTAACATAAAATAGGGTAGAAACCAAATCCATCAAAGAATAAACATCATGAGAGATGATTTGTAGCATACCAGTGAAAACATCTCGGGATGCCTCATATTCATGATAAGTAGAAAGTGCATAAAGGAGATTTCGGCCAGTGTGGATACCCGAAGTTTTTCCCTTAGGTGCTGGAGGTGAAAAACTTACAACCAGAACCTTATTAGCTCCATTAGAAACATTATCAATTGGAAATTTTTTCTATAGATTACTAGGCTGGCCATAATTGAAACTTAAATTCCTCGCTTCCTCACAATGTCAACGTTGAAGATGCCCACAAAACGGAAAAAGTGGATAAGGTTGGGTCCACTGAGCTCCACTATCCTAAGACTGGGCACCCTATGCCTTACGACCACTGGTAGCCTAAAAATGATGAATAATAGAAGGCTTAAGATAGGGAGCACTAGCTTTAAATATAAATATTCTAATTCTTCTTCTAAGTCCATTGTCTACTATCTCTGCCACTATTTTGTTGACCTAAACCCTTCTTTCAACATCTAAACCTCTTATTCTGCCTCTATCTCCCATCTCTACCTGCTATTTTTTTCTCATCCTCCCCCTGCTATGTATTGACAACCAACGTAGAGATGTCAATATAATTATTTAATATAGCATCTTACACTCCAACACCAAATCATGGGACAAAGCAGAAGCAAACTACCATATTTTTGACCTCTTATTAGATACTAACTTTGGAGCCTAATGGGATAGTTGCTGGATCTCCAGGGCATACTCCTTAACACTTATCTTACCTTGCTTAAAGTTAAAAACCTCTACAGCCATAGCTTTCCTCAACTCCTAAGGAAAGAAGTGATCAAGATGGTATCTGAAAACTCACCTACATCGCAGACTCAATATCATAACCCCTCATCTCTTCCAACTCCTTACACCACCGGTAAGCCACAACTTTCAACTGATAGGTAGTAAACTCCACCATTTTAATCAGTAGCATTCATAACCCAAAAAATCTTATCAATCTAAACAATAAGCCCATGAGGATCCTCCTCAACTTTAGAGCCTATAAATGTTGGGGGATTCAATCTCTTAAACTTGCAAACCCGAGTGACCTTAGATGAATTAGCAGTAGAACCAACATGATCAGGCTAATGAGATTGTGATGCCACAAGTTGGGAAACCATAAGAATAGACTAATAGAACTTTACATTAGAAATAACTTCCTAGGGTAACTAAGCATAAGTATCACCAACTTGGGAAGCCCGAGGAGGACTTGTATGGATTGATGGAACCCTATGTGGAGAAGTACAATCAGAGTAGTTACCCTAGAACGGATCTGCACTCCATAAATAGGGTGAGTTCCATCCACATCTTCCTCCGGTGGGACAGAGGTTCCAGTAGAGTTTTTATGATTGTCATATTTACTAGGAGGCATAATCTGAAATATAAATAAGCCAATAGTTAGAGAAGTTTCATAGCAACTAGACTCTATAGCCTAAAATAGAACATAAGAAATGGAAATATTCCTAAATTCTATGTAGACTCCCCTTTATAAGTATGGTGTGCTACATACCCATAAAAGGGACTTTATCTACATGGCTTTCTGGACACCAAACGTCCCTAAACCTTGCTCCGATAAAAAAACTTGTCATGACCTGAACCAAGTCCTTGTCATGATATGTTTATATAACTAACCTTGAGCTGAAGACCACCACCTTAGCTTAACCTCCAAAACATAATTAATGAATACATCAAAAGCCAAACACAAATAGTAAATAAGATAAATGAACCAAATGAAATCTAAGAGGATAAACAAGACACCAATCAACCCAATATTGTCCATAAAAGCCTCTAAACAAGAATAGAAACTAAGTAGGCACATTCCCCATACTATGACAAGAAGAATAAAAAATGAAGTGCTAAGAAATAAAGGAAACAAGTGAAATGATCGAGCCTTCAAAAAGATGAAGCCTCACCTCTTCACAACAGATCCAAAGAAGTAACAAACTCTCTAGCATTGAATAAAAGTAATAGAAAAAATCTCAGACCCTATATCTTAAAACAACAAAGCATCAAAGGATGGTCAATGGGGAGAGAACTAGAATGTAACTCAGGGAAGAGGGATAAAATAATATCATTGCTAAAAAATAGTCAAAACCACATGCACAACATTTATCTATTCATATATAAGATTCAAAGATAGGGATGAGAGTAATGAACATTAATGTTTTAACCATTAATTTGAACTATGTATCTCGCTCTATCCTAAAGGCACCTATTGGCTATATAGGTTCGACTGCCCCCACCGAAAGGGTCCTGATGTGTATTAGCCATATGTACAAAGTAACTGAGGAAAATCTAAAGACACTAAGTAGATAGACATTGAAAATATAATGTGATTTTCAGTATTGGTCCCTTTCCCTCTCCCTCGCCCCTAGAACTACAACTTTACAGTGACTTACATAATTCTTTTTAAGTCTATACTAAAATAATTTTCTCATAAACCCAATCATTAACCAAGGAGTAATTTATTAAGGGATTTACCAACATTTTATCATCATACCAATATGCTTGAAAGCTAATTGAATTATGCAAAAACAGTCCATATAACCATTAAACTCCAAAGTTTTATTTAAATTCCAAAATCATGGACATTAAGGGCACTCCAAAACCATTTATACTATCCATTATCCTTTAATGTAGTGAAATATTCCAAAAGTAAGTTAAATTATGCAAATTCTATATTCAAAACTATAGTCATAAATGTAGATTGAGATTAATACCATTATCAAGCCAAAAATCTATCAATTTGGGCAAACCATGTTCCCCATTCCTATCCACATATGAATTCACCCATTATATCCCAACACCAGTCAATTAGAATATAAATAACACATTTAAATCATTGGAAATACAATTCATGTAATAACCACCAGAAGCCCTCAACCTAATTTCTAACCCAATAATTAAAATCACATGAGTTATGATAAATATAAGCCATAATGTAAAATTCAAGTTAGGGAAAGAGAAACATGCCTGAAGTACCAAGGAATTTGAAGAGAAATAAAAGTTTAGAGCTTGAATGATTCATTCTCTTGGTTGGACAATCAAAAAAAAGAATTATAGTGTTTGATCTTTAAAAACTAAATAAAAATAGTTTATTTTGTGTTTGGATGTTGTGTACAGGGTAAAAGGACCAAAAACCCCTCACCCCAAGTGAAAAAAATTGGTGAAAACTATATTATGTTGTGGCATGCTGCAATCACAGAGGCTTACTGCCACAGAGTTCCAAAATAGTCCTGAACCCCTTATGAAAATTCTAAAACTTTCCCAAAACACCTTTTTAACACCCCATAGCATAATTCAAGTAAAATTATTTAAACTACATATATGGGAGGGTCGAAAATATATTTGTTGAAATTTTACAGAGTCTTATTATTTTAGGGCTCAAAACTATGCCCCGAGATAATATTTATTCAGAATTTTGCTCCAAATCTAGTTTAACAATCTTAGACCTACACTGGATATGCATGAGTTGTCTAGGCACAGTTGAAGAAAAGCTTAAATGTAGTTGGTAGAAGCCTTAACTTCCTAAATATGCATTGGACATACTAGAGCAGTCCTAGAAGAGACCAGGCATATCCTGGACCTAAATAACAGCAGCAATATTACCTGGACCTACATTAGAAAAACTTGAGAAGTCTAGGCCCAACCTAAATGCAGGAAAGACAAAATCACTGGGCAACATATTTTTTTGTCCTATGTTGGACATGCTTGAGCAGTCTAGGAACAGGTCCAACATATCATACACTCATATGGGTTATTGTTCAGCCAAATCGCTGAAGCATTACACATGAATTAAACATCATTTAAAATATTTGCATTTCTAATGTCAAGAATGCAACATAGGTTAATTACATTGGACTTTTTTTTCATTATTGTTCTCTGTTAAATGAACATAAAACGTATGATCTTTTGTAAAATTCCCTTTGAATTATCTTTCAAGTATAAATGGTGTTTACACTAATGGTTTGTTTTAGTTTAAATTTGAGCTGATGGTTGTATAATATGTTTTTTGGGATGAATATATTTTTTAATGTATGCCTTGTATTACATGTTTAATTAATAATTGTTCCTTCATGAAACTAGTGCACATATATTTGATGAAATACCTACTCAAAGTTTGGTTGGAAAATTGAGTGGTGGGTGATCTAATTTGGTTAGTTTGAGTTTATATGTTGTGCTTGGTGATGAATTGGTGAATTGAGCAATCTCGCATGTGCTTTTATTCTCTTTTTCCAAGCTTTTTATTTATATGTGCATGATGTGTCTGTTGAAATATCGATACCTGAGGAATGCCTTGAATGCTATGGTTAATCTAATCTTTCTTAGGGCATAATGTGATCATTCTTAAAACATAGATATGAGTCTAATTGCTTCTTACAGGTTAAAAAATTGTGTTTCTTGGTTAAAGTTTATGAATAAAATTTACTTCCATGGCTTTGGTCATTGAATATGCTTATCATACCATTCACGGATGAAGTATGAGTAACCTGAGAAACATGAATCATTGCCTTGACCTATGATAGATCGGGTGACATCATTGTCAAGGGTATAAGGTTATTTGTCTTTATTTTGGTGCCATGAATGACCTTTGAGTTAAATAGGTGATTTGTTAAGAATGAGTGACAATGTCGAGTTCAAAGAGTTGAGTGTTTAGATTAAAGAATCCATGAGTGTAATGATTAATTTACCTTGCATCCACCTTAATTTTTTTTAACTTAATGTTCTTTCTTAATAGATAAAAAATACAAAAATAGGTTTTATCCATTATCTTTTATGTTTTTTTGATTTCTTTTTATAGGTATATCTCCTTGGAAAATTTTCCATAGGATTCTAAGAAGGTCATGCTCCGAATAAGGACAAAGAGAAAGCTACAAGTAAAATGGGAAAAAATTGATTTCTAAAGCAGTCTAACAAGGACCGGAGGTGCATACCACATGTTGAGCTAGATGGATTGGTGGGGATACTTATAGATTCAAAGTTGATGATTAGTTGACTTCGGCAACAGACCTAGTTAGAAAATTCCAGTCTGATGAGGCACCTAGAAAGGTAATAGAATGATCCATTAACATAGACCCATATGCCACAAAGAGTCTCTACCCTTATTTTCTCTCTTTTTATTTTTTCATTGTAGACAATGCAATGAATTTTAGAAGGGTTTGGGACAACTCACTCTAAAGTGGCTAAAGTGGCTTACTGCCTGCTTTAGCGGCACCTGGGAGCCCTTTAATTCGGCACTTAGTCCAATCTTTTCCCATTTTTTCACACAAGTTAAAGAGTAGGAAACTATAGAACGTGTGGAGACTAGGGAGAAATATTAATAGGCGATTTTGGGGCATTTGAGACATGAAATACTTGTTTCTTTTATAAATTCTTAGTAAGTTCTCATTAATACCATGATTTGTTACACAATTAGTTCTCAAAATTCCTAGAATATTGGTAGGTTGATTTGAGCATCATTTAAGCGAAGAATTTACCCATTCTTAAGGGTAAATATACGTTGATTATAGCGGGATACGTTGAAAATTTTAAAAGTGTGATTCCACAAGAAGGTCCACATGGAATTTTATGTGATTTTAGACCTGAAGCATTAAAATACAATATGGTTATTATTGATCTTTATTGGTGATTAGATCATGATTCTAATAGTGTGGCATCCCGCGGATACCTCTTGGGCGAGAAAATCATTAATGTAGCAAATTTCATCTGGCTTTTTTCGGTCTTTAGGTAGGTATGATTTACCTCTCTGATAGATTTGGATAATTTGTACTATGTTTATTATAATGTGCTAGATATGGTTTGGTAATTATGTCTTGGACTTATATTTATTATCATTTGGGTTATTTAAACTATTAAAGAATCGTAAATTATGCGTAATTGACTTGGTTGGTCATGTTTTAGATAGAATTTCTTAGGTCTAAATGTGGTTCATCTAATCTCTAGCAGTTAATTTAGATGCCTTATCATAGTTCGGGGGTAGAATTTACCTTACAACGGATTTTGAAGAATAAAGGTGGGTCCCTCCAACCCACCTTAGACTAAGACTATTTTTTCCTTGTAAACTCTATAGGGGTATTGTATCCTTCAGATTGTATATTTAGGAGGGAGCTTGAATAGGTTTGTTAGTTGATACTTATTATCGATTGGTACTTAAGAGCTAAAAATAGTTCTTGTTCATGTACGCCAATTTATGATCTTAAGACTAATTTATTTGTGGCATTATTAATGATATGAGTTTTGGTTAAAGTACAGAATTTGATTATATGAGTTCTGGTACATGTACGACATTTTAATATACAAGTTTTAATTTAAGTTCTGTATTAAGAAGTTACTTATGACAGTCATGGAATTGGTTCTAGTCCAAGGAATATGGTATGGAAATATTTGTTTTGGCTTTATATGCGGTTATTTAGTATAAATGTGCTAACTTGTTATCTTTGATTGCACCCCATAGGCTTATAGGTGCCCGCATTGGGCTATTTACTTTTCTGCACTTACTAGCTTTGGGGGCCAATTTTTTAGTGATAGTTATATGTTCTCTTACATTATTGTTTCAATTTATTTATTTATTTCCAGTACATAGAGTGTTATTATACGTTTTCCCTATTACTTTGACTTAACTTAATCATCATGCAAATTTATTAGACTGATATTATTATTTAGCTCGGTCGGTCGATGATCCCTATTGAGTACCTATGGCTTTGGTAATTATACTACACTCCTGTACCTTTTTGGTGTAGATATGAGTATTAGTAGCCGTTGTTGACATTGAAATTATGCTAATTTGAGTTTAGAGATAGGTTGAGCGCTCGGAGCCAGAGTTGCCCTTTTTTCCTTATTCTATATATGTCTAGTCTTTCCTTAAATGAGATTGATTTGTATTTGACTAATACAATATGCATATCCCTTTTGTTAGTACCTATTTTATCGATACTACTAGGTTGGGGGATGATATTGCTATCTTATCTATATTTTATATTGTTATTATTACTTGTTCTATTATGGTAAAACTTATCATACTAATTTTAGCATTTACGCCATTTTCCACCAAATTAACCCATTGCTCATAGCTCCAAGTATGGTTTGCTTACCTACTTGTGGGATAAAGTAGGTGCCATGATGACTCATAAATTAGGTCGTGACAATTGTTGTGTTCATTTTAGCACCATTTGAGCTTCAAATTTATCTTTCTTGAGGGTAAATATTCCTTGAGCATAGAGGAAAGCATTGACAATTTTGAAAGTGTAATTCCGCAAGCCACCCCATATGGGATTATCATGTGATTTTTTGACCTGAAGCATAAATATGCAATATGGGTACTGTTGTTCATGTTTTGACGAATAAATTATCATTATGATAGAGTGGAATATTGTTTTCTTTGGCATCTAGGTATGCTAGGTTTACCTGTCTCATTGATTGGGATAATTAATAGTATATTTATGATAATTTCCTAGCTATGGTTTGAAATTAATTCTTTGAGGTAAAATTATTATTATTTGGGTTATTTAGCCTATTAAGGAACTGTAAATTAGTCGTAATTAATTTAGTTACTCATGGATTAGGTAGAATTTCTATCTTAGGTCTAAAAGTTGCTTATTTGGTATCTTGTTATAAAATTGTTGGACATTTATACCTTTTACTAGGTGTGAGTGATCAAAGAATGTACCATAAGTTGAAGTCCAAAAGATTGGTTGCAATAATTTGAAGACCTGACACTTACCTATGTTTATATACGGACCACATGTAGCACTTGTGTTCCGTATGTGACAAAGGTAAGTATCAGAATTGAATATCCAGAGAGTGCAAGAGCTGAAGGAAAATTTTTGGCACTTACCTATGTCCACATGCAGATAGAATGTAGTACTTGCAGAACGCATATGAGTAAGGTAGGTACTAGAAGTTCACATTCCTGAGATAGAATATTGCAGGAAAAGTTTCTGGAATCTACCTTGGTCTACATAAGGACAACATGAGATACTTGCGGACGCATGTGGCCACCGACCCTTTATGACCTTTTTTGCCCGGGCTTTGTTTTTTAGGATTTTTCATGTACTATAAATACCCTTTATATGTTATTTATTAGAGGTTTTACACTCTTGATACTCACAAAATATTTTTTATCCTGAGATCCATCTTTGGTTTTGGAATTATTTTTTATTGATTTTGGTTGTTAATTAAGTAAAAGTTTTTTATTTTTAAGTTTTTTATTATTATGTTATTGTTGAATATCTTAAAATATGAATTAATTTAATCGGTACACAAGAATGAGCCGCTAATCTCCCTTAGCAAGGGTTATTGTAACCCTTTCTACATAACAAAGTAGAGGAAGTGTTTAATCCTTCTAGAGTATTATTGTTGGATGTATTGGGGCTTCTTTTGCTTTGATTGATTTCTTAATGGGTGCAAAAGTTAGGATCCAGCCCATATTTTCTATGAAACCGAGAGGGAGGAAGAGATTGGAAAAAGGAAATCTTAATGGTTATTTAGGGTCAATCATTAAAATAAGCTTACTTGTACTAGCTTCTTATGCTAGTTAACTCACATCTAATCAATATAAGGCCAAGATTACATAGTGTAATTGGGGTCTAAGGTAAGGGTTATTAAGGAGACACTCTGAATTCATGAGGACATAATTAAATTTACAAAATGGTGCTGAGAGGCGGTTCGTGATACTTATCTTACCAGACTCTACATGCACAATAGTTATATAGCTGGATTGAACATGAAAAGTGTACTGAGTTAGATGCCAAGAGGAATACTACCCTAGAGTTCGTCTATGACTACATTACAGCTAGAGTTAATATTAGTTACTTGTTTGACGTTCTCAATACAAACCTCCATTTACTTTTCCAGTTCTACCTGTTGATTAAAATAGTTAAGAGTCATAATTCCCTGTATTCACTTGGGATTCAACCCGAACCTTTGTTAGTTTTCTATATTTGTCAGCAATCATATAATATTCAGATTGAAGGTGTTGCTTGGACGTGATTCAATTTTGGCCCCTTTGTTGAAGAGTATAGTGTTGAGTTGTGTATTTAAGTTATTGCAGTTAAGGGGTCTTTTTGTTCTTGTTCATTGTTGGGTGTATGTCGGTGTGTGCCTAGTACATAGAGTATAGGTAATACCTTACTTATATTGAATAAAAATCCAAAGAGGATACTACAAACACCTAGTAGGATGACAAAGCTAAAAAGAGATGACATTCTGAAAGGGGTTCGTTATGATGTACACTAGGGGCCTCCCCTCATTCTGAAGGAGCTTAGGATATTGTTTACCAGTCGAAGGAGGTTATTTTTGTAGAAGTTGCTAAGAAGAGGAGGGAAGAAGATGCTTAGCATATAGCTTGAGAGGCAGAGTTATCTATGTAGAGGCAGGAAGCTGATCGCCAAGAAGGACTCGGTGATAATAAGAACAAATTTAGAGGTGGTCGTGCTCAAGTGATTCCAACATATTATTATTTTCAGTCCTATTAGGATGATGAAATGGATCTGGGGTATGTTGCACCGGCAGAAACTGGAGCTATTATTCCTCTTGTTTTCCCAAGGCATTATGTTTGACATAACGAGTGCAATGATTCAACTCTTAAATTAGAAGGATATATTTGCGTATTCTCCTATAGATGATTTAAACATGCATGTTGCAAACTTTATTGGGACCTATAGTTCATACTTAAATCCATGGGTGAATCAGGTTCCCCTTCTCGCTTACAAGAGAAAAATCTTTATGGTTGGGGGAACTTTCAAGAGGATCTATCACTACATGGAATGAGTTGTGCGGGTAATTCTTTAATCGATTCTTTCATCTATCATGGATGGTGTATCTTAAGGATGAGATTTATAATTTTAGATAGTTGCAGTCCGAGTCTATGTATGAGGCTTTTTTCAGGTTCAAGAAGAAGCTGAATATGGTCCCCAACTATCAAATTTCAACAGAGCCCTGACCATCAGTTCCATATCCATGGTAGACACAATCTCTAGTGGATCTTTTATGAGACTACGCAGGGAGGCAACATTAAATGTACTAGGTCAAATCTGACTCTCTAAATTAGTGTGGAAAATTTAGGAGGCTAAGAAGGGATCTGGTACCTATGTTATTAGTGCCTCCTGCGACTAAAAAGTAGTTCATGATTTAATAGCACAAGAAATTACACTACTAAGAACTAATCTAAGGTTATTGGAAAATCAGTTTACAGCAACAAGTTTTAAGAAAGTGAATGTTGTAGGAGCACAGGGTTTAACATCCAAAGCTTATGAATCAGATTTAGAAAAGGAAGAAAAATATATAGATCATCAGTTGGTGGGACTTTAAGCCCAAGGGAAATAAAACAGGGGTCAAAACTATTATGACAGATATAGAGACCATAGTAGGGAGAAAAATGGTGACTAGATGAAAAAGTATGACTACAGCAAAAAGAGAGATAGGCACATTCTACCAGGTAACCAAGATACAGAGTCTAGAATGGAGGTGATGCTTATCAAGCTGGTCAAGGGTCAAGAAAATAAGCAAAACAACATTAAAGGGGTTAAGGCAGACATTTCAGGGTTGACCCACTTCTATCAAGTAGTTAGAGCACCAGTTTGAGCAGATGTCAGCAACACTAAACTAGAGACGGCCAGGTACCCTTCCAAACAACACTGTTCAAAATCCAAAAACTGATGTTCATGTTCTTGATATTGCCTTAAGGAGTTTTAAAACTACTATGGATCCCTTATTACCTACTACGAAAGCACCAAGGCATGATGAAGTTGTTGTTGATGAGGCATCAATTGTAGATTAAAAAATTAAAATGGTTGGTAATTTTAAAATTTGTGAGGATAAATATAAAGGTGAAGTCATTGAGCTGGAAGAGAGAAAAATTCCATGACCACACCCACCTTTTCCTCAAATACTAAAGAAGAAGAGAGAGTAATTAAAGTTAAAGCAGTTTATTTTAATGATAAAAAAGTTGAGTTTGAACATCCCTCTTCTTGAAGCATTGGACCAGATGCCTAGATATGTAGGGTTTATGAATAAATTGGTTACAAAGAAGAAAGAGGCCACTTTTGAGAATATTGGTGGATTGCATCATAGTAGTGCAATCATGAATAAGTGTCTGGTCTAGAAAAATAGTAATCCCAAAGATTTTACTATACCATGCACTATTGGGTCATCCCGTTTTGCCAGAGCCTTGTGGGACTTAGGAGCCAACATAAATTTGATGTTATCTGTTGTATTCAAGAAATTAGGCTTGATCCCTCCTGAATAGAATATGATGCATCTGTTAATGGTTGGATGCATTGTTTAGAGACTTGTGGGAGTTTCTTTCTATTCGATTGTAATAGCATACAACTTCATCTTTACGGTAGACTTTGTCATTCTTGACTTTGAGGTTGATGCCAAAATTCCCATCATATTAGGGAGACCATTTATGGACACAAGTATGGTGATAGTTCACATGGACAAGTGGGAAATGAAGTTCAGAGTCAATGGCATGTAGGTCACATTCAACATCCAAAAAATAATAAAGCAGCGTACCGATATGAGAGTGGTGTTGGTGATAGACTGTATTGATAACCCAGGAGGGTATTCCTATACATATCTTGATGAATTATAAGTAATTAAGATACCACGTTGTATTGCGATGTTCAATAAAGCATTGATTGGGAGGCAACCCATGGGAGTGTTAGTAAAATATAAGTAACCAGCATAGCCACATCGTGTCGCGGCACTAAATCAGGTGTTGGGTGGGAGGTAACCTACTATTTTACTATTCATTTGTGTCTTTTTCTTTTATAGATTTATAGCTTATGGACTTACTCAGAATACGGTAGGATTGCTACATTCATAATTTTCTAGGTAAGGGGACTTTGTGACCAACTCATCAGGGTCACAAGTCCCACTCGGGCAAGGTAATGTTGAAATATACTTAAAAAGATGAAATTTTTAGGATATTAATGGAAAATTTGGACTTTGATGCATAACCCCACTTATAGAGTCATAAATAAAAGTTACAAAACTATAAGTACCAGAGTAAGCATCGAAATGTGAAGTCTAGAGAGCAAGTAATTGGGAAGATAATTATGGCCCACTTATGGTCTGCACATATTGTTTGCATGTACTAGATACAGCCCGCATGTACTACATGCGAGCCGCATGTGGAAAAAGCAAGTGGCCAAGTTGTGGGCCATAATTTTATTTAATATTTTAGGCCCACCCATGAATACATAAGACCTAATCTTCCCCCCTCTTGCTAGTTAAGTATATTTTAACTCATTCAAATCCATGAAATTTCATTATTTCTCTTAGAATTTAAACTTTCCTTTCAAATTATAAACTTCTCCCACACTGAGAAAAAAGATAAATTGGAACTTTTTTGTGGTACCAACTTGATCCAAAGTGCTATACACATGTTCTAACTACAAGTTTACTTCAATTATTTATAGTGCATTTCTATTTTTTCTTCTAAAAGGTAATATTTTTGGGCTCCTACTTGTAATACTATGTGATGAAATTGAGAACAAGTAGTTGGTATGTGTATTTTGATGCAATATATATCGTAACCAAAAAAATTCATTAATTAGGAGTCTTAACTTATACTAAAACATTAATGTAGGGCATAATTCTGGGATAAACCCTAAAATTATGCCTTACCCGAATATGGTACTTTAAGAAGTCGAGGAATACTAAGAGTTTGGCATGTTAGTGATAGTGATAAATATGATTATTGATAAAGTGCATGCACATTGAAATGTTTGGGATAGCATTAAAGTGTAGGGATGTAAAAAGTAAATAAAAATTCATAGTTAATAAATTTTGGGTTTTTCTTCGAATTTTGCAATCCTTCATTTTGTGTTAAAAACTAACACTTGGTTTTCAGTTACAAATGGAACCCAAAATTGCAAAGATGAAGTTTTTTAAATCAAGGAGATAGGATGAATCCATCGATCCTAGTGGTTTAATGGAGGAGTACCCTATACATAGAGTAGGGTCGTTGCGTCCGGTGGCACATGCAGAGTGACAATAGGTCAGGTGTGCTAGGTACCAAAAATTATTATTTTTTTCTCCATGGGAATCAAACTGCCTGAGCACTCATACTGGGGTAGAAGGCCAGCCTTTACCTAGCCTAGATCTTGAAATGAGCTATTCAGGATGTCCAAGCTGCCTCGACAGCTCTAGGTCGATCAAGGATAAAGTAGGCCTAGCGATCACCCCCATATACTCGCTGAGCGATAATGATGATGATTTTAAGGCATATTCTGAGCTAATTCCACATTGTGCTTCTCAGGATCACTATTCTAAAAAGGGCTCCCAGGATGTATCTAAGGCTGTAAATCAGGAGGAGATATCAGTGGTACCCCAATCTGAGTAGGGTACATGTCAGGATTCCCATGATGTGCCAATTATAGATTAGGAGGAACCAGGATAGTAGGGACAGAGTTCCACCCCTACACATACCTCGGAGGTACCTCTTATGGAGGATAACTCGAGGTAGGGTATGGAGGAAATATAGATGATATTTGATATAGACAGTCGTATTTTGGAAATCGGCTTACCTAAGAGGCTCATTTTTTAGAAGAAAAAGATTGAACTATCTGAGTTAAGCAGAATACCATAGTTGCAAGAAGCCTTTAATAGTTATCAGTTGGAGTGGATGACTAGACCACTCATTTCTTACAGCCCCACTTTGGTGTGAGAGTTTTATGCATCATATCGTGCCACCGTAGTTCTTTTGATATGCAGATCTATAGGCTTGATAAGACATATAGAGTAGACATAGCTTGAGAAAACCATTGTCATAGGTTCAGGTTTAATATTACAACAACGGCTATTTGGTGAGTTCTCTTTGGTCAAGACTATATTGCCCCAACATCCACGATGGAATATGACTACCAATTGAGGTTCGCTTGTGTCAGACATAATATGTAGGCGACTGAGTATAGACATAATAGATTTGAGATGACTAGGTGGATCACTTTCTACATTTCACCTCTGGGTGATGAGACCCCTTAGATCGATGGATAGGGCATGATAAAAAAGGCATTATTAACTTTTGCTGCTAAGTTTTTATGGTTAATCATCAAATATAGATTGTGCTTGTCTACTTTAGAAAATGTATTGACTTGGGAGGGAGTTGACTTGATTTCTTGTATGATTGTTGAGTATCATATTGACTTTGTTGCCATCCTCTGGAATGAGATTCATGATTTTAGGAGAGCTTTAAGTAGTTAGGTAAGTTTTCATATTTTTGATTAATTTTTGAGAAAAATGATACCCCAAAAAATTTTAGAACTGTGTGAATGTATATATGAGTGAACATTATGGGTGGTTATGGCATTAGGATTAGGGAAAAAATAATTATTTTCTAACAAATGAATGAACCTGATAGGTAGTAACTTGCAATATTGATTTGTGCCATGTGTGTGAGAGATTCTACTTAGTTACCTTTGCGTATTAAATCCAGAATTTCCTTGGTTAGTCTTGCCTAGGTTGAAGGATAGTTGGTTAGGTAAGGACCATAACCTATTTTTCTTGTTGGTCCACTTTTAGCCAAAATAACCTCCCATGTGTAAATTGTGTCTCGTGATCCTTATATTTGAGCCTTATAGATTTCGTTTTTTTACACCTTTCACTTTCTCATTTCTTTTGAAATAAACTATTATGGCCTGTTCTTCCTTTGACATTGTGCAACTGACCTCAGGCGAATCACCTAATTATGTGTGGCTATAAAAGGGGTGTGTGATGTAAAGTGGGTATGTAGAAGGATAAAATAAGAAAAAATATAGTAAGGCTGGGTGTGGTCTAATAAGAAAAAAAAGTAAGGAAAATAAAAATTGGGAAAAATTGAAAAAGAAAGAAGAAAGACCACACACAACCTGAATGTGTAATAAAAAATAAAAAGAGAGAAATAAGGGTGGAATGAAAAGGAAAAAAATAGGTAAGTGTGGACCCCAAGATTCATTGTATTACCAAGTAGGCTCAGTCACTTGATATATCCATGTGTACAATACTGGATCCAGACCTACATTACTAGCCAAATAAAGTCCTATGGTATCCTAACTTGACAATTTGAAAACTAAAGTAAAGAAAATAAGGGTAAGTCTGTCGTATTTGATTTACCTTGAATGGAACTTCTCTTTTTAGTGTGAGTATCTCTTGACCATCCCTTCATTGACATGCGTTATTTCATATGAGTCGATGGGAATTCTTTATTGTGAGGGCACAAAAGTCACATTGCTAGCTACATATTTTTTTGGTAGTGTAACTTGTATTTACATGCATGATTGTCTATTGCTAGTGGCATACCTTTTTCCCATTGTGTCACATTATTGAGCTTCATGGTTATACACAGTTGGTTTTGAAAGGATAAGATAGGAGAGGGTATTGTGGTTTGAGCTTATAGTGTAAACTGACTTCTTTTGATAGCTTAGATTATACTAGTTAAGCATCATGTTTAGTTTTATTTTATTGTGTATTTTGATGACTTGGAACTTACAAATGTCCACATGCGGACCGCATGTAGCACTTATGGTCCGTATGTGATAAAGGTAAGTATCAGAATTGAAGATCCAGAGAGTGCAAGCGCTGAAGAAAAATTTCTTTCACTTACCTATGACTACATATGGATCTCATGTAGTATTTACGGACCATATATGGGTAAGGTAAGCACTAGAAGTCCAAATTCAAGTGATTGAACAGTCCAGGAAAAGTTTCAGGAACCTACCTAGGTCTACTTGTGGACCTCATGTGGTACTTACGGACCGCATGTGGCCCAAGTAAGTGGCCACCGACCATTTTTGCCCTTTTTCACCCAAGCTTTAATTTTTAGGGTTTCCTCACATACTATAAATATCCCTTTATGTTTTTTTTAGTAAAGGTTACACACACTTGATACTCACAAACATATATTTGATTTTGTGATCCATCTTTAGTCTTGTAATTAATTTTTATTGATTTTGGTCGTTAATTAAGTTAAAGTTTAGGGTTTTTCAATTGTTGATTATTGTGTGATTGTTAAATTTCTTCAAATATGAATTCTTTTAATCCTTACACAAGCATTAGCGGCTAATCTCCATTAGCTAGGGTTTTCGCAATCCTTGCTACATAACAAAGTATGGAAAGTAGCACATGTTAGGATCCAACCTGTATTCACTATGAAATTGAGATGGAGGTAGAGATTAGGAATAGGAAATCACAATGGTGATTTGGTGTTAATTGTCGAAATAATCTTTCTTGTACTATCTTTTCAAGCTAACTAACTCCCATCTAATTAACTTGAGATTGAGAGAAGATAGTTGTAATTGGATAAAAGGTAAGGGTTAATAATACAACACTTTGAGAGTGAAAAGAGATGAGTGAAATTTACCAAATGGTGCCGAGAGGCGATTGGTGATAACTATCTTACAAGACTCTACATGCACAAAAGTTATACTTGGATTTAACATGAGAATATTACTTAGTTAGAATCCAGGGAGAAAATTTCCCTAGTGTTCATCTATTACTGAATTACAACAAGAGTTGATATTAGTTACTTCTTTGATATTGTCCCCACAAACCTCCCAAATACTTTTCTAGTTTTGCCCATTGATTAAAATAGTTAAGAGCCTTAATTCCACATATTCTCTTAAGATTCAACCCCAACCATTATTCGGTTACTATATTTGACATTGATTGGATATTATTTAGAATGAAGGTGTAGCTTTGGTATAATCATGTATGTAAAAAAATGATCTATGTAAGGGTTTTATGTTATATAACTGCTTTATCTCCCTTTATGCATGATCGTAGTTATCCTTGTTGAGCCTTTAGCCTTCTTTTAGACTCATATGTTATTTATCTCTTTTTTGAGTTGACCTTAATTTGATCCCAAACTCCTGAGTTGTTTAGTCAGAAAATAAGAGATTAAGGAGAGTAGAACTAACGGATCAAAAAGTTAAAGTGAAGCCCCAACATAATAGATATTGGTATGATGAAATGTCTATGTGTCATTGGTGTGAGTTATTGAAAAGAAACCAAAAAGGAATGAATAAGAATAAAATTGAGAAACATGGATCATGTGTTAATTGAAATACTCCCTGCTTTAGATGCGTAAGATAATTTAAAGAAAAGAGGAGAAAAATTGTTAAATGAAAGTGGTGGAAAATAGATTGGTCGAAAATGAGTGTAATGATAGTGTGATGTATTAAAGCGCTTAGGGAAGATAGTCACTATTTCTCCCCAAAATAATTTTGACATAACCCAACCCGGGGCATTGTCATAATGGGTGTCCCAAGTCCGACCGAGATCATAGACCACCCCTTTTGCCCAACCCAACCTCTAGTCATCTGCCTTGAATTGGCTAAATTTCAAGCATATAACAAGGTAACATAACTATCTAAATTACAGACTCTAGAATAGTTCTATTACTGAGATCAAACAAATCGAGTCCAACCAAAATCCAAACCATAACAATATGATTTCAGTAATAATTTTATATAATCCCAAAATAAAGAGGATAGAACAGTGAGAAATTTAGTCCTATGGTATAAGCCCCTATAATAATGCCAATTACAAGGATGACACCAATACCGATCCCTCACAAACAGACCAATAATAGTTCTATAAAAGCCTCTAACTAAAAGATTACCAAAATCCAGTTGGGATATGCCCCCAACCATAGAAAAATACAATATCCATAAATGAACCAAAGAATCAAATAACATCCATGAAATGTAGCGTTCCTGAAATATGGAATCTCAACACTTCAATCTGTTAGCTAGTCCTGAATGTCCAATAGCTAAGCATGAGGAGTAGAACACCGGTTCCTACATCACGTAGGGATACATCCACCAAAATATGGGTTAGCGGTTGAACGCTATCATGAACTAAGGACAAGGATAAAATAATGCCAATCAGTAAAACCAAGTAAGCCAACCAACTATATGCATACAAACCATATATATATGTGTGTGTGTATATATATATAACCATGCCAGGAAATGGAATTAGTTTTAGCATGATTTTAATACAATTTACCTAGGTATGTGTTGCTTAACCATCTTTAACCATCCAGGGGTTGTATGGGTCCAGTGTAACCGCCTGAATGGGCCCCGATACATGTAGCCACATGAACCAGAGATACCATTAGAGTAGGGTATTCCTAAGTACCCTTAACCTCCATGATACATATGTACAGTGTACTTAGAGGGTTCTCATGTACCTCATAGTATCATATAAGGTAGCCATGAGATACCCCTTATTTCGGAAAACATGATTTTCCAGTGTTCATCCATTCGACTCCCACCTCCATAGTTCGCTATCACACCCCATCATTATTGTCCAATTAAAACTATTTCCAACCAACCAAACCATTGTTATTAACCAAGGCTATACATAGTAGTATCGTCATACCGATTATAACTTTCATGTATTGCCCTTAGCCAAACCTTTTTAAGATCAAGGGAGTCCCATGTTACCATAGATCACATTACTAATTAACTTGGGGGAGTCCTATGTACCCCACAAGTGTGCCATTATTATGATTACTTGGGGGATTCCATTGTACCCCAAAAAAATTATTGTTTGACCAAAACCATTCCATTTTTACAATTCCAAACCATTTAACTATTTAGGGTTCCATTACCAAGATTAAATCATTCATAAGTTCCACTAAATTCCAACAATATAGTGAAAACAATCTCATAGGCATTTTATCAAACATATTAGGGGCATAGTATTTCCAAAACAAAATCCTATTACAAAATAACCATTCCCATCAACAAATTTTCAAAAACCATCCATAAAGCATATAAAAGCATAGTTAAAACATGGGAAGACCATAACCAAGCATTTATAACCAAAACCACCCAATTATATTTGAAAATCCAAAACCATACAATAATTAAATCATGAAAACATTGTATAAAACCATGCCTTTCATTTGAACTAACAATGAGGGAAGCGAACATGACTTAAACAAAGAAAATAATGAAGCGAAATCACCAACACAAGCCCCAAATTAATCTTTCAGATGAAACCCTAGCCTTCCTCTACCCACAAACCTTTCAGAGAATTGTAGAGTGTTTCAAAGAAGTGTTTATAAGTGTTAACGAATAGACTAATAGTGCAAATAACCATCCAATAGGAATATAAAACGTGGAGCCTTATTAGGTTACCTGGGGAAATATCCATATTGCCCTCACTTAAACTCCAAAAAATCCCGTCAGGTGGATACGACTATCCATACCAGTCTTACCCTCCAACACAAGTGGTTATCCAAGGCCATCTCCCTTGGACCCAACAATGTCTAAAGTACGACTCAACACAAACTTTGTCGAATCAAAGTATACAACTAGAACCTATGATCCGTAATTATGGAAGAATAGAATTCCAAGAGGATTGAACATTGTTTTCCAATTGAGTCTATGGTACGACTCGTACCTAGTTTTCAACTCTTAGTGAGCCACTCGTACTCACATCCAACTTAAGTTACCAAGCCTAAGATTAAATAAAGTTACTAAACAACTCGTATCCACCGATACGACTCGCACCACCCAATTCGTACCCATTCTAGAAACCAAATCAAACCCACCAACCAACACTAGTCAACATAGGACTAACCCATACTACTTATATTCTAGTGTAAGAGACATTTCCCTTACTCGTATTCTGTCCAGAGACTAGAAATCCAGGAAATTTTCAAAGGTTCAGGAACCTAGGCACCTAGGGTGTTTCAATCTCCCCCACTAAGAACATTCATCCCCGAATGGCAGATAAGGTAGGGTAACTACAAGCATAATTCATTTGCATTATCAAATATCAATCAAACCTTTAGCCAAGTTAGGAAACACAAATGCAAAGATATAATCTATCCTTTAACAAAATTAGAAAATAATTATGTGTTAGAGAACTCATACCTTCTACAAGAACCCTAAAAGCAGAAAACAAAAGTGGATACTTGGAATTTATGTCCTCCTCCTCTTCCATGTAGCCTCTTCCACATTGTGGTTTTTTCATAGAACCTTAATCGAGGCCATATTCTTTGTCCGCGACGAACAAACTTGTTAACCCAGTATCTCAATTTGGACCTTTTCATGAGACAGGGAATCCTAGATACCAAACCCTTCCAAATGAACAAACCAAGAATGATCACCAAGACACTTCCTCAACGTGGAGACATGAAATACCAGATGAATGGAGCTCAAACTAGAAGGCAACTCTAATTCATATGCAACATTACCAAACCTCTGCAATATCACAAAGGACCAATAAAATTAGGGATTGAGCTTCCCTTTCTTACCAAACCATAGTACAACTTTCATGGATATACCTTTAGGAACACCTTATCCCAAACTTCAAATTCCAAGTCTCTACTCCTTACATTCGTATAGGACATTTGGCGACTTTGGGAAGCCTAAAGCCTATCCCAAATTACCTTTACCTTTTCCTTAGCTTGATAGACCAAATCTAGACCAAACATGTCTGCCTCATAAAGCTCAAACTAACAAATAGGAGATCTATACCTTCTACCATACAATGCATCAAAAGGGGCCATCCCAATAATAGAATGCTAGCTATTTTTGTAAGAAAACTCTACCAAAGGTAGATGCTCAACCCAATTGCCACCATAATCAATCACACATGCCCGAAGCATATCCTTCAATGTATAGATAGTCCTTTTTGTTTGCCTATATGTCTGAGGATGAAAAGCAGTACTTAGACTCACCTTAGTACCCAATCCCTTCTAAAAAGACCGCTAGCAATGAGATGAAAATTTCATACCAATATCATATATAATTGAAATAGGTACCCTATGCAGCTTTACTATTATATGAAAATACAACTTTGCATAATCCTCCACCTGAAAGGTATTCCTCACTGGCAAGAAGTGAGCAGACTTCGTCATCCTATACATGATGACCAAAATTGAATCAAATTGGTTCTACCATAGAGGATGACCGGTAACGAAATCCATATTTATAATCTCCCATATCTACTCGGGCAAAATCAATTTCTTGATACAATTCTCCAGGCCTTATGTACTCAACATTAAATTGTTCACATACCATTCACTTAGCTACAAAATCAACCACATCCCTTTTCATACATTTCCGCCAATATATCTCTTAGAGATCATGATACATCTTTGTCGAACCGAGATGAACAATAAAGAATGATTTATACGCCTTATCCATAATCCTTTGTCGCAACCTATCAACGTCAAGAACAAACAACCTCCCTTGGTATTGTAAAGTACCATCACCACTTATCTTGAAAACCATTACTTTTTTCCCACCAACTTCATTCTTGATTTTCTTAAGATATGATCTAGCACTTGCCTTTTCTTAATCTTTGAACCAAGAGATGATCAAACCTCTTTCTGTACCAATACACTATCATCCTTAGAGTCCGAGAGAGGAACTCTAAGATTAGCCAAGCGGTGAATATCCTTCACTAATTCATGTTTCTCCTTATCTAGATGAGCTAAACTTCCAAAGGATTACCTACTAAGAGCATCACCAATAACATTAGCCTTACCTATAAGGTAGTGAAGACTAATATCATCGTCTTTGAGAAGCTCAAACCATTTCCTCATCGGAGAATAAACTCCTTATGAGTGAATATATTCTCTAGACTCTTATGATCAGAATAGATCTGTAGTGCATTACATACAAATAATGTCGCCATATTTTTAAAGAAAAACCCACAACCAACAACTCAAAATCATGAGTAGGATAATTCCTCTCATTCACCTTCAACTGCCTAGAAGCATAGGCAATGACCTTCCTATGTTGCATCAAAACACAACCAAGTCCCACCCTAAATGTATCACAATAAACCATAAACCCCTCAGTGTCTTCAGGCAAAGTCAAAATTAGAGCTGAAGTTAACTTATCCTTAAGCTTCTCAAAACTTCATTCACACATCTCTAACTAAGAAAACATTATTTTTTTTCTGATTTAACATAGTCAAAAGAGTAGCAATCAAAGAAAAAGTTTTCAAAAACTACCTATAATTCCCAACAAAACCCAAGAAACTGTGAATGTTAGTTGGAGCCATTGGTCTAGGCCACCTTTCAACCACAACCACCTTATGAGGATCCACCATGATCCCCTCACTAGAAATAATATGACCCAAGAAAGTTACAACATTCATTAAAAACTTACACTTAGAGAACTTTTAATAAAATTATTCTTCATTCAAGGTCTGTAACATAGCCCGTAGGTGATTAGCATGATCCACCTCACTCTTAGAATACACCAAGATGTCATTAATGAACATAATGGAAAAAAGATCCAAGCATTTCTTGAAATCCCTATTCATAAAATAGATAAATATTATCAGGGAATTAGTCAAATAGAATGACATAACCAAGAACTCAAAGTGCCCATATCGAGTATGAAAAGTTGTCTTAGGGATATCCTCCTCCCTAATCATAAACTGATGGTACCCAGACCAAAGGTCTATCTTATAAAAGAACTTGGCACCTTGAAACTGATCAAATAAGTCATCAATCCTTAGAAGAGGATACTTGTTCTGAATCATTACCTTGTTTAACTATCGATAGTCAATGACCATTCGAAGGGAACCATCCTTCTTGCGCACGAACAACACTAGTGCACCTCATGGGGATACACTAGGACTAATAAACCCATTATCTATAAGATCCTTAAATTGCTTCTCGAGTTTCCTCATCTCAGCTGGAGCTAATCTATAAGGAGGAATACATATTGGACAAGTGTCCGAGACCAAATCAATAACAAACTCGATTTCCTTATCCGGCAGAAAATGAGGAATATTATCCAGAAAAACCTTAGAAAACTTATTTAACACAAGAACTAAGGGAAAAGAAAGACTCTCTGAGTTAGAATTTTTAACCTTGACCAAGTGATAAATACACCCTTTGAAGATTAATCTTTGAGCTCTAAGATAAGAAATAAACCTCCATCTAGAAGAGAGGGAACCACCCTCCCACTTTATAACTAGTTCATAGGGAAACATGAGGACAACTTTGTGGGTCCGATAATCTAAGGACACGTAATAAGAGTGTAATGAATCAATCCCTAGAATAACATCAAAATCCACCATATCCAGTTCAAATAGAACAATATAGGTCTACTTGCTACTAATATATACCACAAACCCCCTATAGGCTCTTTTAGCAATAACTGAGTCACCTATTAGGGTAGAAAAAAAAGGATCCAAAATAGCCTCAAGATCAAAACCAAAACATACATCCACATATGGGTTCACACGGGAAAGAGTGGACCCAAGATCAAGAAGACAATACATATCCAGAGAGAAGAGTTGTAACGTACCAGTCATGACATTAGGTGATGCCTTAAATTCCTGTCATGATAAAAAAGTATACAACCTATTCCGTTTTGTCTCAATACAGAAACAGGAGTAGACACCGAAGCCTCACCACTAGGTGCAGAAGCAGAACATGAAGTAATAGGATCTTTGAATGCTCCCGAATCACCCTTACCTACTGAATAGTTTTTAAGAATATGGCCTTACTGACCACATTTAAAATATTTTTCCCTTCCTACATCACAAAATCCCCCATGAAGATTACCACAAAATCGGTAAGGAGGACTCGAAGAAGCCGACTCTGCCCCACTTACTAAGATTGGGCACCTTGTGCTAAAAAAGTATAACCACCTTGCTGATGCTTGTCACTTGAATTCTTCGGGTAAGGAGCACTAGTAGAAGAGAATGAACAAGAACTCCCCCACTTCTTTGGCTATTTTCCATCATCTCGACCACCATGCTGCTGAGAACCACCCTGTTCAGAGATCCTGTTCCTCTTACCCTACCTTTCTTCATACTCTGCCTATTTTATTTTTTCATCCTTTATTTATTGTATATAAGCAACTAACATAAAATTGTCCATATCTTAAATCAGTAAAGCAGTCTTGCTTTCAAGGATCAAATCCTGAGATAGCCCAAAAGTGAACTTTCTATTCCTCGCCCTTATATCATCCACCAAATCTGAAGCATACCTTGACAGCTAATAAAAATTTCAATGTGTACTCCGTGGTAGTCATTTTACCCTTTTGAAGATTCATAAATACCTCCATCTTCTCTTCCCTTTGGTTCTTAGTAAAGAAGCGATCAAAAAAAGCATTAAAAAAAGCGTCCCATATGAAAAACTCCTCAACCTCACCACTATCCCTATCACACTCCTTGTGCCATTGGTACACAACATCTTTGAACTAATAATATACAAAATTCACCCTTTCAACATTAGTGTCCTGCATCACTCTAAATATCTTCTCTATTTTATCCAAGAAAGCCTAAGGATCCTTCTCGACCTTCACACTTGTAATAGTAGGAGAATTCATCTTTAATAACTAGCCACCCTTATGGCCTCATAAAATAGAAAACTAGATGTATCCCGATCAACTCGAGCAGCAACCAACTGAGCAATAGTATGAAATGATTGATGGAATTATGTATTAGTCGCTTCACCTTAAGAAGTACTAGTAGAAACCGGAGGAATTCCAGAACAATCAGGATAGGACCTTGAGATCGAGTGCAAACTCCAGGTGTATGTCATACTCCATAAACATTATTCCCGGATGGGACAGAAGGATTTTCTTGTGTTCTAGATCGACGAGGCATAATCTGAAAAGCAAACAAACAAGGATTATAGGAAATTCCAGGACTTAGACTGCTGCTTGAAAATAGAATAAAAAGAAAGTAAAACATTCATAAATGTGTTATAGACTCTTTTTTATTAGTGTGGCACGTTACACACCCCTTATAGTGACTCTACTAGACATTTCTTTGAGTAATCTTAATTGACCATGAACTTAAAGCTCTGATACCTACTTGACATGACACGACCTGGGTCCTTGTCGTAATAGGCTTCCCGAGTTTGACAAAGACCAAAGACCACCCCTGTTGCAAAAACCTAACCTCCAACCGCCTTCCCTGAGGTTGCTAAATTTAGAGCATATAACAATATAGTGTAACTGGCTAAATTATAGACTCTGGGATAGTTCTATTACAAAGACCGACCTAATCGAGTCTAGCAGTCTGAGCCCAACCATTAGTTAAACCATCCAAACCATAACCATATGAGTTCCATAATAATTATATGTTATCCTAAAATAAAAGAGGATGGAAAAGTGAGAAATTTAGTCCTATGGTATTAACCCCAATACCAATTCAAATACCAAGGCTTACACCAATCCCGATTCCGCCTATACTAACCCATAGTAGTTCCACAAAAGCCACTGAACAAAAGAATACCAAAATATTATTAGGATATGCCCCCAACCATATCCAAAACCAATATCCATAAATAAACCAAAGTATAAAATAAAATCCATGAATTAAAGCCTTCCAGAAATATAGAAGCTTACTACTTCAATCTAGTAGCTGATCTGGAATTTCCGGTAGCTAAGCAAGAGGAGTATAATGGTCTGTTCCTGTATTGGATAGGGATACAACTGCCCAAATATGGGTTAGCGGGTGAATGCTAGCATGAAATCAGAATAAAGATAAAATAATGTCAACCTGAAACAACAAATAAACCAACCATATGCATACAAACCATACAAATATATATATAACCATGCATGGAAAGGTAACCGAGTTTAGCATGCATTTAAAACCATTTACATGGGTATGAGTAGCTTAACCGTCCTTAACCACCCATGGGATATATGGGTCTAATGTAACAACCTGAACGGGCCCTGATATGTGTAGCTACACGGATTGGTGATATCAGTAGAGTAGGAGATTCCCTAGTACCCTTACCATCCATGATACATATGTACAGTGTACTCAGAGGATTCCCATGTGCCTCATAGTATCATATAATATCACCATGACCTACCCCTTATGTCGGCAAATATGATTTTACAGTGTTTGTTCATTGAACTCCCACCTTCACTATTAGCTATCACACCCTGCCATTATTACCCAATTAAAACCATTTCGAACCAACCAAACCCTTGCTATTAATCGAGGCTATACATAGTGGTATCGTCATACAATCTATAACTTGTAAGTATTGACCTTAGACAATCCTTTTTACAACAAGGGAGTCCCATGTACCCATAGATCACATTACCAATTAACTTGGGGAGTCCCATGTGCCCCATAAGTGTTCCATTAATATGATTACTTAGGAGATTCTATTGTACCCCATAAGAATGATATTTAAACCAAGACTATTCCATTATGAAAATTCCAAACTATTTAACCATTTAGGGTTCAATTACTAAGTTTATACAATGCATAAGTTCCATTAAAAACAAACAATTTAGTGAAAACATTCCCATAGGCATTTTATGAAACTTATTCGGGCCATAGTATTTCAAAAAACAAATCCAGTTACCAAATAACCATTCCCATGCAACCATTAATCCAAAACAACCATTAAAGAATATAAAAGAATAGTTAAAACATGGGAAACCATAACCAAGCATTTATAACCAAAACACCCAATTTATATTTGAAAATCCAAAACCATACAATAATCAAATAATGAAAACATTGTATAAAATCCTGCCTTTAGTTATAATAAATAATGAGGGTAGATAACATGCCTTAAACCAAGAAGATGATGGAGACAAATCACCAACACAAGCTCCAAATTAATCCTTAAGATGAAATCCTAGCCTTCCTTTACATAAAATCCTTAGAGAGAATTGTAAAGTGTTTAAGAGAAGTTTAAAAATATTAATGAATTGAATAATAGGGCAAATAACCTCCTATTAGGAATAAAAGTAGTGAGGCTTTCTTAGGATAAGTGGGGAAAAATCTAGATTGTCCTAAATTAAACTCCTAAAGATCCGGTCAGGTGGGTCCGACTATCCCTACCAGTCGTATCCTCTAATACTAGTTGTACCCACCACTTATACCCAAGGCCAACAACCTTGGACCCAACACTATCTAAGGTACGAATTATCCTAAACTATGTCATATCAAAGTAAATGACTAGAACTCATGAATCGTACCCTTGGAAGAATAAAATCCCTAGAGAATTGAACACTGCCCACCATACGAGTCCATCATACGACTCATACCCTATCTTATGGATCTTGGAGATCCTTTTGTACTGAGATCTAACTTAAGTTATGAAGTATAAAATTTAATAAAGTAACCAAATAACATGTATCCACCGATACAACTCATACTACCCAAGTGTACCCATTTCAGGTTCAAATCTAACACACCAACCAACACTAGACAGTCTATGACTAACCCATACAAATTTTATCCTAGTGTACTTGTCATTTACCCTAGTCATATCCTTTCTAAACACCAGTAATCTAGGGAATTTTTTTAGGTTCAATAACTCAAAAACCTAAGGTGTTTCAGGTTCCTACCCGTCCCTTAGCCTACATTATAGATCATTAAATTCCTATTTGATCTTAAGTCTTATGATTCTTATATTAGTGGAGTATTACACTAAGGTCAAGTCGATGGGTCATTCTATGTGCAAGTGAATTCCTTGAGAGAGTGAGAAAAATCTTATCTTTACACCAAATATTGTGTTAAATTGTATGGTTGTGAACGATATTGGGTCACTCTCTAATAGAGAAGGGAATATCTATAATGGCTGATAAAAATTACATATGATATCTTTTTTGGGTAGTGTGCATGATTTTACTAATATTAAAGATTTAATTCTAGAGTTTAGGAGGTTTTGAATGACCATTCATACATTTAAGTAACATGCCTAATGTAAGAATTGTTTCTCATATTAGGTGTGTGGTCCTATATTAAGTATCTTCTATGATTAGTGGACATTAAAGACTCATGCGTGAGCATAAAGTATAGTGTTTTTTGGGGATGAACAAAGCTTTGAGTGTGGAGTTGTGATCTTAGGCCCATTTATATGCCCAAGGCCCATAGCTTGCCTATACTTTAACCTAGTTAGGAGAAAAATTTATCTTTTATAGGTGGTTATTTTCTACATATAATGTAAATAAGATAACTGATGTGATTAGTATTATTGAAGGAGAGAATGAGGCATATGGAGACATAAGATGACTATAAATTGAAAATAACGTGGGACATGAGCAAGATAATGAAAAATGAATTCTTTCAGGAAGGGCATGTACTGCTCCCATTGGGACTGCGCGATGGCCATCCTTTGAACCACTTGAGGTCATCTGATAAATCTTGCAGCGCAGGGGTGGTATCCGAGTCATCCATCTCTTTTAATTTTTACTATGTTCAAGGGATTGGGATTAATTTTACAAAATATTTATAAATATCATGGGCATATTTTTTAGAGAATTCATGTATTATTTTGGAATGGTTAAAAAGGCTAAAGGTTTCTCATTAGGGATCATCTTCTATGAACTCTTCTAGACTTATTTCTTTGGTATGAACTAAATTACCTTTGTAAGTTTGTTTCAAAGTATGAGTGACTAAAAACCCTTGTTCTAGTTTTACAACTATAATATGATTTTTTAATATTTGATTTGAATGAATGGAGTTTATTTCTCATTTAATTATACTTATCTTCTTGAATGCACAATTTTAGTGTTTGTCTAACAATAGAATAAATGTATAACTATTGTATTAATTGACCATGAGAATGTGAGAATAGGACAAAGAACATAAGTAATAAGATCATCTCTTACTAAAGAAAAGGTTGATTTGCAACTAGGATAGAAAATATATCTAGTTTACCTTATTTTGTTACAAATGGGATGAAAATGTAAATATATTTGAATTAGAAACTCACATCTCTTCTCAGCAAAGTAGTTGGGAGACTAGTTTGAATAAGATATTAGAGGATTACCATTCCCTCATGTATGCTTAACTCCAAGCCTAAAATCCAAGAAATAAAGTTCATTAAGCAAGAAAATGCTAAACATCATTGTGATACATGTTGCAACCCTAGAATATATCTAATAACTAGCTATAAGTTTGTTAAAAATCATAATTGTCATTTTTTAAACTTTCATATATTATTAGAAAGGAATAAATCTTATAAATCCTTTGATACAACAAATCTTTTGTCTGAAATACTATTAGAAATTAAACTAAGTGAATTGCTAAGAACATATGTTCATATTGTTTTGACATCCATCTCTCTAGTAGCCATTATATTACTTGCTAGACTGCGTACCATTGTTTGTACAATAGGCTGCAATAGGTGTCTCAGCTACTGAGATCTCTATGTCTGAAGTTAGTCCTATTTTCTCCTCATAATAAATGGCCATGGAACCGTAGATACATATACACAGGTTCCAGCCAATTAATACCAATTAGTTTGCTAGAGCAACTTTAAAGGAAACTAGTGTTTCATGATGCATAGATTCAAAATTTAAATGTAAAGGTAAAACCCTATATAGTTGATGAGATCAAGGAAGTAGTGTGGGTAGTACAGACCTGCTTTGATATATTTGAGAGTTGAATCTTAACTTCAGTTGATGTTATCTAGGCTTCAAACATGGTAACCCATACTAAATACATAAGCACTATGAACGAAGTAGTCTGGAGTCTTACTAAGAGGACCATGACAGTTGTACCTCCTCTACCACCAAATATGTCGTCACTAGCGGATCTTGTGGTGAACATTATCTCTATGATCTAAAAATTCTATTCTAAGCATTAGAAGATTAAGGGTGATGATACAAACTTAGATAAGGTTTTTGGGGACTTACAGTATCAGAGAAAGAGGTCCCTAAAATGAAGTTGAGAAAAGAGGAAGGAAAAGAGTTGAAAGATAAAGAGAATGATAGTAAAAATATGATCCACAAACCTCTAAGGTATTTTTTTTGGAGGAAGTTGCGTTACCACTAACAGCTTAGGTGGTAAATAAGGATTTGTGGATTACACAAACTACCACCATTTTTGAGACATTAAGTGCACCGACCTCCACTAGGGACCACATAGCTGAGAGGTCCCCAGCCATAAGTGAGTGGGGAGTAGAGGAGTTACATCACAAAACTCCACTAATTAGAGTAATATAGTAATGTAATGCACTCCAATTATGTATTTTATCCTGGGTTTTATTTCCATGAGGTTGTGCAATGGGGAGATTGCATAATTTCTAAATTAGGGTTGGGGTATACCACAACTTACCATTTTTAGTTGCATATTTCATTTCCCTCACCTGCACTATCATAGTTAGAATCGATATGTTTAGGTTTTATATTTGGTTTTTATGTCTTTTAGATGTTTTATGTGTAACGTAGAGTAAATTAGGATAACTGGTTGTGGTCAAAATACATGAAGCATGCAACATTTATTTTAAAATGCTACACCTCCAAAATATTTTGAATTTTCCACTTTATTTTGTATTTACTAGAACTGTAACCGCAGTAAGGATCTCCACATTATTTTAATATTATTAGTTTGATAACCTGGTTTGACTATGCATGAACCAAAGTTAGAAGTAATTAGGATAATAGCCCTGAGCCAAGAGTGTGTGAGGATGTACGTAGCCTTCATATGTGTTCGATCGAGAATATGTCTGGTTAGCCTCGCTGATAGTTGTAGGATAGAAGGTTATGAAAGGATCAGAGGTCATTCTTCAAATAGTCCTTTATAAATTATATAGCTTGCCAAATAACAATGTTAAAACCCTTGAACCCAGAAGTTTAGCATTATTAGACCTTTCCTTTATATTATCTTATTCACCTTCTTTATTTTACAATGAACCTATTTTGTCCCTAATCCCTCCTTGGACATTATGCACCATAACTCAGGTAAATTGCCTAAGTTGAGGGTAGCTAGCAAAGAGTTGCATAAAATATTTGGTATGAATATTAGTGTAGTAAGAAGAAAAAAGGTATCATTGTGGTGAATACAATAAAAAAAAGGGAAAAGAAGTAAAGAAAAAAAGAGATAGAAATTGAATAAGAAAAAAATAAATCTTCATCCAAAGTCTAAAGAATTAAAAAAACATTAAAAAAAAGGGAAAGAAATAAGAGAAGGCAGATAAAAGTGGAAGCCAAAGTTAGTATAGTTCAAAGGAGGGTTAGTCACAATAACTATATTTTCTAGACCTATTCTCAAGCCTACATTACAATCTAATAAAGTCCGATAGTGATCCAAATTTGAATGCCAAAAAGCTACGACATAAAATATAAGGTCAAGTCTATGGTACAAAATGCACATTGCCAGACATCCTTATGAGAGTGAGAGATTTGATTTTGTTCCAGTTTTGCTTCACATTACATATATTGTGTCTGAAACTTCTTTATTATGAGGGAAAATGGCTTATATTTTGCTTGTTGCTTGGTGAGATGGTGTCTTTTATCAAAGGTGTTAAGTGCTCTTAAGCTAATATAACTTCCACGTCTTGATCTTATTGGGTTATAGTCTTTAGTTAGTATATGAGCTAAACTTGCAGATTTCTAAATGTCTTTATAGGGTGTTGACCAATGTTTTGGTTAAGGAATGCCTACAAATAATATTTTGAGAACATTGGACTGTCGTAGTATTCTTAGTTTTATCTAGGTTAAGAGTCATTGGTTTGTTGGACATGCAAAAGTTATAAGTTTAGGGTACTGATATGTCGTAAATTTATGGCACTTAAGAAATACAGAATATTTGCAAGTATGAGGGTATTTTTCAGTGGATATGATAGGTTATTTCATGATTTTGGGATTAATACACTTCAAGAAAGAAAGTTCCTAAAAAGGATCAGATAAAGGAAGGCACGACTATGAAATCCAACCACAGTCATACTAGGTCTATCATACCCAGGACCAGAGGGTAGGTTCTCAGTTGTAAACCAAAGCTAGGGTTATATGATCGAGGTTTGATTCCATGACCATACCAAATAATCATGGGAATGCATCTAAATTTCAATTTGTAAGAGACAAGTAGAAGGATGATTAGATGACAGCATCCCATGATCGTACATTTAAGTCATGATCATAGTATGAGGTCGTGTGATAGATTTCTAGATTTGTAAGTTTCAGAAGTTGAAGAGTAGGATGATCAAAGATTGAATTAAATGGTTTTATGTTTATACAATGGATCCGTATAGAGAACTGTACCATCAGAGACCTGAAGATGATAAAGTCCATGGGCTAATCATAAGCACCCAAGGATGATTATGGGTTATGATCGCGATCGTACCTTTCTGTCGTTTGAGGCCACCGACCTAGATTTCCTATGATTTTAGGATATGATTCATTTTGTCTATAAAAAATATTATAGGGTTATTTATACAAAGTTGTACTACTCTATATTTTACAACATTATATTTTTAGGTTCTAAGTCATATTCTTGGAATCTTACGAACATAGTTTCTAAGATCTTAATTCAAGTACAGATTTCACAGTTTAATTATTATTGTAAGTTAATAATAATATTTTCGTCTCTGAATTCTTTGTGTGCTTGCATTATGTAACGCCCCGAAACCTGGTCCCGAGATGTCACACAGTGCTCAAGATAACTAGTAGCCTTTAGCTAGCCCTGTCTGCATGCTACAAGGTATAAATCTCATAATCAAAGTAATATAGATATGAAAGTCATACTGAATGTGGAAACTGTCTGAAATAACTGAGAATAATCTGAAAGAAATGTCTGAAAATAAAATACTGTATGTTTTAATCAAATCTATTACTCTGGCAAGCCTCTACTATTAATACTAGAGAGTCACTGAGACAGACAACCACCAAACTTGAACCGTTTGAAAATAATACAGAATCATATAAAACCATTATGCTGTAAAATTTGAATGAATAAGTCTCCGAACTATGAGGACTCACCAACTATCGGATGTAGAGCAAGAATGCTCAAACTACTGATTCTGTTGATGCTGAGAACCAAAACCTACATTATGGGACTATGTAGCACATAGACATTTATATGGATTAGTATTTTGAGGATGTACTGAATATAAGAGGGTGAAATGCATAAGTAAAAAATCATCTCATCATTATAATTTACAAAACAATGCATGCAAAATTAAAATGACTCACATAAGCTGGAATACCTAATATACTGATATCATCAATAATAAATCAATCATACATTATAAATCTAGTGAGTCATAACATTTAGTTCCCAAAGTTGTACTTGTATTTTTTATTTAAATCAAACTATCTAAGTGTAGAAAGTGTTCACTTCTAAAAACTGAAATCTAAAAGTTGAAGTCTTTAACTGTTATCTTTCTATAAAGCATAAACTGAGTAAATCTGTGAGACTTTGCACTTAGTTTTATAAAATATTTACTTACTATTAGGGAAATACAAAAACTATTTATTTACTTTTACGAGCGGGGAAGTTCTCTTAACCTACATAAACTATGCGAGCTACATGGATTCCAACGTCTCGTCCTCCTAAGGAAGAAACTTCATGTTGGGGAGAGGTATCATATTGTTGCCAAGGAGTCTAACGTCAACTTAAATGATCACTATCTCAGTCCACTATGGGTATTTTATTCTCAATTCTATGGTGGCACGTAGTTCTGGGGTATGAGACCTTGGAATCATACAAAACTCGGTGCTAAATACTACTCCCTTTAATTTACTGCGCTCATCTTGTTGGAAATCCACTTTAAAACTAGCATAAGGGTTTATTAAAAAAATAGTTATGCACTTATCTGAATCAATTTGTAAATAAAGCTATTTTGATTTTTGTAATCTGTAATAAATCTATAAAGTGGATTCTAAAACTTAGCTGGAGATCAAAAGATCAAAGCTTTACTAAAAATCTATAAATAATCTGATAATAGGATACTTAAAGAATCATCATTTTTTGAAATAATAATATTCAATCTTGGGGTAATAACCCATGAATCTATCTCATGTCAAAACATCATAAAAATTATTCTTGATATTGAAAATAATGATAGTTCATCTCAAAATCTGTAAATTACTGCAATAGGCATGAAAATATGAAAATAGACATGCAATTGAATTTAAAAAATACTTGAAATCTCAAAATCTTGCAAAGAGCAATAATGGGTATGAACCCTAATTCAGATCTCATGAATAATCATTCAAAATCATATGAATTTTAAATAAAAGCTTCGTTTTGGGCACAAATTTGGATGAATATCCTGGTTCATAAACCCCACATACCTTGATAGATGATTAGATGGAGAAACTTGAATTATTGATTCCCAATTAAGTTCTTGGAGGTTGATTCTTGATTATCTTGTCTTGGAAATCATCAATCTTAATCTTTCTTTGAGAAACAATGGAGGATTTTGATTTCCTGGAGAAGAAGCTTTAGTGCTCTAGGGTTTTGCTTTTGATGAAAATGATGAATAATGAGCATAAAGTTTTAGGAATATGTTTAATTCCCTTTTTTGGATGAATTGGGGACTTGGGGATTGACCAACATACCCCTATTAAACTTTAAGTTAGATCTGAAAAATGCAACATTTTTCCAGACTGGCAGGCTACCATGATGGGCCATTATCGCGGTGGCTTACTAAAAAGTGGACGAGTGGGAACTAGGCGTGCTCCACGACATGCCACCATCGTTGTTCCCCTTTAGAATGCCAATTTGTCCACCAACGCGATGCGGTAAGATCACATTGGGCTACTGGACTTTGACCAATGGGAAAATAGACCACACCGCGATGTATCAATATCGCGGAGGTCCACTGGAATTGACTATTGCCATTTTTTCCTTCTCCGCGATGCGCTGAGTGCCCAGGTGGCACTCTATCAACTTAAAATGCCATAACTTCTCAACTGCGTGTCATATTTAGGAGAATATGGTATCGATGGAATGCTCATTCAATTTCCCACACAATGGGCGGTATAAATTTGGAAAATTCTACATGAAATAAATATTCTTTATTTTGGAAGCTATTTCTTAACATTCTAGGAATGAACTTAAGCAAGGAAAAGTGTGGGGTATTACAATATCTCCCCCTTAGAAACATTCGTCCTCGAATGTGGCTAATTTAAGCTGAAAATACTAAAAATTCCGGGGCTATAAACTATCATGCACAACTGGAATAAATTGTATGACTTAATCTTAAATATAATGAGCTACTGAACTGATCTGTGAAAGTAGTAATTCTCCAGAAAAATAGCTATATGGATTAATGAAAAACTTGAAAAGAACTAAATAAAGGAAAACTATTACCCTTGGCTGAATCTGAGTTCGTGGAGAAAAGATGAGGATACATTGTACGCATGTCTACTTCTTCTTCCCAAGTAGCACCCTCAACGGACTGATTTTTCCATAGAACTTTGACCAAGGGAACTTCTTTGTTCCTTAGTCTATGAATCTTAGGATAAGGAATCACTACTGGGACTTCTTCGTAAGAAAGGCTATTCTGAATATCAGTGGTTTCTAGAGGAACTATAACAGTTGAATCATCCATTCACTTCTTTAATAAGGAAATATGGAATACTGGGTGAACTAAGGATAAGTCTGCCGGTAACTCAAGCTTATACGCCACCTTCCCAATATGACACTAAATCTAGAAGGGACCAACATAAAGGGGATTAAGCATCCTTTTCTTGCCAAACCTCTTCACCCCTTTCATAGGTGAAACTTTCAAATACACAAGATCATCAACCTCAAACTCAAGGTCTCTTCTTCTTATGTCTGCATAAGATTTTTGATGACTCTGGGCTGCTTTCAATCTCTCTCTAATCAACTAAACTTTCTCCATGGCCTCAAACACCATGTTTGTCCTAATCAAAGCGGCCTTACCCACTTCGAACAAACCAACTGGCGGTTTACATCTCCACCCATAAAGAGACTTAAATGGAGCCATCTGAATACTAGCATGATAATGGTTATTACAAATGAACTATATCAATGGAAAATGCTCATTCCAACTACCTTTGAAATCAAGAACACATGCCCTCAACATATCCGCTAAAGTCTGAATGATCCTCTCTACCTGACCATCTTTTTATGGATGAAAGACTTAACTAAGATTAAATTGGATACCAAGACCCTTCTGAAAGGCTCTCCAAAACGGAGAGGTAAACTGAGTACCCCTATCTAAGATGATGCACAAAGGAACTCCATGTAATCGAACTAACTTTCGAATATAAAACTTAGCATAATCTTCATCTGTGTAAGACGTGTGAACTAGCAAAAAATGTGCTGACTCAGTCAATTTGTCTACTATAACCCAAATCGAATCATGCTAATGACGCGAATGGGGTAAACCAATAACAAAATCCATATTCACCTCTTCCTACTTCAAAGTGGATATACAAAATGCTTGCAATGCACCATCAATTCTTTGGCTCTCTACCTTAACTTATTGGTAAGTTGCACACTTGGCTATGAACTCTGCTATATCTCTCTTCATACCACTCTACCAATAGATTTCCCACAAGTCGCAGAATATATTGGTGACCCCAGGATGAATAGAATAACACGTATCATACGTTTCTGGCATAATTCGATGCCTCAAATAATAAACACAAGGCACACATAATCTACTCTGGTATCTCCACACATCATCTCTCCCTTGGGAGAAAAACTCTATCTTTTGATCTTTTAATGAGTCCTTTAGTTTGACCAAACTACAATCCTTATCTTGCTTTTCTTCCACTTCCGAAGCTAGATAAGATTCAAAACTACTCTGAATCCAAACATTTACTTCAGCTGAATCAAAGAACCTAACACCCAATCTAGCTAATCGATGCACTTCTCGAGCCAACTCCTTCTTATCATTATGAATATGGGCAACACTATCCCTAGACAGTCTACTAAGGGCGTCTTCCACTACATTGGCCTTGCTCGGATCATTCAACAAACTCATATCATAATCCTTCAACAATTCTAACCACCTCCTCTGACGAAGTTTCAACTCCCTATGAGTAAATACTTACTGCAAACTCTTATGATCCATGAACACATTAACATGTAATGTCTCCAGATTTTCAAAGCAAATAGAACAATATCTAAGTCAAGATCATGGGTTAGGAAATTCTTTTCATGAGGCGTAAGTTGTTTTGAGGCATAGGCTATGACCTTACCTCTCTACATCAAAATAAAACCCAAACCAACTCTAGAGGCATCACAATAAACCATAAAACCATCTGAACCATCAGGTAACGCTAAAACTGGGGCTGAAGTGAGTCGAGTCTTCAACTCCTGAAAACTCTTCTCGAAGGAATCTGACAACTGAAACTTAACATTCTTTAAAGTCAATATAGACATAGGAGATGCAATAGATGAGAAACCCTTAATGAAATATCTGTAGTGACTAGCTAAGCATAAGAAACTCCTATTTTTTATAGGGAAATTGACCTAGGCTAATTTCTTACGGCTTCTGTCTTTTGGGGATCAACTCTAATACCCTCATTAGAAATAATATGACAAATAAAAGATACTAGTATAAGCCAAAATTCGCACTTGCTTAACTTGGAAAACAACTGGTGATCTCTAAGTGTTTGCAACACAATTCCAAGATGGTCTGCATGATCATCCTCACTATGAGAGAAGACAATAATATCATTGATAAAGACTATGGCAAATATGTCCAAATACTATTTAAACACTCTGTTCATCAAGTCCATGAAAGCAGCTGGGGTATTTGTTAGTCTGAAGGACATTACTAGAAACTAAAAATGACCATAACGGGTTCTGAAAGTTGTCTTTGGAATATCACATTCCCTTACTTTAAGCTGATGATAGCCAGATCTAAGTTCTATCTTTTAGAAATAACTTGCACCTTGGAGTTGATCAAATAAGTCATCGCTTCTAGAAAAAGGATAACTATTTTTGACTGTGACTTTATTCAACTTATGATAGTCAATGCACATACTCAAAGAACCATCTTTCTTTCGTACTAATAGGATGGGAGTAAGCCATAAAGAAACACTAGGACTTATGAAACCTTTATCTGAAAGATCTTTGAGATGCTCTTTCAACTTCTTAAGCTCGGCAGGAGCCATACTATATGAAGGTATAGAAATAGGCTGAGTATCTTGAAAAAGGTATATATCAAATTCTATTTCCCTATCAGGCGGTACCCCTGACAAATATTTTGGAAAATCCCTAGGAAACTCATTTACTACACTGAATGACTTAATTGTCGGAGTCTCAGACTTAGTTTCTTTAACTCAAACAAGAAAATAGATACATCTCTTTGAGATTAACTTTTGGGCTTGATGAAAAGATATGAAATGACTCTTTGGAGACACTAAATTACTTAACCACTCAAAGACTAGCACATCTGGAAACTAAAACTTCACCACTCGAGTGAGACAATATATAGACGCATAACAAGAATGGAGCCAATCCAAAAAAAAACTATGATCAAAGGAAACTATATCTAACTCTTTTAGGTCTGCTAACAAGAATTTATGAATGAAAGTGATAGGACATTTTCTATAGATCTGTTTACCAACAACTGACTCACCTACTGGGGTAGACACCAGGAAAGGCTCAGGGATCTATTTAGAACTTATCTCAAAATTTACTACAACTAATGGGGTCACATAGGAGAAACTTAACCCAGGGTCTAACAACACATAAATACCAAGATGAAAGACACGAAAGATACCGGTAATAATATCTGGTAAATTCTCCTGCTCCTGAAGGGATGGTAAAGCATAGAATCGATTCTAGCACTAACTTCTAAAATCTAAAATCTAAAAGCTAAAGTCTGTAGTTGTTATCTTTCTGTAAAGCATAAACTGAGTAAATATGTGAGCCTTTGCACTTACTTTTATAAAAGCTTTTCTTACTAGTAGGAAAATACTCAAACTTTTTATTTAATTTTACTAGAAAGGAGGTTCTCTTTACCGACATAAATCATGCGAGCTACATGGAGTCCAAAGTCTCGTCCTTCTAAGGAAGAAACCTCACGTTGGGTAGAGGTGTCATACTCTTGCCAGGGAGTATAACCTCAGCTAAAGTGAGCACTATCTCAGCCCACTATGGGAACTTTAATCTCAATTCTATGGTGGCATGTAGTTCTTGGGTATGCGACCTTGGAATCATACCCAACTCAGTGCTAAATACTACTCCATTTAATTTAGTATGCTAATCTTATTAGAAATCCACTTTAAAACTAGCATAAGGGTTTATTAAAAAACCAGTTATGCACTTATCTGAATCAATCTATAAATGAAGCTATTTTTCTTTCTGTAATCTGTAATAAATATGTAAAGTGGATACCAAAACTTATCTGGTGATTGAAAGATCAAAACTTTACTGAAAATCTATAAATAATCTGATAATAGGATGCTTAAAGCATCATCCTTTCTTAAAATAAAAATATTCAATCTTGGGGTAACAACTCATGCTTTAATCTCATGTCAAAATATCATAATAATAATGCTTGACATTGAAAACAATGATAGTTTGTCTCAAAATCTGTAAATTACTGCAATAGGCATAAAAATATGAAAATAGATATACAATTCAACTTCTAAAATATTTGAAATCTCAAAATCTTAAAAAGGGCAATAATGGGTATGAGCCTTAATTCAAATTTGATGAATAATCATTCAAAATCAAATGAATTTAAAATAAAAGCTTGGTTTTTGGTACAAGGATGGAATAAGATCCTTTTTCATAAACCCCACATACCTTGATAGATGATTATATGGAGAAACTTGAATTATTGATTCCTAATTGAGTTCTTGGAGGTGGATTCTTGATTATCTTATCTTGGGAATCCTTAATCTTAACCTTTCTTGGAGAAACAATGGAGGATTTTCATTTTTTGGAGAAGAAGCTTTAGAACTCTAGGGTTTTGTTTTTGAAAAAAAAGATGAATAATGAGCATAAAGTGCTAGGAATATGTTTATTTCCTTGTTTTGGATGAATTAGGGCCTTGGGGATCGACCAAAATACCTCTATTATACTTTAAGTTTGAACTGAAAAATGCAATATTTTTTCGAACTGGTAGGCCACCGCGACGCACCGCTATTGTGGTGGCTTACTGGAAAGTGGATGACTGGGAACAAGGCTTGCTCCGCGGCGTGCCACCATTGGGTGGCCCTTTGGAATTCCATTTTGGCCACCAATGCGACTTGGTAAGATCGCATTGGGCTACTGGATTTTGACTAATGCGAAAATGGACCACTCCACGACACGCCAATATAACGGAGGTCCGCTGGAATTGATGATTTCCATTTTTTCCTTCTCTGCGATGCGTTGAGTGCACAGGTGGCACTATGTCAAATTAAAATGCCATAACTTCTCAACCGCGTGTTGGATTTAGGAGAATTTTTTATCGATAAAAAGCTTATTCAATTTCCCACACAATGGGAGGTCTAAATCTAGAAAATTCCACACGAAATAAATATTCTTCATTTTGGAAGCTATTTCTTAACATTATAGGAATGAACATAAGCTAGGAAATGTGCGGGGTATTACAAACTATGAGTAGATGAATAATTCAAATAACATTGAGGAATTAATGTAATGGGTTAAGTGCAAAGAAATTCTAGACTGGTGTGCCTTAAAGTATTAGTATTAACTTTATTATTATTTCTTTTGTAATAGTTGCAAACATTAGGAACTCTCCTGTATTTAAACCTGCTCGAGACAAATGTAGAGACTATGAACGAAAATAACAAATTAGGTTTGATGTTATCAACATTCATTTAGTAAATTAAGCGTAGCAGGGATAGTTAATTTTATATCAAGAATAAGGGTTAGTAGTGCGTCCCTTGGAGACCGAGTAGAGAATAGTGAAATTCATCTAATATAGGTTGAGAGTCATTTAGATGAACCTAACTTGTTAGACTTTTTATGTCACAAATCAGAATAGTTTGCTAGAACGAACAACATATGAAGTTATGAAATCATAATCCTAGTGCATTCTAATATAGATTACAAATTTAGCAATAAACAATTATTACTATTGCTCTTCTATTTTATAAAATCCCTCTTCCTTTACTTATTTTCCAGTTACTTAGACAAACACTTGATAAAATTTCAACCTATTACTTGTTGGAATGACCTCAACCTAGTTGGGTACTATATTTTATTCGGCAACCATTTTATACTTTTTGGAAGATGTAATTTAGGTGACATTAATCAGTAGCTAGCATCTCTACCGAGTCTGAGAGTATTCAAAATTTTGTAAAAGAGTTAGATGGTACTTATCAGTTTGATATAGACTATATGGTAGTATTAAGGGCTTTTTTTTATACAATTATTGAACATGCCAAAAAGATTGAGTCTATTATCTAAGTTACTCAGCCCGTGAGCAAACATGGACAATATTATGCTATACTTGGGACACCCGAGGTAGAGGCTTCTAATTTAGTTATTATAGGTATCATCCCATTGTTCCAAAGATCTTTTGTCATAACGCGGTTTACGAGTTATGATGAAACCTACTTAATCCCACTAGTAATTAAACCAAACCATAGCCTGGAGCTATGAACAATGGGCTTGTTTGGTGGAAAAAGGCACGAAATCCATGAGATTTAAAGTAAAGACTTACAATAATTATTCAAGTAATAACAATAGTCTGAAATATAAATAAGATAGCACAACATACCACAACCTAGTAGTGTCAGTAACATTGCAACTATAAAAGAAATATAAGTACTGTAACTGATAATATACATCAGTCTCGAATAATGAAAGACTAAGCAAAGTAGAATAGAGAGAAAAGGGAAAATCCGACTCGTAGAGCTCACCCTACCTCCGAAGTGTAAGCAACACAATTGTAACATCAGTAGCAGCTACTATGTCTCAGACCTAGACTAAAAAGATAAGTAAGTGTAGTATAAGTACCAAAGTTATGGGTATTCAGCAGGCATCATTGGTCGACTGAGCTAATCACAACATAAGTACAATACCGATGCAAGATAAATGAACTAAGTCAAGGTAGAAGGCAAACCTATAATAATGCTCCAATACTTATAAGTAAATAACCAAAATGAATATAAGATGAAAGAAGCATAATTAGTGCTACAAGACTGTCCCCCATACGCTAATTAGTGTGGAAAAGTAAATAAGCCAAGGTAAACCTCTATAAACCTGGAGAGTTCAATCAAGAAAGTAAATAACCGAAATTACATTAATGAAACATTCTCAATCCATAATAAAAAATCTATTCACACCATAAAATACCTTAAATAACCGCTCAATGCCGAACAAGATTTTTGGCTATTTTTGGAGAGATTATAGATGTTTGGGATGTTTTCCGGCTTGATCGTGATCAATTCATGTTCAAGAGTCGAAGAAGAGCTGAAAAACTTACTCCCGACACCTACTAAGTTAAACTACAAACCACATGTAGACAAAGCGGGAGCAAGAAACCCAAAATATTGAGAGCTTTCTTGCAGGAAAATTATCCATTTGGTACCAGTGGCGTGCACCTGTTCCCTGTGCAAGACTGCAAGTACAACCACCCTAACAGACCGCGGATATAGAGAGCAGGTGGCCACCTACCCTATTTTCTCCTATTTTGTTCGGGCTATATTTTTAGTGTTTTCTCATTGACAATAAATACCTATTATATACTTTTTAATAGGATAGATGCACTTTTAACACTCAGAAACATATTTTGATTTAAAGATCCATCTTTGATCTTGGGATTTGCTTGTATTAGCTTTGATTGATTATTCAATTTATGGTTGTGGTTTTTCATTTATCTTGTCATTATGATTTCATATTTTCTTTCTAGTATGAATGTCATTGATTTCTTCACAATCCTGAGCGGTTAAAACCCATAGCTAGGGTTGTGGAAACCCTAAGGAATTGACGAAGTATGGGAAGTGTGATTGTTGATCTGAACCAATACCCATGTTATGCATTGCTTTATCTTCGTTATGATTTATTTCTTAATGGATGCACACATCAGGATCCCTCCTAGATATTTCTACTTACTCCAAAAAAAGAGTAGTGACAAGGAAAAGATAAAGACAATAGTAATTTAGGAGTTGATTGTCGATCCATTGCTCACAATGGAATATAGTGAATGATCTTTATCTTTCATCTAATAACTATAGACTCAAAAGGTAATAGTTTATTGGGTTCAAGATAATGGTTAGTAATGCGACACCTTGAGACTCAAAAGGTAAAGGGTGAAATCCTTCTACTAGTACAAAAAACTATACGAGGTACATAACTCATCAATTCTGCATGTAAGGAATTGGGTTGGTTAAATAATACACGATAAGCCTATGAAATTAAGACGCTAGGGGGAACACAATCCTAGTGTTCACCTACGAATGGTTTTCAACCAAGTATATAATATTCTTTTTCTAGAGACTACTATAAACAAATCCCCCATTTACTTTTCATGTAATGCCCATAGACTTAAACCACTAAGATCTGCTAAGCCACGTGTTCCCTTGGGATTCCACCCCAACCTTTGTTAGGTTACTATTTATTGACAATGATCGTACCATCATATAAAAGGAGATTTTTCTTGAACATCATCACATCCCCATATCAAATTATGTATAGCAAGGCATGCCACTTGTTTGTCGAACTTAAGTATTAGGCATTATGGGTGTAGAAAAAACTAGATTTGGAATGGCATGATGTATCTTTATTGAGGTTGATAAAAGTGAATGAGTTCGATGAAATCTAGCTCTTTGCTTATGAGAGATCTACCATATAAAAAGAAAGAATGAAATTGTATCATGATAAGAAAATTAAGAAAAAAGTGTTTCAACCCGATGATATGGTCTTGATGTATAATACAAGACTTTGTTATTTTCTTGGCAAGCTTACGTTTAGGTGGTATGGACCATTTAACGTGGTTTGGATATTCCCACTTTGTGATATTAATATGGATAATAATGGTGAATCCCCATTAAGGTGAATGGGCAATGGGTGAAGCAATATTTGGGAAACCCAGATGAGGTAAAGATATGTGACAATATGGACCTTGATGAAGTCTGAGTAATTAAGGAAATTGAATCATGCGGTGACATTAAATAAGGTTTTGCATGAGAGGCAACCCATGGGTTTTCTAGTGAAGTCTAAGTTTTCAACATAGCCACGTCGTGTCGCGATGCTAGATCAACTATTCTATGGGAGGCAACCCATGTTTTGTACTTATTTCATTATAGGTAATTTGTGGGTTCTATGTGCAGGGATGAAGATTGTGGAGAAAGACCAAAAAAATATTTGGTGCTAGGCCTCATGACTTACCTAATTAGTTATTATCACTCCTTATGACTTGTAACAAGAGTCGTAGGGAGATGGAGCTTAGGCCACTCCTAGGTAATTGGTCTCGGGAATCATAATGACTCATTGTTAGTGATAACAACTCATTAGGTTGAGTCATTATGATTGGAGAACCAAGTAAGGTTCCAATCATAATGGGGGAGTCAATGACTCATTACTAGTCATGATGGATAACTCGTTACCAGGCCCGACATTGCAGGCCAAGCGAGTAGAACTAGTTTGATACACATTGGTTAAATAGGAAAATTAAATCTAAATGATAAAATTCCTATTTTGAAACCACCTTGACTATATCCCTTCAAAATAACCGCTCCTTTCATGATTGAATACACTACAAAATTCATCCCAATCAGCAAATATTTAGGTTTTCAATTTCACTAACAAAGTTGTCTCTCAAGAACTAGCATTCAAGCCCTCAAAACCAATTTTTAATGGATCCAAAGTGTGAAATCAAGTAAGTTGTTTGCTTCAATTTCTTTATCTATTAAATTGGTTCTAAATATGTTAAAAATTGCATGGATTCCTTGTAAATTTGTATGTGCATAATATGAAAACCCAAGTCTTCTTGAGAGTAGGACTAGAAATTGGGAAGAAATTGAGTGTTGAACTAAATAATGGCCTATGGGGATAACTTAGGAACATGATGAACTTGCTTAAAACTAGGGGAAAGTCTGAGTACCAATTGGGTATGGGTTTTTAAAAGAGTGTGTGTTTTGTTAGCATAAAAAATCATGCCACGAGTCATTGTGGCACTTTTCGACTCGTGGTGAAGAGTTGTAAGGATTAGGAAGGATCGTATACAAGGGAAATAGTTTTGGTTAGACAACGAGTGTTGGTACTGAGTTGTTGTCTAACGTAACAACTCATTAGGAGAACTCGTTACCTAATAAGTGACTACTCCTTATGCACAGTATTACCTAATGAGTCTCATAACGACTCATTACCAATGGTAATAAGTCATACTTTGAATCGTTAGGGGGCTACACCCTATAAAACTTCTAATATTTTTCTTATTTTTCTTTCATTTTCTTATAAATACTAATGTGTGTGTTTCTCCTAGGTACCAATGGCACCAAATAATTACTCCTCTAAGAAGAAAACTCTAAAGAAAAAGGACCCCGCCCCCACTCATCTGCTCATAAATAAACTCATTGATGATGAAGAATATAGTGGTTTAATGGAGGAATACCCATTATTAGGGGTAGTGGCACCAAGGGAAAAATTACCCAGAGGTTCGTAAGTTGATACAGAAGAAGCCATACCATCTTAGGCCTGGACAAAGATGAAACATACTAGTCAGTCAGCACCCCATTCACCATCCCAGCTTAATGAAGACAATGAAGATGATGAAGATGGGGAGGATTCTACTCCCAAATAGGAAAATTATGAGGGATATAATGGGTCGGAGAATGGAGAGTCTAAGAAAAAGGGGTCTAAAAATAAAGAGGAGGGTGAGAGTGTGTCGAGTGATACCTCGGTAGAGATACAACCTTCTCTCCACCTGTTGCACCACTTTTGTTAGATCCTACATTGATGCCCATTATTGAATGGTAGGGGTACCACATAATGCATAAATTATATGATCAAGACAGTACCATCAACCCTTCTACAAGAAAATAAAGAGGCAGACTAACCAACAGCAAAAGTTGAGCACCACAAGCATGTCTAAGATGCATAAATTTGATGCCCAGTTAAGACAGTACAACTTTAAGTGGATGACTAGAGACCTAGGTCAGTACATTCATGTATTATTATGAGTGTTTTATGTATCTTATCAGATGAGGCTCAAAAGGTTGTATCTACCGGGAATTCATGGAAGGGTGGAGACCCCTTGATGACATTGATAATTAGAGGTGTTCGGGTAAACATCTCTAGTCAGACTATTTCTAGATTCCTAAATGGGTTAAAGTTCGAGTTACCAGCCAACATAACTGAGATTGACTACCACATGGAGGAGATGCAAAAGAAAAAAACAATGAACATTGGTTATGAGGATAAGATTTTTCACTTCCAATAGATGGAAGAATTTATTTCTATGGAGTGGGAGGAGGATCCTTGGTTGACTGGAGGAGTTTCTCTTCTTCCTATATTATAAAGGGGATACTGAACTTCAAAGTGAAGGCTTGTAGACATTTGGGAGTCATATGTTGAGTCCCATATATGGAGGTAATGTACTGAGTTCACCCTGCCTCCCTAATCTCAGGTATCATAGAGGTCTATGAGTTTGATATAGAATAGTGGATAGCGATGGAGATCTTCAATCAAGCGGTGAGCCCCGACATATTCCTAACATTCCCTTGCATGCTGACATGGATATGTTTAGATGAGGGAGTTCAAGAGATTCTAGGAATTGATCAATTTAATATTCCTTTGAGTACTAAGGATTCAAGCCTTTTTTGGGATACTGCTAATTGCATATCCAAGGAAGCTAATATGGGGGCCACATTACTCTGAGAGGCTTTCTAGACTAAAGGACACTGAATTAATACTCTGGGTTTACTTATATTAGTGAAACCACCTCTGATACTACCCAGTTCGATCCTCAGGCCTCAGATGTAGCAGGGACCTCCCAGACTACTACTCCACCCCTGACACCATATGATTCACTGCTAATCTAGACCCTACTAACTATGACTTTATACCATAAATATTTCTAAATGAGGTGCTCACAATATTAAGCATCGTTGAGAAGAAAGTAAAACACATAGAGATGGAGTTAATACATAGGTGCAATGGGAGATTAGGGGTGATCTAAGAAGAATGAATACCTAATTTGATGGGTTTAAGATGCGGATCAACTATAAGGTGGAAGATGTACAATCCCCTGATCTGAATGGGATACATGAGGAGTTGTCACACTTTGTGCTATTAGTGGGGATATAAATGCCAGACATTTTCCCTCTATGCCTTTTATTAAGGATATTGTCAAGGAGGACATGCCAGATATATAGAGTGTTGGTAGTTCAAATACCATTGTTGTATTTGATGAGGATGACAGGCCAAGCAACAAAAGAAAGAAAAAAATAGTTAAAAATATGATGTTGAGGTTTCCAACGTAGCCAGTATTCAGGATGTCTTGGACCGTCAAATGAGGGTATGAGAGATGGATAGGAGTCAGTAGATCCTGAGTTGGTTCTAAGACAGCAATAGACAGACTGAGTTTATTGGGATCAATGCTCCCATCCTAGAGTAACCATTGAGTACACCGGTTGCCGCTAGTTCCACTGCTGATTTGAGTGTCTCATACACCCTCGAGACCATTGTTGATGAGGGAGAAGACAATTTTAAGGCCCCCTCTACTGACACTTCATGAGTTGGCACGTTTATTACCTAGTTATGTCTTTACCCCTTGTTCTTTCATTATAGATATAGTATTGATAATGCATATTTTCTTAGCTGGGAATGGGGGTGTACCTTGTCGCTCAGAGTTTTTATTGTCGTGTGTCTTTTCTTATCGGTTGCAGTATGGTTGTAGAATCGGTATGTCTAGGATAAAATTGTTCAGTGTTGTGTTTTGTTTTGTGTCATTTGTATTTTTTTTCTTAACTAGGAGAAAATAATTACCTAAGGCAGTTTATATGTGCTGTTTTATTGTGCTTTAATTAAGATACCCCTCAAAAAAAGTTGTTTTGAACTGTGTGTGATAGAGATATATGAGACCATTGTGAATCAAGTTATGGCATTAGGATTAGGAACAAAATAACTATAGATAACAGTAGCATGAACCAGATAGATAGTAGTGTGCGATGTAACCTTGTGCCAAGTGTGTGTGTGTGATACTACCTAGTTCCCAATATGTGCAGAATCCAAGACTTGTCTGGTTAGTCCTTCCTAGGTTGTAGGATAGTCGGTTAGGAAAGGATCATAGGCCATTCTTCAAAATAAGTCCACATATACCCTAAATTACAAACCAAATGTGATTATGTATCCCTTGATCCCAATTTTTGAACCTTATATACCTATTTTCTTGTTTGCATTATTCTACATCTCATTTGTTTCACAATGAACCTATTTTTTCCCTGATCCTCATTGGATATTATGTACCCAACTCAATAAAATTAAGTAGAGGGTGTCCATCATAGGGATGCGTGATATAAAGTGGGTATGAAAAAGGGTAAAATAAGAGAAAAGAAAGTAGGGTTGGGTGTGGTAGAGAAAAAAGCAAATAAAAGCAAGAAGAAAAGGAAAAAAAGAGAAGAAAGAATAAAAGAAATCTCACCAAACCTGAAAGTGCAATCAAAGAATAAAAAGTGATAAATAAGGGTGGAATAAAAGAAAAGTTGGTTAACAAATGGAACCCAAAATACAATTTTAATGCCAAGGAGGCGTAGTCACCATATCCCATATAAACCTTACTAGCCCCCAAGACTACATTACAAGCCTTATAAAGTCCTATAGGGATCCTAACCAGACTATCTGAAAACTAGGGTAAAGAAAATAAGGGCAAGTCTATCGCACTCTGTGCACATTATTGGAACTTCTTTGTGAACTTGTGTGTCTCATGACCGTCCAAACATTGAAATGTATACTTTATCTGAGTAAGTAAGATTTATTTATGTGAGGGCGCATGGGTTGTGTTGATAACTATTGTTTTTTTGGGCAATATAATTTGTATATAAGTATGGATATTTGTTAGTAATGTAATGCAGTAGAATGATTCATTCATGTTATATTATTGTTCTTCATGGATCCACACAATTAATTTTGGAAATAAAAAGTAGGAGGGGGTAATGTTTTTAGATTAAATGTGAAATTAATTATTGTAGGTATCTTAGGATATTCCTGGTGAAGCATCGTGTTTGTATTAATGTGTTTTTGTTACCTGAGGACATGCAAACGTTCTAAGTTGAGGGTGTTGATATGGCATGGTTTCATGGCACTTTCGATGCTTAAAATGGTGAAAATATGCAAATACTTAGGTCAAGCAGTTTTATTTGATGTGTGTTTTGTGTATGATGTAGGATAATTAGGTTGGTGGTTTTATGGATTAGAAATAAATGAAAAATCTCTAAAAAAAATCTAAGTGTGGACTGGGTAATAAGTCATTTAGTCGCCTAACGACTTGTGACCCAAGTTGTGATATGAACAATAAGCAATGTTGACTTAAGGGACTAAAGTGGAGACTCACTAATACTCATGACGAGTGGCTATGAGGAATTGCATGGAATCATTCTGAGAACATTAGCCAAAAGTACTGAAAGTAGACAAGGGAGGTTCCAGTGGACACAAAAAGGTCACGAGTGGTGATGATAGGCAATGACTCATTATGGAGAGTCATTTGGAGAATGATGAAAAAGTAATGAATGTTGAGAGTCACTAGAGTCATCATGAGTCCCATCCAACTACTCTTTACATATCATAATGAGTCGTGACCACTAAAGACAAAATAAATCTACGACAATAGTTGACGAATACTTATAAAATCTAACAACTTGTTGCCAGAGGCATGACCACTGCCGACCTAGTTTTCCTATTTTTATTTTGTTAGGTTTCCCTTGTTATTTTGATACTCTATAAGTAATCCTTTTGTAATATTTTATGTACTTTGACATATTTCTAGACACTTTTACACTTGTTCATGGTTTTTGGGATTATTCAATTTGAGAATTTGGATTTTACTCTTTTATTCTTGTCTAATTAATTGAATGTTTTCTTCCTTGAATTCCTTGGATTTTTGCATAACCATGAGCAGCTAACTTCCTTAACTAGGTTTGTGGGAACCCTGGCAGATTAATAAAGTAGGGGAATTATGAGATTTAATTAGATCAATGTTTACATCTGTATTGTGATTTCCTTCAAGTTATTTCTTTCTTAGTGGTTGCCAACTCTAAGAACCAGCCTGTATTCGAGATCATCTTCATAGGAGAGGTCAAGATAGGGAAAGAGAAATTACGATAATGATTTGATACCCACAAGGTGATAGCTAAATTAGATCAAATACAAGGGATAGTAGAGTGACACCTTGAGGCTCACAAGGTGTAGGGTGAGATTTACCTATGAGTCCACAAAATAGTTGGTAATACCTAGCTTGTCCGATTCTACACGTGAGACAGTGAGATTGTTGCGTAGAGCACGAGAATTGTATGGAGTTAGGAATAAAGGGGGAACACAGTCCTAGTGTTTGTCTTCAATTGTCTACAACAAAAAGAATTCTCAGTTAGTTACTGCAAACTGCCCATTTACTTTCCCACACTTCCAGATACTTCAAAAAGTTTGCGATATGAGTTCTACCTATTCTCTATGTGATCGACCCCATCCTAGTTGGGTTACTATATTTCACATAGATTGTTGTATACTTTTATATTGTTGTAGTGCTGCGTTACATCAATCATGTTAATATTACTGAGGCTATTCTTTGATCATTTTAGGGTGGTGCCAAGAGGTGCACCATTTAGGGAGTTCGGAGGTCACACTTCTCGAGGTAGAGATTCTAGAAGATTTTGCAGGTATTATGGTAGACCAGTATAGGAAGCCTTACAGAGTTTAGGTAGTGGGTATTGTAGTTCAACAACTTTTGATGGTCTTCCTACTTTAGGCATAACTCCTTTCATCAAGTCGAGTCATAGGATCTGCTATGTTTGTCATGTGATTGACCATTTGTCCAAGGACTATGCCTGCCACATTTTCAAAGATACTTCTATATTGGCTCTGAGAGGTAAAGGTTAGACTAGGGGTTTGTAAGGTTGTGGTAGTGGTCCTTATGGTGGTGGTCAAGGGATTACTCATTCGGGTGGTGGACGTGGTTAGTTCTATGATATACCTTCCAGGCTAGAGGCAGAGTCCTTCTATGGTTTCATCACAAGTATCGTTCTTGTTTGTTTCATATCTGCATATGTGTTAATTGATCAGGAGTCAAATTTTTCCTATGTGTCTAAATATTTTGTTGTTGTTTTTTATTTTTATTTTTAGCCTCTTGACGTGCCTATACGTGTATATACCCTAGTAAAGACTCTTGAGTAGTGGATCGGGTGTAACGATTTTGTCCAAAGCTGCACCTCCTTAGAAATATAAACTGATCGATTTCAAAATATAGTAACCCAACTAAGTTGAGATCAAGACCATAGGGAATAGATCAGAACTATTTTTCAAACATGTTGAAATCACCGGGTAGTGCAGAAAAGTAAATAAGGGGAATTATGTAATCCACCGAAAGTAAAAAGACTCAAATGCTTTTGGTTGAAAACAACTTGAAATGAACACTAGGACTGTGTTCCGCCAAGCTTCTAACTCCGTAGGTTTATCATGCTCCGTTGAACTTACCCAGTATCTTGCATACAAAATATGATAAGTTATGTATCATGAACCATCTTGTGATTGCCTTTACTGAATTTAACTCTTTACCTTTTGAGTCTTAGAGTGTCTCCTTACTAACCCTTATCCTAGATCTTAGATTAACTATTAAATTTTCACTATCATGTTAATTATATGTGATGGCCTAATTATAAGATGGGGGTGAATCTTAAATTACTATTGTGATCTTATTTTCCTAATCTTTACCTCCTTTTTGAAGTAAGAAGTTAATACAGGCAGTTTCTTAACATTGCCCACTGCTAAGAAATCTATTAAACTGAAGATGATCACAATACATGTAAAAATATTGGTTTGGAACCCGCCATGGTTCCCACAATGCTTGTTAAGGGAATTAGCTACTCATAGTTAAGAAACAATCCATGTAATTAATAATTGAAAGCATTGAATAAATATCACACTAATATACAAAGAAAACCCAAAGTTTCAAATATATAAAACAACCAAAATCCAAGAACACAAGAATCCCAAGATTAAAAGCTAATCCTGGAATCAATATATGTTTGTAAGAGTATAAAGTGTGTAGACATGCCCCTAAGGGCATATAGATAAAACAAAAATGTCATAAGGGTATCTATATATTACATGTAAACCCTAGAATCAAATCCTAAACAAAAGAGGAAAGCTTGAGTCAGTGGCCACCTACAGTGCCAATTACGGGTCGTAGGTGGGAGACAAAAGGTACCAGACATCTTCTGCAACTTGAAATCTCTTTGAACCTCACTTTTCTGTCATCTACTCCCCTACCTACACTAAGTAGTTACTAGATTAGGTAGTCACTTTTCAGATTTTGGCTTATTTTTCTTCTAGTTAGCTTCTAGAACCTATATTTCTGCAAAACCGTTTTGAAAACATATCATATCCAACAAAACACACATAAGTACTTGCATATCTCTTAGTTTTAAGCATTTAAAGTGCCATGACCATGGCACCACAACACCCTCAACTTAGATGTTTGCATATCTTCAATAAATAAAACATAACAAAACAACACAATGGTGCTTAACCAAGAGAAACCTAAGACACCTAGACAGTCAATTCTAATTTAAGCTCAAGAACATCACCCCTTCCAATTTTAACACTTCAAAACCAACTGTGTGGATATCAATGTAGAACAACCATGTGATACAACATAATCAAGATATGGCATTACATTAGCAACAAAAAATTATGTATATATACAAGTTACACTACCCAAACAAATAAGTAGCTAGAAACACAACCTATGTACCCTCTCAACAAAGAAGCCCTACTCACTCAATAGAATCATGCATGCTAATGTAAGGATGAATCATGAGACACTCACATTTGCAAAGAAATTCCAACAATGTGCACAAAATACCATAGGCTTGACCTTATTTTCTTTATCTTAGCTTTTAGATAGTCAATTTAGGATCACTATTGGACTTTACTCGGCTTGTAATGTAGGACTTAGGGATTTGTATGGTACATATGGGAATGTAGTGACTAAGAATCCTTGGCACTACACTTACATTAAGGGGTCCACTTATAAACCAATTTTCTTATTCTCCATCCTTATTTCTCCCTTTTTGTTCTTTTACTGCTGATTCAGGTTGGGCGTGGTTTTCTTTTGAGATTTTTTATTTTTTTCTTTTTCAATTTTTCTTTTTCTTTTCTTTTTCTATTTTTTCAACCACACCCCGCATATTTTATCTTCTCTTATATACCCTTATTCATACTCACTTCAAATGTCACACCCCTATGATATCCACCCTCAACTTAGGCCCTAAGTTGAGGTGCACAATATCCAAGGTGGACCAGAGCCAAAAAGGTTATTGTAATAAAAATGGGAAGATGAAAGGTGAAATAAGAAAAAAAGTCTATACAAGCTCAAAATAGGTATCAAGGGATACATATTCACATTTGGAAGGTCATTAAGGCTATAAATTGACTAATTTCAAGAATGGCATATGATCCTTTCTCAACCGACTATCCTACAACCTAGGCAATACTAACCGGGCAAGTTTTGAATTCAATACACAATGCGGACAAAGTAAGCATCTCACACACACATGGTATAGGGTTACATAACAAACTAATACCTATCCAGTTTATGTACAAGTTAGTTATGATTATATGCCCATAATCCTAATCCCATAACGAGATTCACATTGGTCACATATATACACATCACACTGTTCAAAAATAAATTTTTTGGAGGGGTATCATTTTTTTCAAAAACACTTTAAGTAAAATCAAAGCCCATTAACTTCCTTAAGTATTTAGTTTTCTCCTAGATAAACATAAACAATACAATAAAAAATAAAACACAGTATGACCGAAATATGTCGGCTCTTCTAAAAACAAACATGGGTAAAAAGAGACACAACTACAAATACCCCAAGAGGATATCTAGACCCATAAGTATCCCTACCCTCAACATATAATCATGAATTATCCCTAATGCATTCGGACGCTATAAAACAAGAGACTTAGGAACATATCCACGACACTAAAGGTGCGGAGATCTGACATTATTCACGCTAACACAACTAAAAAAATAACACAATACCTTAGGTTTTTTCCAAGCAGTGCTTAAATTTAGAATTGTGGTATGATGTGGCTATGTTGATTACTCAAACTTCATCAACAATCCCGTGGGTTGGCTCTACTGCAGCTTCTGAATTAACATTGCTGCAAGATGTAGGTACCTTGATTAATCAAACTTTATCAAAGTGTCCAAAGGGGTGGTCTAAAAAATTTCTTTCCACTTTTAACTTATGAATTGCACCCCCTTAGTTTTTCTCCAATTTTCTACTATGCTTAAGGGGCAGTGGTATGAAACAAAGGAACCAAGTAATAGATGTGGAATATTATAACTCTTGTCCTTTAAGTGAGGAATGTAGTACATTGATTTTGTCACAACAAATTCAAGAATATAGACATATTATTCCTCCTCTTTGCACTCTTCTGTAGGCTCAGATGGATCGATTAATATCTTACTATCTAAGCATAATGTGGAAAATTCTTAGAATGAGTCCAATACTTCCCAACTCATGAAATGTATTTTTGTTTACATCCTTACATAACACTAATATGCTCTTCTGAATGGTGACCACATCCACAAAAGTATGATCAAGTGTTGACTCCAATTTTATCTCCTTAATTTATCTTATAAGAACCTTTTCATCCACTCACTACTCATAACTAAACTATTGGGTTTACACACATCAAAAATTGTATCCAAATCTCCTTTTAAGCTCTGAACCTCCAAGATAAACCTATCAACCTTTTGATTGAACTCCTCATTTTTATTTTGCCAAGAGAATCAATGTGTCTATCATGCTTTCATTATGTTCCCATAATATATCTATCATGCTCATGAAGTAATGCTTTATATCAATAGGATAAGGATCAATAAATAAAGAGTAATCATCAGTCCACACTTACTCTTGTAAATATGTCATATCAAGAAAAGTAGCCAAGTATAAAAAATAAAACCCAAAAACTTTAATAGGTTCAATAAATAAATCAGTGATCATATTCCTCGATAATGAAACCATAATTTCTATACCACCCAAAACTACACCTCCTTATAAGTATAAATCTATCGTTGTAAAATAGAGTAACCCAACTAGGTTAGGATTGAACCCACAGGGAATAGGTCAAAACTATTTCTCAAACTTGCTGAAATCACTAGGCAGTACAAAAAAGTAAATGGTGGAATTTTTCTAATTCGCAGAATGTTACAAGACTCGAATGATTTTGGTTATAAATAGTCTGAAATAAACACTAGTATTTTGTTACCCCTGGCTTCTAACTCCATAGGTTTATCGGGCTCCGTTAAACTAACCCAAGATTTTGCATGTAGAATCTGATAAGTTAAGTAATACTAACTATCTTCTGAACGTCTTTAGTGAATTTAAACCTTTACCTTTTGAGTCTCAGAGTGTCGTCTTACTAATCCTTATCCTAGATCCCAAATTATCTATTACCTTCTGAGTTTCAAGTTAATTAGATGAGATGGAAGAATTATAAGATTGAGGTGCATCTCAAATTAATATAGTGATCTTCTTTTCCTAATCTCTACCTCTCTTTTAAATGAAGTAGTGAATACAAGAAGATTCTTAACATTGGACACTACTTTGAAATATATTAAACTTAAGATTATCACAATACATGCAAGAATATTGGATTAGAACAATGTTGCACTTCCCCTACTTTGCTACTCCGTTAGGGCTCCCACAACCCTAGTTAAGGGAATTAGTCGATCATAGTTGTGAAAAATCCATTGAATTCATAACTAAATGCATAGATTAAATATCATACTAATATACAAATAAAACACACCGTCTCAAATTAATAAATAAAACAAAATCCAAGAACACAAGAATCCAAAGATCAAAAGCTAATCCTAGACTCCATATATATTTTTAAGAGTATGGAGTGCATAAACATTCCCTCAAGGGAATATATATAATACAAAAGCATCATAATAATATTTATAGATTACATAGAAACCCTATAAATCAAATTCTAAACATGAGAGGAAAACTTAAGTCGGTGGCCACCTACAATGCCACTTACTGGTCGTAGGTGGAAACAATGGACCATAGGTGGCAGGCCATAGTTTTCTAACATATTCTGCAACTTGAAAACTCCCTGACGCTCTGTTTTCTATCACCTACCCCTCTACCTATTCCAAGTAGGTGGAACCTACTCTAAATAGGTGCTAGCATAGGTAGTCACTTTTCAGCTTTCAACTTCTTTTTCTTTCTATTAGCTTCCAGATCCTATTTCCCTTAAAAAACACATCATATCCAACAAAACACACCTAATTACTTGTAATTATCTTAATGTATCTCGACCTATTTGGACATTCAATTACCTAATTCTTTTGAACTTAGGAAATCCATATACTTAACTGAATTTTCGAGTTAATTAACCTTGTTACATCGTTAATCATTAGATGGAAGTTAAATGTTTACAAATCCCCGTTGATAATTTACATCCTATTAGATTGATTTCTTACTTCAATCAAATCAATAATTAGGTCTAATCTATTGTTTGAAACCAATAGACAACATGCACAACAGAAGAATTATGAAAAAGTTCCTAATGCCTTGAGAATCTTGATCAACTAATGAATTTATAAGCACAAACTCATAGATCCCACAACACATGTTAAGAAGATTAGCTACTCATAATATAGAAAGAAACAACATATATTGAATTCATAATTTGATAGATATTAACTTACAAAAGATGAAGATATATGATCGTTGTTCTTTCTAAATCACAAAAGAATTCTTAAAACCACAATAATAATCTCTAAAACTTAATTTGAAAAGCTGAGAGAAAACTATCAAAAATATGCTATTTTACGTAAGTTTCAAGATGCCTACAAAAACCTAACACTTTTACTTAAATACTCAAGCTAATTGTGCATAGCTGACAACCTTCTCTGACATCTTATTAGAGAGTTGACGACTTATCAGACCAAGTCGTCAACTCTTTTTTTGAATCTATGTTTGTTGCTTATAGGTGACGACCTGATCTAACGGCCTATCAGGAAGTTGATGACTTATCAGGTTAAGTTGTCAAATCTTTACTTCAGCTCTTACACACTATCTTTAACTGAATACTTCTCTGACGGCTTATCACAAAGTTGAAGACTTATCAAACAAGTCATCAATCTGCAAAACTTCGTATCTACTTTCTCAAAATTCATTCTTCTTGGAATATTTATCGTAGGTTTTCATGCATCTTGACTTACCTGCAATATCACAGAGAATATCAAAAAAGACAAAAATTACATAAGAATTTACAATTATTCCGAGCTAAAAGCCTTAAATGTTCTAGCACAAAGCTAGCACATCAGCACCCTCAACTTAAAACAATTGCTTGTCCTCAAGAAACTAACGCACTACAATACAATGATGCTTACCAAGAGAATGTAAAGTACATATGACAGTTAATCACCAAATTTTTGCTCAAAACACATTACCCTCTCAAAGTTCAATCACTTTAAAGACTACTATCTGTATTCATGATGAACAACAATATGACATAAGGGAATCAAGATATGTCATCTCATTAGCAACAACAACCACGCATATATACAAGTCACACTACCCAAACAAGTAAGCAGCTAGCAATAAAACCCATGTCCCCTTACAATAAAGAAGTCCTTCCTTATTCATATATGAAATCAAGTACATCAATATAGAGTTGTCCAAGAGATACTCACTCTCAAAAAGAATTTCTAGTCAATATATGCAAAATACCATAAACTTTCCCTTATTTTCATTACCGAAGCTTTCAAAAAATTAAGTTAGGATCACTATAGGACTTTTCTTCAGCTTTGTAACGTAGGCTTGGGTATGGTATGATATGCAAGGATATTTAAAGAGACAAAGACTCCTTGGCACTACACTATTTTTGGATTACCTTATTTCTCCCTTTCTTTATTAAAGCTTATTCAGGTTGGGTACGGTCTTTTACTCTTTCATTATCTCTTTTTCACAATTTTTATTTTCTTATTCTTTTTCTACCATACCCAGCCTTGCATTCTTTTCTCTTATTTTACCCTTTTTTATACTCATTTTACATCACGCACTCCTATGATAGCCACCCTCAATGTAGGCCATTTGCCTAAGTTGAAGTGCACAATATCCAAGGAGAACCAAGGCCAAAATAGGTTTATTGTGATACAAATAAGATGGCGATTGGTCTAATAAGAAAAATAGGCATACATGCTCAAATATCGGGATCAAGAGATATTATTCACAAATGGAAGGTTATTTAGGCTAAAAGTGGACTAATATAAAAAATGGCCTATGATCCTTTCCTAACCACTATCCTTCAACGTAGGTAAGACTAACTAGGCAAGTTTTGAATTTAACACACAAAGGGAACTTGGTAGTATCTCACACACACATGGAACTATGGTACATCATAAGCTACTACCTATCCATTTCATGCAATTGTTAGCAATGACTATTATGTCTCTAATAATAATGCCATGATAAGATTCACAACAATCGCATATAGATACATATCACACAGTTGCAATATACGCACTTAGAGAGCTATTTATCATTCTAAAAAAATATATATCGACTGCCATATAAACTTATTTCTCTCCGAGTTAACCACAAAACAACACGAAATAAAACACAATATGCAAACACAAATATCAAACCTAATCATCTATTGCAAGAACCCCCACCCCCACAGATAAGAACATGCATTGCCCTCAATGCATAACAAACAACCTAAAACAACATGGGGTAGGATATACCTACAACACTTCTAGCGCGTGAATCATGAGTCGCTGGCTCTGCGGTTGTATCATTAGTGGGAGCAATCACATCAATAGCATCAGGTTGTGCTGACACATCTACCATAGTAGTTGGCAAAGTGAAAAATCCCCAACATTCTCACCAATATTTAACATAGGCCTACTAGCTGAGTCTCCCACAACTCTCACTCTTAATGCTTCCTCCACTGGTTCACCCTCCACTTTTGATATTTGCATAGCCTTTTTAATCTTTTCTTTCTCTACCTTCCTTTGTCCTTTCTTCTATGCTCTTCTTTATTCATCATTATCTATTTTTTCCTCTTGCCTTTATCTTTCTTGTCGACCTTTTCTTTTCTTTTTTTTACTGGTTTTTCTAGTGATGTCAAACAGTGGTTCTTCATCTTCAGATTCTTTAACCCTAGGGTCTGAAGATATCACAATTTGGTGGCATCATAATGCCATAATATCACTCACAGCTTATGCAAAGTTTCTTTAATAACTGGCAGGTCCGAGACTATTATTTTAGTCTATCGTGCATTAAGACAGTTCTCCAACTCATCAATATGTCCATGCAAATTTTGGAAAGGTTCAAGTGCCACCTTAATTCTTTTGTACACAGCAGATTCAAATTGACTGGAAAATAGCTTCAATTGTGAATCAAAACTTTTCCCTTGCTTCACAATCTTCCTGAAATTAAAAGGAGTAAAAGAATACTCTGACACCGGTGCTGCACTTACAAAATTTTCTTCACTCTCAGGAACTGAAGTTGCCCCTGTTGAAGATGTTACTTGTACAGCTTTGGGAACTGACACCTCCATATTTTGCGTTGAACTAGTTGTAGTAGCAACTATTTATCCTCCATCAGTCCTGACTTGATCATTTTCAACCCCACTTCTTTGCCTAAAACTAGCATAGGCTGATTTTCATCATACTTGATGGGATTGTGAGTTTTTCGAGCATTAATCCCCTGATCTAAGACTGTAATCTCAGGTACATGAGCAGCCTCGCATAACTTCTTAACCAAACAAGGAAAGGGATATGCAGTGTTAGGTCTCGTTACTCAAATCCTTATTTCATCTGCAATAATTTTCCCAAAGTTCAAGGGAAAGTTAAACATCAAACCTTTTACCAAAACTTCCCTATCATCACCTATAATGTTGTCCACAACTATTGGCTTCGATCTAGATCGTACGACACCCCACCAAAATCTTACTTCCTGAGTCATTGAGGCCTTAAAGATCCTTTCACTTGCATTTTTTAAGTTTCGGCCATGGAGAATTCTATTGATAGTGTTGTCTGATAGATCCACCATTACACCCCTTACTGGAATCTTGTTCAAGTTGGGCATGTCCGCAGCTTTCTCTACTTTCTTACACATATTCTCTAGTGTAGCCTAGCAGTAGTGTTGGGAAGAATGATTCTCCTCTCTTTATAGTCCATGCCAAATCATAGTCTTTGAATGCCTTCTCCACCTAGGGGTACCTATTCAGCCTAGTAGTGATGATCCTAATTTTACCATATACCGACCTCTTAAAACTTCTTCTTTTTGTTCCTATCATTCCATCATGGTAAATACTGTATGCTCTGAGAACCTGCCATCTAACACTTTCGTGAACTCTAGGATTCTAGCATTTTATCTCATCTCCCCTAATCTAAGGATATTCACCAGTTAGGTTCTCAGAAGAAGGGTGTTCGTATGAAGGTTCCTCAGAGTTGGGTTGCTCTAAGGAGGTGTGCTCAGATGGAGAAGAGTTTTCCTCAGCTTTAACTTCCTCCACCACCTCTTCCTCAGGTTGTGGGAGAGGTTTATCCATCTTCATACTTTGCCTCATTTTTCATCTCTGAAGTTGTGGTTCCTTTTCCTCACTTTCTGACTCGCTGAGGAGTTTTTGATTCAAGTTCTCCTTAGTCACTTTCTGAGAAACTTTCTTTTCTTTTCTTTTCCTTTAGGAGGCATGATTTATTCTGCATCAAGGAGAAATACTCATTTAATATCCAATAAAAAATAATCAAGAAAAAATGAATCATATTCAGTAATATGTAAGTGATGACATAGTCTGATATGTCGTCACTTGATTTATGGCTCGTCAACCACATCATCAGCCTTAAATATAATCTAATAGCCTTTCAACTTAATTGAAAATGTAGTTTGATAAGTCGTCACATATCTGATGGCTTATCATCCATGTCGTCAACTTACAACAAAATTCAGAGCCCTTTTTAGCTTTGCTTGATGGCTTATAAAGTTCATGGCTATCACAATTTATTTCCACTAAGCCATTCTATCCAATTCTTGGGCTGGATTTTTGAATTTTGTTGCTCAATTTTGAACTTGTATCCCTAGTTTTCAATTTCAACAAAATCTTACACCCCAATTTGATGCAGTGAATTTGAAAACTAGAGTGCATTGAACGTTTACCCAGCAATGGAACACTTTTCAACTTCACAAGTATTTGCTCATGAGCAAGTTTTATCAAAGAAAAAGAGGAGTTTGCAGCATACCTTTCAAGCGACTCAAGTTTCAGACCTCACACTTGAGAGTTTTTGAATTGTTCAGAGAAGAATAGGGGAACTTGGATGATTTCTTTTAAAAAATTCCATACTTTTTCACTTGGTTTTGAGTAGAAGAAGAGAAAGTTGAATATTATCTTTTGAAAGAGAAACTGACGGGAAAGGTGAAGTGACTGCACCTAGGTATCCTAATTTTTTTTTTATAATTATCTAACAATTAATAAAAGAAAAAAGAATTAAAGTTAATAAAAACTAATAATGGAAGAAAATATACTCAAGAAAAGTAGAAGTGGGTAAGGCTATTATCAGGAACCTAAAAAGATTAGTGCTAAATGGGTTTGGATCGGGTCAGATTTCTTTACCTGGGCTCAAATATAAGTGACGGCTTATCACATATCTGATAGCCTATCAATTACATCATCAACTTAAGGCAGAATGTTGCCCAATTTTGGCCCTTATGAAGACCAGGAGTGATGACTTATCACATGTGTGATGACTCAGTCGTCAGATTTATCCAGATTGTATCCTATTTTTTATTCAATTGATGGCCTCACCTAAACAACTCATTACAAAAATACACTTTAAAAACAAAACAAACATACTTACAATATAATTTGGGTTGCCTCCCAATAGCACCTGATTTACTATCGCGGCTCGACTTGGTTATCTCGACTACTCAGATTTCATTGAGATACACAGTAGATAATAGTTTTGCATCATCCATTGGACAAAAATATATCTTGAATATTTTCCCATTAATGTTGAATAGACTTCCATCTTGACATTCGAGTTCCACCACTCCTGATGGAAAAACTTTACTTACTTTGAACGGCCCAGACCATCTTGATTACAATTTGCTTAGAAAGAGCTTAAGCTAAGAGTTGAACAACAACACCAAATCCCCAGCTTGAAAATGTCTATTGTTTATTCTTCATTCATGGTAATTCTTCATCCTTTCTTTATACAGATCATCTCTTTCGTAAGCTCTAAGATGGAATTCATCCATCTCATTTAATTTTCCCAACCTTAACTTAGTTGCTTCTTTCCAGTTTTTGTTTAGTCATTTATGAGCCTACAAAGCTTTGTGCTCTAGCTCAACTGGTAGGTGACAATATTTTCTGTAGACCAGATGATATGGTGACATCCCAATAGGTGTCTTGAAAGCAGTTCGATATGCCACCAAGGCATCATCGAGCTTTCGAGATCAATCTTTTCTACTCGCATTTACTGTTTTAGCCAAAATTATTTTTGTCTCCCGATTTGAAACTTTCACTTACCCACTGGTTTGTGGGTGATATGGAGTAGCAACCTTATGCTACTTTACACCGTATTTCAACAAAGAAGCCCAGAATGCTTTGTTGCAGTAATGGGATCCCCCATTGCTAATAATAGTTCTTGGCACCCCAAAATAAGAGAAGATGTTCTTTTTATGAAAAACCACCACTCTCTTGCCTTCATTATCAACCAATGTAATTGCTTCAACCCATTTGGGCACATAGTCCACAACCATCAAGATATATTTTAGTCAATAGAAGCTCATAAACAGCCCCATTAAATCAATACCCTAGACGTCAAATAGATCAACTTCCAACATCTTCGCCATGGGCATCTCATGATGCTTCGATATTGATCCTTATTTTTGGAACTGGGCACATTTCCTCACGAACTCATATGCATCCTTGAATAGGGTTGGCCAATAGTAGCCACTCTGCAATACCTTTCTTACAGTATGGTCACCTTGATGGTGACCTCCGACCGAAGAAGCGTGACAAGCTTCCAAAATACCCAGCATGTCTACCTCTGAGATACATCGCCTAATAATATTATCGGCATAGCTCTGAAATAAATATGGCTCATCCCAAAAGTATAGTGTAACATCCTGAAGAAACTTCTTTCTTTGGTGAAATAAAAGATTCTCCGGGATAATATCACTCACCACATAATTTGCAAAGTCCACATACCAAGGTACTCGTTCAAGCACAGCAGCCAAGATTTTCTCATCCGGAAATGTATCATTGATTTTTAGCTCATCCTTGACTGCTTGATCTCCCTCAAGTATAGACAGGTGATCTGCAAGTTGATTTTTGCATCCTTATCTTTGACTTCAAAGTCAAACTCTTGAAGAAGTAGCACCCACTTGATTAGCCTTGGCTTTACATCCTTCTTTTCCATCACATACCTCAAAGCGGCATGGTCTGTATGCACTACCACTTTAGTCCCCAATAAGTTAGCACAAAACTTCTCAAAAGCATAAACCAGCGCGGGAAGTTTAGGCTCTGTCATAGTGTAATTCTTCTGGACCCCATTCAATGCCTTGCTTGCATAGTAAATGGGATGAAACAACTTATATTTTTTTGGCCAAGCATAGTCCCAAGTGCGACTTTGCTTGCGTCATACATGATTTCAAAATGCTTTGACCAATATGGTGCAACAATGAATAGTACATCAACTAGTTTCTCCTTAAGGAATTCAAATGCCTTCTTGCACTCATCATCAAATATGAACTTGTTCTCCTTCTACAAAAGCTTACACATTGGGTTTGTAATTTTGGTGAAATCTTTTATAAATCACTGATAAAAGCCTACATGACCAAGGAAATTCCGCACTCCCTTTACTGAAATAGGGGGTGGTAGTTTCTCAATAACTTCAATTTTGGCCCGGTCGACTTCGATTCCCTTGGCTGAAATTTTGTGACCAAGGACAATGCCCTCCTTCACCATGAAGTGGCATTTCTCCCAATTTAACACTAAGTTGAACTCCTCACATTTTTCTAATGCTTTACTTAGATTATCTAGACACATCTCAAAAGAATCACCTACAACTGAGAAGTCATCATAAACACCTCAAAGGTGTCCTCCACTATATCAGAAAAGATAGACATCATGCATCATTGAAAAGTGGATGGTGTGTTACACTAACTAAACGACATCCACTTGAAAGAGAAAGTACCATATGAGCAATTGAAAGTCATCTTCTCCTTATCCTCTGGAGCAATAGAAATCTGGTTGTAGCCCAAATACCCATCCAAGAAACAATACCAACCTTTTCCCGCCAACCGGTCAAGCATTTGATCCATAAAAGGCATCGCGAAGTGGTCTTTCAGAGTCCAAGAGTTGAGCTTACGATAGTCCATGCAAACTCTCCACCTTGTAACCAGCCTGAGTGAAATCGACTTATTCTTTGCATTTTCCACTAAAGTCATGCCCCCTTTCTTGGGAACACATTGGATGAGGCTTACCCAGTTACTATCTGAGATGGTAGTTACAACTCCTGCATCGAGGCATTTAATGATGTCCTTCTTAACCACTTCTTGTATTTGTGAATTAATGTGACGTTGGTGCTTAATGATTGGTGTTCAATCCTTCTCAAGATGAATCTTATGAGTGCAATTACCAGGAGGAATACTAATGATATCGATAATAGTCTAACCAATAGCCCTTTTATATCTTTTTAGCATAGAGATAAGTGTCTCAACCTGGTGCTCAACCAAATCCGTAGCAATGATCTCAGGTAAAGTTTTTTCACTGCCTAGAAATACATACCATAAATGTATTGGCAACTCCTTCAACTCCAACACCGGTGGCTCTTTGATAGATGTCTTAGCCGGTG